>JAGWCC010000325.1:42500-642500 GCA_022651775.1 Drusus annulatus
TGATAATGCCCTCAGAAGGCGAAACAGCTGTCACGCTTAAAAATAATTACATCGCAGAGCTTTTAACTAAAAACTGTTTTTTAAAAAATTAAAATAATAATAATTATTGTTTAAATAAAAGTAAAAAACCTAAAAATTAAAATGGAGTTCTACAAAATAAACTTTAAAACCATAAATACTATGGTATTCATCTAATCTTTGTGCTTCTGAAAATCACAGAAATGATTTTGTGACCAAACGTCAATATTTTTTTTATTTTTTATAATATTACAACAATGTAAATGTATTTGTTATATATTATAAGAATACATAACTTTTTTCAAATATATTTTAAAAATGTTAAAACATCTCATTCTCAGCAACATTTATGAGATCACCATAATTAGAATATCATTCAATAATCCTAGCTTCCCGGAGCCAGTGGAACTATGAAATCCCCGAAAGGAGTATTTAATGAGGCTGGAGGAAGTAAGGGAGAGAAATAAATAGGAAAGAGAAAGATTGGGACGTACCTTACTATTCAAGTCTGGTCACTAAACACAGCCAAAGACACTTCAAGCAACGTTTCGATCCTGAAAGGTGAGTTTTCACGAGGGCGATACTGAGAGCATCAATGACCAGATTTTAATTGTTCGGTACTTTCTCACCATTCTCTTATTCGTACTTCTCTTTCACTAATTGCCGCCTCACATCATGCCTCCAGATATTAAAAAAAATACCACTTGTTAAAATTTGAACCTACAACGACGAGTTCATGGTCAATCGTCTTAACCACTACGTCCCGAAGACGAAAACATCAACACCCCCTCCCCTCATGTCCCTAAAATTGTGTTTAGTTGCATGGCTGCCAATCAAGTTCTCAAGACCAGGCGTACGAACAAAATGTAAAAAGCCAAAACAAATCCTCCAGAAGGATCAGCCTCCTGCAGCCTTTACTGTCATTTAGGATGTTATATTTTCTCACAAAAAAACAGATCTATCTATAATAATTTAACATTTTGAAAGAATAAAGAAACTTTTTCAAAATGTCAAAAAGACAGGTTCAGATTTTACAAACTTCCCAACATCATTTTCGAAAGTCAAAACTGCAATCTTTTAAAGTTCATTTATCAATAAATCATCAAACAAACCCACTCCGAATCATAAATAATAATAAAAATCAAACAATCATAAACAAATAAATAAGAACTCCATTAACTTTTATGTTACAATAACCCTTTGAGAAGCCTTCAACAACCTCAAAATGAACAGCTTGCTTGTTGCTTTAGGTTGAATTGACCGTAAGATTAGGGACAATTGAAAAAGATTCAATTGCCTGGGTCTTTCTACTTACGCCCAATTGTCAACAGACAAAAATAAAACTTACTAGCGACTATAAATGAACACTTCTGACCGTTTCTGACCATTGGACAGATACAATAAATCGAATGACCATTATTCAAAGTACAGGAAGCTCTATTGTCATGATTGTGAAGAGATTTTTTGTGCATATCCAAGTAAATAAATAACGAATAATAAATTAAACTTTTTCGGTGGTTTTGGCTCTAACATATATGTGTAATGATGTACGAGGCCTGTTCAAAAGAAAGGGTGAAATTTTGAATTTTCGCGGGCTGTGTACATTCGATTATCGTTTTTTTTTGTTATGTTGGTACACATATGTTTGCATTATCAGCCATTTTGGAATAGTGGTTTGTTTTTGACAACTGGAAAGGTTAGTCACGTTTTTGTGTGTTCTTAGATTTTTACTTTTTGAATAAAATGGATCAAAGAATATGTATTAAATTTTGCGTTAAAAATGGAATAAAGTGCTCCAACGCACTTAAAATGTTGAATGTGGCATTCGACGAGTCTACTTTGTCTCAAAAAAGTGTTTATAAGTGGTACAAGCGCTTTACAGAAGGCCGAGAATATGTTAATGACGATGAGCGTCATTTGGATTTTATTCTATGATCCATTTTTTTCAAAAGCAAGAAATCGAAGAACACACAAAAATGTGACTAACCTTTCAGTTGTCAAAAACAAACCACTAATCCAAAATGGTTGATAATGCTAACATATGATAAACATATGTGTACCAACATAATAAAAAAAAATCGAAAATCGAATGTGTACAGCCCGCGAAAATTCAAAATTCACCTTTTCTTTTGAACAGGCCTCGTATATGTGTAGTAACGTTTATGTAAATATGGGTTACGAATAACGTAGAAATCTTTCTAAAACTCCTACTGCCATCATAATAAACGGAAAATGTTGCTTGCACAATGATGGAGGACTTGGCTAGCAGAAAAATTGAACTCAAGACGCCGGGGTGGGAATCCAACGCGTTTGTCCACTCAACTAGTAAAAACTAGCTAACTAACCATCACGCCGTTTCTGCGTAGGGGTAGGCAGAGAGGACGGACCGCCATATAACTCTGTCTTGGCACACACTCCTAGCTTCATTCACATTCATACATCGTCTCATACATACTCTTCTGTTATTTGCTATATCACTAAATAATATTTTTTATTAATTATTATTATTAAAAATATTATTTAGTGATAAAAAAATGGTTTTTTTTTTTTAAATCTCCGATGTAAGTATTTTTACACATCAAAATAATTATCTAACTAACTTAGTAGTTAAATATCACAAAGGTGGGCAAAGAGGATATACTGCCAGACAACTTTGTTTTGGCACATACTCCTTGATTGATATTCATACCATATCAATAAGCTCTCATGCGGAACAGTATCATCACTGAGCGGATCCGGACGTTGGTGTGAATCCAGCTTTAAGGCTGATTCACACCAACGTCCAGTTCCGCTCACTGCCGATATTGTTCCGCAAAGAGCTTTATTGATATGGTATGAATATCAATCAGAGTATGTGCCAAGACAAAGTTGTGTGGTATATCCTTCTGCCCACCCTTGTGATATTTAACTACTTAGTTAGTTAAATAATTATTTTGAATTGTAAAAATACTAACATCGCAGATTTTTTTTATCAAAAACCATTTTTTTATCGCTAAATAATATTTTTTATTAATTATTAAAATCTGCGTTGTAAGTATTTTTACACTTCAAAATAATTATTTAACTAAATAAGTAGTTAAATATCACAAGGGTGGGCAGAAGGATATACTGCCATACAACTTTGTCTTGGCACATACTCCTTGATCGATATTCATACCATACCAATAAGCTCTCTTGCGGAACAATATCGGCACTGAGCGGAACCGGACGTTCGTGTGAATCAGCCTTTACATGGTTTTTAGCACACAAGCCTCAGTGATTTCATTTCTACAGCATTCAGTCTACTTTCGTCCAATACAAGCTTTTGCATTTCTATTTTTCACTGAGAACTAGAACTATGGGTGCTTTACCTGCCAACCCACTGCTTACATTATCAACATCACAAATACGGTCATTCAAAAGCGCAATTGAGAGATTATCCCGTATCCACTCTACTTTCCTCATCTTAGTCCATGTTTAGTTATTCTATCTGATAAGTTCTGAGCGTTATTCTATAATAACGGCGATGTTCCTCAAATTTGACTAGTCGACTTCTTTTCTCCCAAGCCACTAAAAACTCAAATCATTGATAAGCGTATGTATTTATTTTATAATCAAAATGAAATTATAACTTTGTATAGGATTACAGATTTTATTTTGATTTTTATGACCGACCGGTTTCTCTTAGCCTCAGCATCATCAGGGTACAAAATTAAACTAAACAAAAAATGCAAAGTGTGCAGTTATATACACATACAAAGGGAGAACACATTATAGAAAATTTAAAATATAAAAAAGAACAGAGAGAAATAGAAAGATGATATAAAATGAAAGACGCAAAAGCACCAGTGCTCATATTCTCCATGAAAATGGTCATGGCAATAGATTAAACGATTTAGAAGTACTAGAAATAAAGAAAGCTATTCAAATTAGTAGTAATATTCTTAATAATCAGTTAAATTCGTCCAGTAGTCCAATATTAGGTATATTTCCAGTACACTATCGAATTCTTTATCATTATTCTTTAAACACCTTCTCATTTGACGTTTTTTCTCTTTCATTTAATATTATCTCTCTCTCTCTGTTCTTTTGTTATAATTAAAATATTATTTCATTGTTTTCTCGCCGTTTTCTTATTTGATTTTATATTGTGTTCTCTCTCTGTATGTACGAGTATATATAACAGCACACACTGTATTTTTTGTTATGTTTAATGTTGTACCCTGATGATGCTTATGCTATGCGAAACCGGTCGGTCATAATAATTAAAACAAAACCTATGGTTTTATACAAAGATATTATTTAATTTTCATTAAATATGTCAAACCACAAAGTAATTGCTTTTTACGATGTATATTTATTATATATTATGGATTTACATATTTATCGGGGAAGGTCTGTGTAGAACAGCGTTAAAAGCGTATTCATTAAAAGTAATAATTTATAAACTACTTTGCAAAATCCTTTCATCATCCAACGGTCTAAATCTTCACGAGCTTCCGCCAAAATCCTAAGACGGTGGTCAACAAAGCTCCCGTCTCTCCGCCGGCCGAAGCGTCTACGCCGGAGGTAAGGGCGGGATCATTTCGCGGAATTGCCTCCGCAAGGGCGGCCCGACAAAGGACGAATCAGTCGAAAGGGAGGGCCCTGAATACCGCCGTGAAATATGCCCCGACAATGCCCGGAATTACCGGTGATTTATAATACGGTTAGAGAGAGAGATAACAATTTAAGCTGATAAGTTTGTTTTACAATGGTGGCTGGATTTCAGAAGCTAAAAAGCTTCTAATTTTGCGGTAAATTGAGTTTCTAAGAATTTTTTGAAAGGCATTATTTAAGGCAACCTTCTTTCTATGACTCATACGTAGTAAGTTTAATATTAGTGCGTCTAAATCCTGTGCGTGCATCTGAATTTGCATCGAATGTAGAATAAAATACGATAAATAAATAAATTCCAATTTTTTTTTTCGTAGTAAATATTGCAAAAGAGTCCCAACTACTCCCAACCGTTTAAATATGCTGGGACTCTGGCATCCCCAATTGAGATATTTCGTTAGGCTGAAGGTAGTGGAGAGGGGAAGAAGATGGTGAAGAGGATGCTTGGAAAGGACTTAGCTTAAGCTGATTCAATCAACGTTTCGATTCTGAATTGTAGTCTTTCACCAGGGTGACGTTTCTTCTTATCACTTTGTTTTCAAAATTTATTTATATTTTTTATAGTGAATACACACAATAGTCTCAACTGCTCCCATTCGTCTAGAGCCAGTGAGATTATGGCATCCCTATTCGGGGTATGTTGTGAGTTTGAAGATAGTGGGTAGGGGAAGGAGATAGGGAAGAGTAAGGTTGGCAGTAACTGACCATTCAGAACTGGTCACCAAACACGGCTAAAGCCATTTAAGCAAAAAAAAATCTAATTGATAGTCTTTCATCGGGGCGATACTTAGAGTATCTACCACTCTGGAATGTGCCGCAAATTTACCATATATTTTATTTTACGTGAATTAAATGTAAAATAACACATATTTATAAAATAAATTTTATTTGCGCACGTTGGGATTTGAACCCGCGATTTCTAGATTCGTAGTCGAGCGTCTTAACCAGGGAGTTATTATTTATTTCTTTAGTAACAATAATTAATCAAAATATAAGAAAACTTGAGTAAAAATCTATGGCGGCATTGAGTTACTCTTTTGCTATTCAGGTAAATGTTTTACAAATTGAGTAACTGTCTGATTTATTTACTCGTATGATGAATTTCGCTTTCATGAAAAACATAGCATTTGACTCAGTCGCGCCATTTTAGTAAACCATTTCAAGGTTGCTTTTCAAAAGAAAGCCGACTACCAAACTTATATGGTAAATAATAGACATCGGATAATATGCATTTGCATATTGGCATATGCATAATGCATATTTGTGTCATCTCGGTCAATAGTGCATATTTCAACTTTTCACGTCATTAATGCAAATTTGAGCCATTTTATTGCTAGCTCAAAGCATTTTTTAAGGTCTTGCGGTGCGGTAGAGCAAATTAAGGAGTTAGAAATAACCGATTTAAATTAATTTTTTTGAAAATACCGCACAAGAGTCTTAACTGCTCCCAACCGTCTGGAGCCAGGCATCCCCAATTGGGGTACATTGTGAAGATGAAGGTAGCGGGGAGAAGAAGTATCTGGCTATTCAGATCTAATGACCAAACATGGCTTAAGCCATTACAAGCAACGTTTCGACACAAGAACCTTGAAAAATCCCCCACTATACCTTTTTACGAAATATTCCGATATCGATAAAAAATATTTCTGCTAAATTAATCCCTCATCAAATAACTAAACTAACTAATTAACCATCACGCCATTTCTCCACAAGTGTAGATAAAGAGGAAGAACCGCCATACAACTCGGTTTTGGCACACACTCCTTGCTTCATTCACATGCATACATTCTCTTATGTTATTCTGACTCTTCACATGGCCCGACTCAAGTATTTGATTCAAGTGATCGTCCCATGTCTTCGTCGGGAGTCCCCGACTTCTTCTTCCAATCACTTTGTGTCATATATTACTTTCACACTCCTTTTTTCCTTATTTCGCTCTTCGTGCCCAAATCATCTAAGCCTTCCTTTCTTTGTCCCATTCATTCCGCTTACATCAGCT
Source organism: Drusus annulatus (assembly GCA_022651775.1). NCBI lineage: Eukaryota > Metazoa > Arthropoda > Insecta > Trichoptera > Limnephilidae > Drusus > Drusus annulatus. The sequence goes on from JAGWCC010000325.1 coordinate 49,153, forward strand.
TTGCATTCTTTCCGGATATTCACATTTTTAACACTATCATATATGGTTTTACAGCACATCAGGGATCTGATTTCTACAGCATTCAGCCTACTTTTATCCTTCTTCTACCAGTTTCATGCCTCACTGCCATACTTCAGGTTTGGTATAAGCACTCTTTTGTGGACTTGTTCAAATATAGAAAAATAATAACATAAATAAATATACGTTTGAAGCGTCTTGTTAACAAGCCCTTGAGCACCTTTCCGCGGACGTTGATGGATTCCGCACCTTGCCTGTTCTCAACAACTGTTTCTGAAATGGTATTGTTGTCACTGTCATTGTTGGCTCTAAGCCTCCGTCATTGTCCGTTTCGCGGGCCGTGACCATTGTCCGAGGCGGTCGGATATGTATGCAGAGAGGTTTGCGCACGCGACCGATTGTGAGTGAGGTGGGAGATATCGAATAACGTTGTAACAAATGATTTAAATACCACAATGATTTCGATTTTGATGCTTCTTAACCTTATAATAAGTTTACTTATAGTTACTAACCGGTTTCATTTAAGTATAAACACTTCAAAAATACAGAGCAACTCATATAACTTATTTGATTATTTTCTCGTACAAAGTAATATATACATTTATATATATATATATATATTATATTTGCGGTTGTATATATAACCGCACACTTAATATTTTGATTTTAGTTTAATTTTGTACCTTAATGATTCTGAGGCTGAGCGAAATCGGTCGGTCATAATTTTTTTTAATAAAATCTGTCGTAAAAGTAAAAAGAAAGTGCAAAGTTATTTTTTTATTATAAACATTAACGTTTCATAGCTCATTATAGAAACCATGCTACGAGCTGAAAATCGTTGCATTAATTAACCTACGAATCGCAGACACAAAAACTAGCAAATTTCATAACGCCCGAACTCACTGTTCGAGGATTTCTGTTACTGTGGAAAGAAAAACTGAAGTGCTACACATAATTTCCATTTTATAGTTAAGTTATACATCGATCTAGGGTGCAAGGTATTTTTAATATCATTCAGAATACTCATATCGGTTGAAATGGCTTTAACAGTGTTGAGTCAGCATATCTAGTTCAACCTTCAGGAAATATAGTGTATATGTAATTAATAAACACTTTGTTATTCCAGATGACTGGGACGGATATACGAAAAGCGCGATATTGTCTTGACGGCCTCCGTGGTCCATTGGTAAGACGCTCGACTGCAAATCCAGAGGTCACGGGATCAAACCCAGCTTGTACAAATATTGTTTAAAAAATAATGCGTCATAACATATTCAATTCATATACAAAAATAATATGTAGTATATTTGCGACACGTTCCGGAGTGATGGATAATCTGGTATCTCCAAGTATCGCTCTGGTGAAAGACCACCATTCAGAATAGAAACGTTGCTTAAAATGGCTTTGGCCGTGTTTGGTGACTAGATTTAAATAGCCAGGTACTTTCAACCTTCCTCTTTCCCATCTCCTTCCCTTCTCCACTGCTTTCAGCCTCACAACATACCCCAATTGGAGATGCCAGAGTTTCACATATTGGTATACGAGTATATGGTATTAACTACAAAAAACAAACAAAAAGTGTTTTTTGTGTAAAACTGTTCAAAGAATATAACGATTTTGTAATTTATATTATAATATATATTATTGAAATAAAATCAATAATCTTAAATGTAAATATGAAACAGAAAAATCCAGAAACTAAAAAGAATAACGGTCACGACCGAGACTCGAACACGGAACCTCTACTTTATCCGGGAGTAACGTAGTAATTCTAATTTAATAATAATTTAAAACGCTGAAAATTAATTATAACTCCAATGCGAAAAATATGACATTGAAAATACATTTTTTAAAATTTTAAATGTAGTTGCTTTGTTCTGCAGTTTCTCAGTCCGCCAGTGTCCGGCCGAATGATTTTTTTCGTCGCTCTGCAAACACGCTCGAATAGAAAGACACTCCAACTGCAAATTTTAAACGTTTTACCCCTTAACACTTCATTAAATGTGGATTTGCAATGCATTTAGTCAAGGATAAAAGGATTGCCGGTGGTGAAAACTTGCCTATTTATGCGATGAAATATGTTTAAAAAATTGACATAGCTAGCTCGTAATAAATGCGTTCATCAATCATATTAATATAATATTTATTTATTTATTTACGCCCGTTATAGGCTTTACATACATGTTAACATATTTATTTAAAAAAAAAACAATAACCTCATTAGTGCAAAAAATTGTCTAAAATAAAATAAAAAAGAGTATTGAATAGCAGATACAAGAATAAATAATTGTGTTTAATATAGAACAGGTTCAAAAATATTGTAAAAGAAAATAAAAAAATAATATTAAGTAACAGGTTCAACTATTAGTTTAGCTCTACAAGATGACAACAACTGTACTAAATTAAACTTATAGTTTGATATTGATGTGTTAAATAAATCAGCGACATGGGAGTATGTGTTTCCCAGATGTTGCATTCGTCGCATAGGGTTGTAACAGAATTGCTACAATAGTACGGTAGGTACTGCCTTGTAACCGTCTTGCCAGGAACATGAAATGAAATCAAGTTTAATAGTCCAGGGCTGTCAATCGTTGAATTTATAATTTTGTATAAGCAAATCAAGTCGGTAATTATTAATTTATATTATTATTATTATTTAAGAAAGTATATAAACTTAATCGTGCATGTCTTACTGGGGCGTTCACGACTTCTTTTTCCATCGTCTTGCATATTCTCATGACTTTCCTATCTCTATTCATTCAATCTACATGTCGAAACACGTCCCAACACGTAATAGCATAAAATATATTTACATCTAATTTATTCCTGGAAAAAGTCGAGAATAAAATAATATTTATATATTTATAATAAGTGTTTAATTTGTAGAACTCCATTTATTTTTAAAATTATTAAATTCAATTAAATTGAACATTATTTGCTCACTCTTCTCTAATTTTTAGTTTCAATTTAGTAAAATTATTTTTTACTGTGAACTAAAAATAGCAGAACTGAATAATAATATTTAATTCAATTCAACTGAATTATGAAAAAATATTTATATTCAACATTTAATGATCAGACTTAACAAATATTTGTTTCCTCGCTTGAAAAAATATAACAAGATAACAAACCCTTTTTAAGTTAATTTATGGACCACTAAAAAAATAATATTAAAGAAACACAAAAACATTCAAACTACCCGAAGAATTGAACCCACGACGCCTGGGTGGAAACCTGACGCATGTGTTCACTCAGCTATAAGCCGAACCCATATATTTATAAATATTTATATATTTATATTGTTCTTATTTTCCGTATGCATTCCCACTCTAAGCTGTTTTTAAAATTCGAAAGAAAGAATAATAAATATTTAAAAAAATGTGAAAATAACTTGGTATAATACCACGGATATTATTTTAATTTTATGACCGACCGGTTTAGCCTAAGCAGCATCAGGGTGCAAAATTAAATTAAACAAAAATACAAAGTGTGCGGTTATATGTACATACAGAGGGAGAACAAAATATAAAATAAAATAACAGAACAATGAGAAAACAATAAAATAACATCTTTATGACCACCGGTTTCGCTTAGCCTAAGCATCATCAGGGTACAAAATTAAATTAAACAAAAAATACAAAGTGTGCGGTTATATATACGTACAGAGGGAGAACAAAATATAAAATAAAATAACAGAACAATGAGAAAACAATAAAATAACATTTCAATTTTAAATGAAATATTATAATTATTAAACATTCTAAACGAAACCGGTCGGTCATAAAAATTAAAATAATGTCCGTGGTCTTATTTTTCATTTCTTTAAATATGTCAGACCACAAAGTGATTGCTTTCTACGAAAAAAAAAATAATAATCAAAAATGTGTTCCAAAAATATTCGGTGAAAGAGCTGGGAGAAGCCTTCATCCGGCGGAAGTTTTTTTAAGTGGATAGTAATTATATCTATAAACATTCAATTCCACGAGCAACCACTGTGAATTCTCAAAGACATAACCCACCCACTGCAAAATGTCAAAAGAGCTGGTCAATCTGTTATCTTTAAAAAAAACATGTCCTTGCGCTAAAAGGTGGTCATTTTTTCACTTAATCCCCACAATGAACATCCATAGGCTATAACCAGTCCTCAAAACGCGGACAAAGCCTTTAAATAATACGACACAATTCTACCACAAAGGCGGAGATTAGTGACCGCTGTCCAGTTAATTTGGGATAAGCATGCGCCTGCAATGTCCATGTTGCAGGAACGGACTAGCCTACGCATATTTCAACCTCAATTTCAAAATGTCAATTTTATAAATATTTTATATTTAGGCAGTGTTATACCACCATGAAGAAGCTACGGTGGTACCAAACCAGGTCGGCATCGGTAAGTTACTGATACAATAATAAAAATAAAATCACACAATAATATTATAACTCCCAATGTCCAGAATGTCAAGACTTGTTAACTCAAGCCATGGTCTTGGAATTTTCGGTGGCAGTCTGAATAATTTTTGTCTTTCTTTATGACTCTACCAAAACTTTAACAAGACCATGGCTTGAATGTTCTCTCTTATGTTTATTTTGTCCTATTTTTGTCATCGCTTTATTTATTATTATGTATGTGCTATTCCTTCTTTGTCGCTCTTTTTTCTATTTCGTGTTTTATATGTTTATTTTGTAATTGGACTTTAGTCCATTAATTTGTAAATAAACACCTTTAATAAAAGCATTGATGCTCATATTCTCCATACAAATGGTCATGACAACAGATTAAATAATTTAGAATCCCTAGAAATAAAGAAAGCCATTAAAATGAATAATAATATTCTTAATAATCTGTTAAATTTGTCCAGTGGTTTAAATATTTGGTATATTTCCCATAAACTCATAAAATTTATCATTATTCTTTAATCACCTTCTCAGTTGACGTTTCGTCTCTTTCATTTAATTTTATCTGTCTCTTTCATTCTGTTCCTTTGTTATGATTTATATGTTATTTTATTGTTGTCACATTATTCTTTTTTTTCCTCTGTAGGTATATATAACCGCACACACACACGTATTTTTTGTTTTGTTTAATTTTGTACCCTAATGATGCTTAGACTAAGCAAAACCAGTCGTAAAAATTGAAATAAATCTTATGCAGTTGTTTTTTCATTTAGTTTAATAATAATAATATTTGGATAATTTGCGCAGCGCTGTTTTTGTTGGAGTTAGAATAACAGAAGAGCATGTATGAGACGATGTATGAATGTGAATGAAGCAAGTAGTGTGTGTCAAGACAGAGTTGTATAGCAGCCCGTCATCTCTGCCTACCCCTGTTGTGAAACTGCGTGATGGTTAGTGTAATTAATGGCACTAACATCCCTCACATTGTAGAAAAAAAGATTATTTTTATAATTTTATTCGTCTCCTTAGAACAGGCTATGTGCCTAGCTAAAGCTAGGAACTAATATCGACCGAACAAAACGTAGTTTTACTTGCACATATTTTAAAATATTATAATAAATGTACTTAATATTGTGTTATTTTCTTAAAGTTGTATGGAATCAACTAATTTAAATTTTAGTATTTCGCTATATCGATACTGACAGAATCATCCACTCTGGAAGATTGTTGAATATGGTGTAAATAACCAGTCCACCCCTACTCAAAAGGTTCTGTCTTCAAAGGTTTCAATGGAACACCCGCCCTGTGGCAGCGGTAACAGTGTACCAAAAGGGTGAGGAAGTACACTATCCACCGCAGTCTACACACTATGCACTGTACAGTTCAGTTCAGCGTGAAAGCCTTTACACGGGAGACAGGCTGTATTGAGGCTTTCGCGCCGGTCAATGTGTATTAAGTGCTGTTCACTAAAACCACCCACTGACATATTTTTAAACACACTCTAAATATTGTTGACTGGGGGATTTATGTTCTTATGAACAAGATTTGTGGGCTTTTGTGAATAAATACAAATGAAAAATCGAATATTGTAAAATAACATTTCGCGTTTGAAATATTTACGATTTGTAGCTCTTATATCAATAACGTATTAATAACTAATTTATTAACTTATATAATTATCTGACAACCTCCATGGTCGAGTGGTAAGACGTTTGACTACGAATCCGAAGGTCGCGGGTTCAAACTTGTATTTAATTAATAAGTATCATAACGCATTTAATTCTCTAATTTGACTCAATCAGGGTATGTTGTGATGTTGAAGGTAGTAGGGAGGAGAAGGAACGTAGAAAAGTATTTGGTTATTTAAATCTGGTCACCGAATTTGGCTAAAGCTATATCGACCGACGTTTAGATTCTGAATGGTGGACTTTCGGTTAGGAGCAATTGGGACGCTGGTACGGAATTCAATATAATTTTTTTTTTAATTTAAAAAGTGGTCACAATTTTATTTTGAATATAATAATTAAATGAATACAATTTTTTTGTAGTAAATGTAGTGCTGGGTGGAAATCGAACCCGTCACCTCCTGTTTCAAAACCAATTGCGTAGACCACTTCACTATAGAGCCCACTCGACAGGTTTGCCCTGGGGCCCGGAAGAATACAACGCAGCCCCACCGCCTCTTATCTCCACCGTTCACGAAGCTCCCACCTCTCTGCATACTCCCACATACCAACTTAAGTAGTTATTACACTCGTACATTACTATTGAAAATGAATTAACGTTTATTATGACGTCACGAGCTGATAAGTCTCTAATGCAGCATGTGCCAATAGTCATAGGGGGAATCTAAAGGCTGATTCACACCAACGTCCGGATCCGCTCAATGACGATATTGTTCCGCATGAAAGCTTATTGATATGGTATGAATATCAATCAAGGAGTATGTGCCAAGACAAATTTGTGTGGCAGTATATCCTTCTGCCCACCCTTGTGATATTTAACCAATTATTTTGAAGTGTAAAAATACTTACATCGCAGATTTTTTTTTATTAAAAACCATTTTTCATAACTAAATAATATTTTTATTAATTAATAATTTTTTTAAATATTTACAAATAGAACACATACACTTTGTTTATAACCACTTTTTATTCAATATTATATCTATCCTCAATTACCCCTTCTCCTTCCATCTCCTAAATATATATATATCTCAGTATTTTGCATTTCAGATTAATTAAATATTGTCCTGATGATGGAAGGGTACTTCCGAAACCGGTAGACATAATATTGAATAAAAAAGTGGTTATAAACAAAGTGTATGTGTTCTATTTATAAATATGGCAAGCCACAAAGTAAATGCTTTTTACGAATATGAAATATTAAAAATATTATTTAGTGATAAAAAAATGGTTTAAAAAAAATAAATTTGCGAAGTAAGTATTTTTACACTTCAAAATAATTGGTTAAATATCACAAGGGTGGGCAGAAGGATATACTGCCACACAACGTTGTCTTGGCACATACTCCTTGATTGATATTCATACCATATCAATAAGCTCTCATGCGGAACAATATCGTCACTGAGCGGATCCGGACGTTGGTGTGAATCAGCCTTAATGGTCTCGAGTTTGGCTCGAGAGTTCCTACTAGGTCTGGAAAGGCAGTTTAGACGTACAAGGCTCGATCCGATGCTGCCTGGTTGATAAAACGTAAGGTTAATTTTCTCGCCAGCAGACTTTGCGATTTTGTCAAAGAGTCGCTACCGTGTTTCTGAAACTGTCTTAACCCTCGAAATGCTGGGAAACGAAAAATCGTCGTTCATGGTACTCGTGAAAAGGGTGAAAACAACGACGTTGTTGGAGTAATAGGTAACTAAGTAACAATAAAATCAGCTATTTTTTTTAATTACTATAATAATATTGTCCTCCACATCACAGGTGAACTTCTAGCGTGGAGAACAATGTACTCGTATGTGCAATATTGTTGATAAATATGAAGTTAAGTGAATGAAAATAAAAATTAACAAAAAAGAAAATAAAAATAGATTTCCAGTATAATATTCATAAGACAAACCCACTTACCTACACAACCAACCATCACGCCCTTTCGCCGCAGAGATAGGCAGAGAAGACAAACCGCCATACAAATCTGTCTCGGCACACACTCCTTGCTTCATTCACATTCATACATTGTCTCATACTTATTCTTCTGTTATTCTGACGTTTCACATGGCTCAATTCAAGTGTTTTATTCACTTGATCGTGCCGTGTCTTTCTCGGGCGTTCCTGTGTTCTTTTTTCATTCACTTTTGCAATATATATTGTTTTCACACTTATTTTTTCATTAATTCGCTCTAGATGCCCAAACCATCTATTTTATGATCCTGTTCATTACGCTTACATCAGTCTTGCATTCTTTTTGGATATCCACATTTTTAACACGGTCATACATGGTTTAAGGAGTAATAGGTAATTTACAAATAACTAAAATATGGTAAATTTTATCTAATGCACACTTTTAAATGTGCAAAGCGGTTATCGAAGAGATCTTAGCTTATTTTAGAAACTGTTTTAAACCCTTAATAGCTAAGGAACGAAAAATCGCTATATAGATGCTGATAGGTAATGACAACAACGACGTTGTTTGGTAAAAAAATACACAAATTCATGTTAAATAAACGTTTGATCGATTCACAGGCACGCTCTGCAATCTTTTGAGTTGCTATCAAAAAAGCATTTAATACGGTTCTAAATCTATTTAACCAGTAAACAGATAAACTCGCTTTAACCCTTAGAATGACACTAAACGAATAATCGTTGTTCATTGCAATGACGAGATTGCGACCGTTGGAAAACAGAGTAGGTGGAAAATATTTATTTATCTCACCGGCATTTTATGGAAAGGGGATCTAAAAAACTAGCAACGTCAATTTCTTCGGCAACGGTGCACAGCCAAATACATGTCAAGCATCCGTACGCAGTCAACATTTTTTTCATGAGAACGTTTCGTTTTTAAGTATCGTTTTTGTGCCTAACAGCTGGAGCTGGACCTGGCGAATTTAATGTTTCCCCCATCCTACAGTAACAGTCTCTTCAAGACACTGGTTTACTTATGTCTTTCATGTTATTTTTTTTAACTCAAATTAGTCAGGTATTGCCGCTTTAGAAGGTTGTGTTTAAAATAGACTTAGACTTTGGAGGAATAGATGTAAGGAGGTATAGATTTGCGAACGATCGTAGTCAAATCGTTGACATTGGTCTGACTCTAAGCCAAGATTTTAGGTTTACATACAAAAGTGTACGTCTTTTTCTAACACAAACATATTCCCACCCATGTAAGTACATAGAAAGAAACAGAGATAATGCAGAGATATAAAGGCGACTAAGATAGTGTATTTTGCATCGTTTCTAAAACTAAAAAATATTATAAACACCATTTACATGATTTTTAAGTCCAAATATCACACACGCGCTAATAGCATGAAGTTTGCTTTAATAACGCTGGATGTCATATTGTTAATATTATGTCCTTTTTTCCCTAAAAACACGAATCTTCAAACGCACTATCAAAAATATTAAAACCCGTTGAATCATTTGTGAAAAGTGGTCATTTTTACTACTTTTGGGTTCTACTAGTACATACACGCATATAACATATCTCCATAATGTTTTTTTCTTATACAAAACCACCACAAATATTTCAATAAACTTAAATATAAGGAATAACCTTAAAAACTGTTTGACGTTAGTTATTCCGATGGATGGTGTAAAGTTCGCGCGTATGCCGGAAATATTTGGATCTATGCGGTCTATGCGGTGTGACATAATGGTATACGACATAAAATCCCTGAGAAAGTAATTAATCGCAAATTTGTATAGATTGGGTAAAATATTAGCTCTCTCTCCTTATATTGTTACTCTAAGACTGATACCTAATAATGAATCATATTTTTATTTTATTTTATTTTAGTACATATAACAGGCATGATGCCCAAAACATAATATGTACATAAGTGGTTATTTAATTGGAATATTTAAAAACAGTAAGAAATCAAGTAAAAGTTTGTGAAAAATGCAAAACTAAATGAATAACAAACAAAAGCAAGTGAATAATATTATACAAGGTATAACATTAATAGATGGATTATTGGCACTTGTGCTGAAGAGATGCCTATTAGCCGTTTGGTACTTCATGTAACCAGTCTATAATTAATCTATATTAACAAAAGCTCATTATTTCAGTGATATTACCGTGTGAACCATTAATACGTTCAACGCCACGGCTGTAAGGCAGAGTAGTTGTTTGATATCAGATGTAATGTAGAAGCTGTAAGATTGCAGTAGGCAAATGAGAGATGCTAGATACTGCCAGCAGCCTACACTTAGCTCTCAGCTCACTTCCTCGTCCCAAAAGGCAGCGGCCAGAATGGAGTTCCTAGTTCTTAACCCACCCGAGGATATACAGAGATTTTGATACTAATAGGTGTGATGGCTGATATTGCAATATCTGAAATTGATGATAAACGAGATAAATTATATATTTTCGTAGAAAGCAATAACTTTGTGATTTGACATATTTAATGCCCGAGTCTGGAAAAAATCGTCAATCCTGACATCACAAGCGCTCCCTCCTGGTATATTATTGCTCTTTTTTAATTTTTTAATTTTTTATTTTTTTATTTTAATTTATTTTATATTAGCTACTTTGTACATTTAAGTTTACAAGTATCTAATTATTTCATTTACTTTTTGACTAATAATATTTTAACTTAAACACTACTTATTATTTTGATTTACATGCATTTTAAATCATTTTTACAGGCTTTTTTAAATTTATTGATAGGCATAATTTTGATGGTTTCCGGCAGCGCATTATAAGATTTAATTCCTTTATATAGTAAACTGTTTTGGGTGTTAGCTTTATTCTTTTCTGGTGGTCTAATTTCTTTGCATGCCCTTGTATTATACTTGTGAATATCAACATTGTAGATAATTTTGTCAGAAAAATACTCTGGTAACAAGTTGTTTTTCATTTTATGTATAAACATCAATGTGTTCAATGTCAGCATCTGTTTAACTGTCAGCCAATTTAGTTCCTCTGACATTTTAGCTACTTTTGAGTATCTATTTCGCCCAAGTATAATTCTCATTGCTCTATTTTGGAGAATTTGAAACCTGTTTTGTTCTTTGTCGTTACACAAGAAAAAAATCGTTGAAAAGTAAAAAAAATGTGGAGCAATAATGGAGTTGTATATGGTAATTGCTGTTTCTCTGATGAAGTAGCTAATATATATACAATGACGATAATAAGACTTTGGACTATGGTGTTTGAAAGAGAGAGTACAAGACCAGCGTGCAATATAGTTGTCAACGATGATACTTGGAGCAAGTGGATAAGTTTGTGTGTTTAGGAAGTATGTTTACGAGAGACGGAAAGGCTGATAAGGATATTGAAAGAAAGGTGAATGCAGGAAACTCCGTTAATGGAGTACTGAACGCTGTTGGCGCGAATAAGAAATTATCCAAAGAAGCGAAGCTAGCATTCCACAATGGAGCACTTATACCAACCCTGATGATGTATGGCAGCGAGGCAAGGAACTGGCAGAAGAAGGATGAAAGTAGACTGAATGCTGTGGAAATAAGATGCTTAAGACGTATGTGCGGTAAAATCATGTATGACCGTTTTTAAAAATGTGGATATCCGGAAAGAATCCAAGGCTGATGTAAGCGTAATGAATAGGATCAAGAAAGCGACGTTAAGATGGTTTGGGCATGTAGAGCGATTGAAAGAAGAAAGGAGTGTGAAAAGAATATATGATGCAAAAGTGAATGGAAGAAACAGTCGAGGAAGTCATGGCACGATCAAGAAAATTAAATACTTGAATCGGGACATGTGAAGAATCAGAACAACAGAAGAGTATGTATGAGATGATGTATGCCTGCGAATGAAGCAAGGAGTGCGGAGAAACGGCGGAACGGTTAGTTAGGTAGTTTAAATTATCACACCCCAATTTCCACGTCTATTTGCTTTCCTAGAGTTTTGATCACTCAGTCCGAGTGCTATACATAGTTTATATATATATAGTTAACTATTACTTACTTCATTTTTTTTCTACCCTAGGTCCAACAGCAAGGGCAACAACCATATTATATATATACTCGCGTGTGTGTTAATGTAAATATGTTAGTTGTAAGTCACTAGTTATTAGTTAATAATAAGTATTAGTATGTTAATTGTGCTGTAAAGCGCCCTTGAGGTGATATTTCTGTGACGAAAACGGCGCTATATAAATCGGCCAATTATTATTATTATCAGTTAATAAGAACCGAAAATATTTACACCGTTCATTTTTTCCAAGAGATGGCGCCACCTAAATTTAAAAAACAAAAATCCGCGAATATTCTTCGTAAAATGTGACCGAAATTCGTTCTTTAATTCATGACATTTCCCACAGCAATCTTCTTCCCCGCCGACTCCCGCTTATTAACAAATTACGATAATAATCGACGGAATTTTCGAAAAAGCCTGCGGCGGTGCGGATCCCTTAAGAGTGGCCAATCGAGTTTCCCGACTCGAGATGCCAACCAGATATTCCAACCGGCCGGCAGAGTGCTCGTTGCCCGCTTGTAAACTGCTTCGACTTGTCATCGTGAGAACTGAGGAAGTGAATTTTATCAAACTCGCCAACGACGAGCCGGCTAGAGTGCGGGCTCGAGTACTTGGCTTGCTCGAATCGGGATGGTAATGTTTCTTTGTTAGTTAGTCTCCATCATCTATTGGGTTTATAAATAATATAATAATAATAGTAAAGTTTTATTCCGGAAGGTATGCAGGAGTAGTGCAATGCAATACCTTCCATAATTGAAATCAATACATAGTAATAATGATATTAAAAAATAATAATAAACAGAAATTCATGAGAAAAAATAAATAAAATAAAATAATAAGTAAAAAATATTAATGGAGGATATTAGGCCTCATTACTGCAAAACGCCATCAAGAAGGAGTCCATCCTGGCAGCGTTGAGATTGATAGGGCCAATAATTTACTCCATACGCTTCTATGCTTGAATTCGGGATCTGACGGGATTCCATGATGAGCTTATTTCTGTAGTTGTTAATCCTTTCCCGCAATTCTGCCTCCCTGGTTCTCATAAGGGCTGCAAATCCTGGAACTCGCCCCTCGGCGAACATACCGGAAGCACTGCAGTGCCTGGGAAGACTGAACATCATGCGGTAGGCGTTGTTGTACTGGACCCGGAGCCTTTCCATGCTACTCTTCTTAAAATTGGTCTAGAGTTCGCACGTGTATAGGGAAGTACAGAACGCCAGGAAGAGTGTCCTTTTCACTGGTGGACTACAGAGCCGAAATCTTCTACTGAGCATGTTTGATTTCACACTGAGTACTCGCCTTTGCCTGTCGATGCCGTCGTCATCTATTAGCTTGCTGGTGATGATGTGCCCCAGATATTTGGTTAAATGCTTCCTGCTTCATTAATATGCATTCATATAATACAAAATTAAGTTTTAATTTGCAAATTCGCATTCAAGTATCTGTTATATATATATTTTTTTTTTACGTGAATACCGCACAAGAGTCTCAACTGCTCCCAACCGTCTAGAGCCAGTGAGACTGTGGCATCCCGAAATAGGGTATGTTGTGAGGCTGAATGTAGTGTGGAGGGGAAGGAGATTGGGAAGAGGAAGGTTAGTAAGTACCTGGCTATTCAGATCTGGTCACGAAATATGGTTAAAGAAACTTCAAGCAACGTTTCGATTCTGAATAGTGGTCTTTCACCAGGGCGATACTTAAAGTACCACTCTGGAACGTGCCGCAAATATACTTTTTTATTATTTTAATATGAATAAATTGGGTTATGACACATATTAATTAAATAAAAACTATTGGCACGCGCCGGGTTTGAACCCCCAACCTTTGGATTAGTAGTCGAGCGTCTTACCACTCGACCATTGAGGCCGTCAAATCCTTGGATTAACAATATAAAGAGGTATAGCTAAATATTTTACCCAACCTATACAAACTTGCGATAAATCACTTTCTCCGGGTTTTTGCGTAGTAAATCGTGAGAGAGAAAGAGATAAGACGAGTTATCACATAATATCGTACCACTTTTCGGTATGTTAGCATGTTTTCCGTCTCCCGCATCTCAGGCGACTCCACCTACTACGTTTTTTGTGCGACATATCAACCGTTTTTTAGGTTATATCCTATATTTTTATATAAATATCCTAGCCCTAGCCACGCCCAAGTCAGGAAAAAACCAACAATCCTGACTACACGAGCGCTCCTTCCTGTTATATTATTGCTCTGAGGTTATTTGTTATTATAACATGTAATTAGGCTAATTATAATTTGACAGCCTCCATAGTCGAGTGGTTAAGACGCTCGACTACGAATCCAGAGGTCACGGGTTCAAATTCCAGCATGCGCAAATAAATTGTATTTAATGTAGTTGTATTAATACGAGTGATTTCACATTTAGTTAAAATAAAATAATATATTCTATATTTGCGGCACGTTTCAGACTATTAGATACTATCAGTATCGCCCTGGTGAAAGACCACCATTCAAAATATAAGCATTGTTTTAAATGGCTTAAGTGTTTGGTAACCAGATCTGAATAGCCAGGTACTTCCCAACCTTCCTCTTCCCCTCTCAACTACCTTAAGCCTCACAACATACCCCAATTAGGGAGTGCTCCAAACGGTCGAGAACAGTTGAGAATCTGGTGCGGTATTAACTATCTATAAAATATATGTACGAATATATATGTTTTATATTTTAGCTCAACAAATAATTTTAACTTTTTTTCACATTGCAAAATATTATAGTCAACGATAAATGGGATCCGTGTCAAGAAGATATGGTTCACATTGAGATGCCTCGGAGTGTTTTTATAAGTTCTGACAAACGAAAGAATGCGGCTGACGGCTGATGCGCAGTAAACGGAAGGCCATCCAAATTATTTATTTTTTGAGATTTACCTAGAAGAAAAACTATTCTCTTATAGTAACCGAAGACAAAATTAAAGAATTGCAAAGGTTTATTGCAATGCTTTCTTTATCTGTTATTATGTACTGTGTCGAATAAACCGACTATTTACACCAAAGATCTAATGAAAACGGAAACGTGGATTTTTTATACATTCTCAATGTACGCTCAACAGATTCTTTTTTTGTATCCAGTTCCTTCTCCTATTGGAAGCTAGCTATCATTAGGCTAATATTTACACTAGAGCGTACGACCTAGCATAACTGCATCTCAACAGTTCCAACTGTCCGGAGTCTTCGTGAAAAATGAGCAACATTTTTGTCATTAAGTACAATTAAAAATATGAAAGCAAACAAAAAAGCTACAAGTAACATAACATTTAAAACAACGCTCCCATCCCTAACGCCCGGAACTTGAATGAACGCAGATCACAGCCTCCCTTCCTCCTACTGCCCTCCACCCCCTCCCCCCACGTGCAGCAGGGGAAGTTCACTGGGTTAAAAGGTCAACAGCCTCCGGAGAGTTGAGCGGTGCACGGTGAACGTGAACAGAGAACACTCCACTATATCTAAACCTTATTCTCTACTCTTTGCAGTTTACCGAGTGGCAAGATTTTATTAAGATTTGATAAATGATTATTTATGGGCTTTTACAGAGTAATTTAACATAAGTAAGTGCATGAGTACAGTTTGAAAAGGATATACATGAAAAAATACGGTAAAACGTTTTGTAAAATGAATGACAAAAAAAAACATTATTAATAATAGTTCACATACATTAGTGACAAATAAATATTTAATTTAAAAGTCTTTTAAATTTGGCAAATTCATTTTTTTAATTTTTTACGTGAATACCGCACAAGAGCCTCAACTGCTCCCAACCGTCTAGAGCCAGTGAGACTATGGCATTCCCAAATAGGATATGTTGTGAGGCTGAAGGTAGTGGGAAGGGGAAGGAGATTGGGAAAAGGAAGGTTGGGAAAGGGAAGGTTGGGAAAGGGAAGGTTGGGAAGTACCTGGCTAGTCAGATCTGGTCACCAAACACGGCTAAAGCCATTTCAAGCAACGTTTCGATTCTGAATGGTGGTCTTTCACCGGGGTGATACTTAGAGTATCTACCACTCTAGAACGTGCCGCAAATATAATTTTTAATATTTTTACATGAATTAAATGTGTTATGACACATATTAATTAAATAAAAGTAATTGGCGCACGCCGGGTTTGAACCCACGACCTTTAGATTCGTAGTCGAGCGTCTTACCACTCGACCATGGAGGCCGTCATATGAAAGATGTCAATATTTGAGGTGTATTCATTCCCGAGTGTATGTAGGCGAGAAATGGGTGCATGTATGTGGTAGTTGGTAGTGACATTATTGTTGCAGAAAAGTATATTTTGCCAAGTTGAAGTTGATAAGGTGCAGGAGTTCACAACAGTCGAATTCGCAGTGAATTATTTTGAACAGAAAAGTTGAGTCGGTTATTTTCCTTCTGTTTTCTAGGGTGTGGATTTTGAGTGTGTTTAAAAGGAATGTGTAATTTATGTGTTGAATTGGAATGTGTAGTTTGAAGTTTATGAAACGTAAAAATTTGCGCTGTACACGTTCAATATTGTTTAAGTGGATGAGATAGTATGGGGATCATTTATGGGGCTTTTTTAACAATATATAAAATATTGGGTAGAGATACATTTCCTGTCACAAAAATGGGAAAAAAATCCTTTAGCTGGTTTTCAATTTGGACAGCCAAAAATGTGGTGATTTTTTTGATGTGATGAAAATACGAGTGTCAACTATATGACTAGAATTATTACACCTCCAATAATAGGAAATGTTGAAAGGCTAAATTAATCGATGAACTAACAATCACTAAAGTTAGGCTGAGAGACAGAATGACACACAATGCTGTTTTGACACACACCCCTTGTTTCATCCTAATTCATACATCGTCTTTAAAATAAATACCTACTATTATATTTTTTTCGAAATTAAATTTTTTAAACGAGTTTTTAGTTAACTTTATTATATTTACCAAGTAATTATTTATGTTGCAATACTTTTTACTATAGCTGCAAATAGTTATTAATAAAATGATTGTTTATTTATCTATCATAGTGGTAGATAATACTAAAAAGAGATATTACGAGCATTATATTGTAAAGTGTTTTACTAATTTGCAATTTGAATATAATTTTTTTATAACGAATACCACACAAGAGTCCCAACTGCTCCCAACCGTCTATAGCTAGTGAGACTACGGCATCCCCATATGTTATTAGGTTGAAGGTAGTAGGGAGGAGAGGAGAAGGGGTATATGAAGGTTGGGAAGTACCTGGCTAGTCAGATCTGGTCACCAAACACGGCTAAAGCCATTTCAAGCAACGTTTCAATTCTGAATGGTGGTCTTTCACCAGGGCGGTACTTAGAGTATATACCACTCTGGAACGTGGCGTTAATATACTTTATATTATTTTATATGAATTAAATGTGTTACGACAAATATTAATTAAATAAAAATTATTTTTCGTAAGAAGCAATCACATGGTGGTTGGACATTATATTAAATAAAAGAATACTTTGTTTTAAACCAAAGAATTTATTATGATGAAGGCCAACCGGTTTCACTTGGATCAAGTACCTATATATACCTGTTAACTCTGTATTTTTTCTTTAGTTAATATATGTGCCCTGACGAAGCTTGATCCAAGCGAAACAGGTTGGCCTTCATCATAATAAATTCGGTGGTTTTAAAACAAAGTATTCTTTTATTTAAAATAAAATTTGTTTGCGCATCCGGGTTTGAACCCGCGACCTCTGGATTCGTAGTCGAGCGTCTTACCACTACTAAAATTTTCATTGTAAAGGTGTACCCTCATAAAAAAGCTGTGGTTGTGTGTATAGGGGGGGGGTTTATTTATTTAGTTACTAATAAACTGTTGTAATATATTTTTGTAATCTTTATTTTAAGCTTTAAATGTTTTTTTTTTAATGGTATTTTGAATTCTTTGAGATCATCATTAATAAAAATCGCAATGCTGTTAATAATCAAGCTAGCCCAGGCACAGAAGCGTTTATGTATATCGATTCAATGAAAAATCTTACTATCTAAGTGTGTAACCAACACCTCGTTTCTCATCAGGGATGGGCAGAGATGATGCATGCACTTCTTGCGTTATCTACATTCACATATGGTCTAATAGATACTGCTCCGTTATACCCGCTTGCGACATGAATCGATTCAAGAACCTGATTTACTTAATCATGTAACGTTTGATATTCTTTACACTTGGGCGTCATTTATTCTGCTGACTTAACATTACCTTATTAAATGCCGAACTATCTCCAGAAAAAATGAAGCTTTACGTGACCTGATGCTACAAACATGTAAGCATAATTAACTACTTTACAGATTTTTTAAAATTTTTAATGAGTAGGTTTGACCGCCTCCGTGGTCCAGTGGTAAGACGCTTGACTACGAGTTTGGAGGTCGCGGGTCATGACACATTTAATTAATACGACCGGCGACAATAAAGTATATTTGCGGTACGTTCCAGAGTGGTAAATATTCTTAGTATCCCCCTGTTTTTTTTTTTGTGAAAATCCGTGTTACTTTCCTAATTTTGCTTGAATTAGTCTAATTTTTTTTCGGATCTCCTTATTCTTAATACGGTTGTACCACTACACGTTAATATTTTAAAAAGAGATCCTGAAAATCCATATTTATTTGTGTTTTATATAAAAAGGAACTGATTCGCATTTGCACTTTGACCTGGCATAAGTACAAAGTACGAATAGATATGAATACATATAATGAGTTATATAAGTTTTTAATCATAAATGTACATCAATTAATAAGTATACACCCTTGGAGTAATAATATATGGAGAGAGAGCTAATTCTTTTTACCCCACATATAAAAAAATTGGTATAAATCACATTCTCCTGGTTTTCACGTCGTACACCATGAGAAAGAAAGAGACAGAAAAATTTCCCAAATTATCACACCGCTTGAAAGTATTGTAAGGTTGTTCTTTTGTCCCGCGTCTCCGTCGACTCCGCCCACACGTCTTGATATGCGACATAAATGGACATAAGTCAACGGTTTTTTAGGTTATATGCTATATTTTTGTTCAAAACAATACTGTGAAAAAGTGGTTATACGAATAAACAAAAACATTATGTCGACATGTGCTATGAAATGGATGTATAAATATCCTAGCCCTATTCCTAGCCACGCCCAGGTCTAGCCGAGTCCGGCAAGCCTCATCGAAACTGACTACTGCAGCGCTCTCTCTTGTATATTATTGCTGGGTACACCATAGTTTGGGTGCGCAGGGAAAAAATAGCGAATAACTCGAAACACATTTGGAATAGAACCATATATTTTTATTGACTGTTATTCATGTTCTCGCGTTTATTACTACGGAATAACCTGATTTTTAATGCCTCCGAGCTCTTTTTTTTAATTTGCTCATTTTGTTAGCCAAGGAAGTGATGAAATCAGAAATGCTCTTAGTGGACATCTGCATGCATATTTTGGATTTTTTTAGTATCGTGATTCTATGTATATTATTTATATTTATATTAACGGACGATTGTCCAATTACAAAAAAAAAAAAACGTAACACGAATTGAAAAAAACAAAAGCAACAAAAAGGAACAGCACGTACATAATATTTGAATGAAGCAATGACAAAATATACATTTTAAAGAATATTCATATCAAAGCCTGAACAAGGTTTAGGTAAGTCAATGATGTTAGACAATGTAAATTGTATTTTTCGAATATTATCGTAAATAATAACAAAAATCATTCAGACTGGTACAAAAAATTTTAACACC
Source organism: Drusus annulatus (assembly GCA_022651775.1). NCBI lineage: Eukaryota > Metazoa > Arthropoda > Insecta > Trichoptera > Limnephilidae > Drusus > Drusus annulatus. The sequence goes on from JAGWCC010000325.1 coordinate 68,920, forward strand.
ACGGCTTCAGTTGACAAGTCTCGACATTTTGGACAGTGGAGAACGATACTCATAATTAGTAGAGTGATTATTGAGGAACAGCAATTCATTGTTTCTGAGTCTACGGCAAGGAATGTTGAACTGGATCAGTTGCAACAAAGAAAGTGAGTTAATAATTCAATTAATAAAAAAAAATTAAATGCAATTTAAATCAAAATCTTCCTACGCTTTTATAATGAAGAAATTATCCAATACGATAGTTTTTTAATGATTTTTATGGCGTCGTTTTTGCGAAAAATCAAGTCTATGGATGAAAGATACGTTCTTCCGGTATCGATTGAAAATTAAAATACTTTTTTGTTGTTAAATTTAAGTTTATTTGGCATAATGTTTGACTCTGTATTTACCTCCTGCCCACTACTATTTTTTATTTTTTATTGTTTGCACTGCTCATGAGTATATATATTTTTTTTGTAAATATTTGTGTAAAAGCCTTTAACGATCGTAAAAAAAATATATATATATTGATGCAAAGCCACAATTTCACATCTTCTTACGAACACGAAAAGTTATGCAATATTATGCTAAGGGCTTGACACTTGTGTCACAAACATCGGACACTTATCTCGCGAGAAGTGTCGAGCATCTCTGATCTTCCACCATCATCCACCGCCCTGTTAAGCATCCCTAAAAGGAGTTGAGCGATGATCAACAACAACAACGCCACACAGCCATATTCTCAACGTACAACGCACACTAGATAGCCTTACGGTCTACGTGTACAGAGTACTGAGGTACGACCATTAACCCTCTAGATAATGAAAATTATAATTGAAATTAGAATTAACTTTGAGGCATTAATGCTGATTTTTCAATAATATCAATAATCAACAATATAAATATGAAACAGAAAAAGTCAGAAAATAAAAAGACAATGGTCACAACAGAGGCACTAAAAATAAAATATAAATTATAACTGTTTATTTTTAATTGCAAATTCATCACAAATTATGCTGAGTTTTTTTAGCTAGAGTATGTTATACTAGAAATACTGCAGTTCGTATATCTATTCCTTGATGAATTTCTTTATTTAAACATAAACAGTAAATACAGTGTAAACTAGGAATTAATGTGTAATAATAGAAAATAAGATCTGTACAGCGCCCTTGAAGTGATTTTTCACTAAAACGGCGCTATACAAATCATCCAAATATTATTATTATTATTATAAATATAATAGCAGAGCCTCTCTGGGTTTATAAATAAATAATATATTATTTTTGACCGGTCAGTAGCTGAGTAGACACACGCGTCGGATTCCAACCCGGGCATCGCGGGCTCAATTCCTCTGCTAGCTAAGCCTTCAATCATTGCACAAGCAATATTTTCCGCTTATTATGACGGTAGTTAGAGTTTTTACAAACATTGTCAGGTTATTCGTAAAACTGAAATGTTTTTCTTTCTTAAACAAAAAATGTCCTAACTTTTTTATTAAAAAAAATACTTATATAGTAAATAAGCTTCGGTTAGGTTTCTTCCCAAACCCGCCGACACGGCTAAATTTAAAGTTGCAATAATGATGCCCTGTAGTTTATCGTCATATGACGTCACATATCTTCAATATGCCTATCCGGTGGCTCTCCTGACGGTAACTGTGACGTCAGAAGCGACAGATACGTACGTTATTTCGTTGCTTATAACCTAATGATATTCTGAGCGTTTTTTTAAATGTGAATACGTACAAGAGTATCAACTGCTCCCGACTGTGTGAAGCCAGTAGGATTATGGCATTCCCAATTACCGTATGTTGTAGAACTGAAAGAAGGAGATGAGCAAGAGGAATGGGAAGGTTTGTAAGTACTTGGCTATTTAAATCAGGTCACCAAACACGACTCAATACATTTTAAGCAACGTTTCGATTATAAATGGTGATCTTTTATCAGGGTGATACTGAGAGTATCTACCACTGGATCCGTCTCGTTTAATTGCCATACGTTTTAATTTTAAGATCATTTTAACGCTATCTAGGTAGGACGCTCGACTAGCAGTCAGACGAGCTGAGTTCAATGCGCACAGCAAGTAACCGAATTTCCAATTTTTTAACACAAGTTATGCATAGTGAAAAAGGTCTCTTCTATAAATATTGGCGTTGACGGTTCCATTTTTTCTTCAAAAAAGAAATAAAATATTTTCTCTACAACAACGGTTTTCAGCAGTTCTCACATATTCCGGAAACAACGATAATTCGTTGTTCGTCATCCAGGGGGTTAACAAGGAAGAAGCACAGTAGAATGCATACAACTGGGAAGTAGGTGTAAGGCTGCTATTCAGAAAAGGAAGGGAAGCCTTCCAACAGGTAGAGCGACATAGCCCGAACAGACATCACGGTATGTTGCCGCAGGGGCCAGCAGTGACGCTGGACCGCCATTCATCGTTTCTGGATGCAAAATTGCGCCACTTTAAGCTCATAATCATTACGTACAAAGACACACACTACGTCGCACTACTCTGCAGTTATGTGGAATTAAATTCGGAACTCAAGATGCTGGAATGATCAATTGTCGAGGAACATTTCGCGAGCGAGGGGAACAGATGTAAAAGGAAATCATCTCGCGAGAGAGATGCGTGAATGCGGAAGCTGCAGCGATCTCGGAATTGATCGTCAAGGTTGCGAATACATTGTAAGGATTCAAGAAAATATCGGTTTGCTGGATTCGATGTATTTAATGAACTAAGAACAAGTGTAAAGGTGAGTAAAAAAAAGGGAAAAAAAGTTTTGAGTTAAGTATTCTATATCCTTAGACACATATCTAGCAAAGAAAAATGAGATGAGTAAGAAAATAAAATTATGTTGTATAATTTTTCAAAAGGGGCATCATTTTTGAAAAATTAGCTAAAATCGGAAGAAATTCAAATGTTAATATTTTTTTCAATACAAGGAGGAGATTGGTCAAAAATGCCGCTTAATAATGAGGTTTTAATTGGCAGAGTGTAACTTCCGGATAGAGTAGAGGTTCCGAGTTCGAGTCTCGGTCATGACCATCAGTCTTTTTAGTTTTTGATTTTTTCTGTTTCATATTTGTGTTTTAGATTGTTAATATTATTTAAATACTTAAAAATTAATAAGCATTGATGCTTTAAAGTTGATTCCAATTTAAACAAATTAATAAATTTACTAATATTCAAGTATTAATAAATATAAAGAAAAACACTACCTGATTTATGTTATATTTGACGGCCTTCGTGGTCGAGTAGTAAGAAGTTAAACTACGAATCCATAGCTCGCGGGTTCAAACCCGGCGTGCGCAAATAAATTTTATTTCATTAATATGTGTCATAACACATTTAATTCAAATAAAATAAAATACAGTATATTTGCGGCACGTTCCAGAGCAATAGATACTCTTAATATCGCCTTGGTTAAAGATTACCATTCAGAAACCAAACGTTGCTTGAAATGGCTTTAGCCGTGTTTGGTGATCAGATCTGGATAACCAGGTACTTTCCAACCATCCTCTTCCTCATCTCCTTCTCCTCCCCACTATCTCTAACCTCACAACATATTCCAACAGGGGGTGCCATAGTCTCACTGGCTCTAGACAGTTGGGAGCAGTCGGGACTCTTGTGCGGTATTAACTATTAAAAAAAAATATATATATATATAATAATAATTGCCTAACCTAACCTAACCTAAATATTTGTGAAAGAATTCTCGAAGATGTAGCCCCAATTGCCTGTACCATTTCTCATTGTTTATTTAAACTTTTTCGAAGGTTGTCCAAGTTAACCACAGTTTGCATACATCGTTGAAGGCTTAATATTTTCTCGAAGACAAGCAAAAATACCAATATAATTTCTGTGTGTATTTTTATACTTAATGTATAATTTTTTATGATTGTAATATTTCAGACTCGATTTTTGGTAAGATAACTGTAATCTTTTGCTACGGGCATAAGATCGCGAGATTACAACCTGGCGTAGCGAAAATAAAAAGTATTTATTGGGTTTTTCCACGCAGATGAGGCTAAGTATTTTTTTTTCGAAGCATTCTTCGCTTTATTACTTGGCAGACTGCACCATTAAAAAAACATCAGCATTGTGGTTGCAATTTTTCAGACAAAAAATATTAATACCTTAAATATATCGCAAAGATAAAAACAAAAATTATGTGCTTAACAATATTTCTTGTGTTTATTTTATAACTTACGTGTTATATACAATAATCGCACGGTTTTCCAATTACAAATTTACATCAACGAAATCGTTAACTAGCTAATTAACCATCACGCCGTTTCTCGGCAGGAGTAGGCAGAGAGGACGGATGGCCATACAACTCTGTCATGGCATACATTCCTTGCTTCATTCACATTCATACACCGTCTCATAAATACTCTTCTGTTATTCTGACTCTTAACATGACTCGATTAAAGTATTTGGTTTACTTGATCGTGCCATGTCTTCCTCGGGTGTCCTCGACTACTTCTTCCATTCACTTTCGCATCATATATTCTATAAAAATCGTTGAATGATTTGGCCGAGTGGTAAAACGTTCGACTACGAATCTAAAGGTCGCGGGTTCAAATCCGGCGTGCGTTAATAACTTGTATTTAATTTAAATGTGTGATAACACGTTTAATTTATATACTTAATCTAAAGTGATTTGCAGCAGGTTCTAGGGTGTTAGGTACTATAAGTATCGCCCTGGTGAAATATCACCATTTCGAATCGAAACCTTAAAAATGGCTTTAGCCGTGTTTGGTGACGAGATTTGAATGGTCAGATTCTTCCAAACCTTCTTTTCCTCGTCTTTTTCCTCTATCCACTACCTTTAACCTTACAACATCCCCCGATTGGGGATGCCATAGTCTCACTGGCTCTAGACGCTTGGGAGCAGTTGCAACTCTTGTGCGGTATTCATTATAAAAAAAAATGAATGAATAAGTTGACACAAGAGGAGGGAGGAATCTTCCCTGTCACTGTTTTAAATTTCTAAAATACGATATTTTTATCGTCGCCGGAAAGGCAAAAAGGCTGAAGCGCCATTTCGGGAAGTTTAAACTAGAGTACTTTGAATGTTTTTTTTGTTTTACAATAAAATTCATTAGTCTTCAGCACCCGGTTGAATTTTGAAAAAAAAGTTAACACAGATAAATCAATGCTCTCACTGAGTTACATGAAGCTACAAAAAGCCAAAAAAAGTCCCGAACTTGTGTCGCTTGAGTCAAGTCTTCTCTTAAATGGTAAACATATTTTAGATAGCTGAAGGGCCACGTCTTTAGAATCAAACAGATCGAAACTTCATATTTAACTCTTTTGGACCAAAGTGTCAATATGATCTAAAATGGAGTTTATTTAATTTTGTTAAAAATATTATACCAAAAATTTTACCTTCTACAAGGAAGTACCTACCGTACTATTGTAGCAATTCTGCTTCAACCTCACAATTCAACACGTCTATGCGACGAATGCAACAGCTGGGAAACATATACTCCGATGTCGCTGATATATTTAACACGACAATATCAAACTATAAGTTTAGTTTAGTAAAGTTGTTGTCATCTGGTAGAGATAAACTAATAGTTGTACCTGTTTCTTAATTTTTTTTTTTTTCTTTGACAATATTTTTGTACCTGTTATTCATTAAATATTATCAGTTATTTTTGTATCTGCTATTCAATACTTTTATTTTTATTTTACACAATTTTTTGCACCAATGAGGTTATTGTTTTTTTTTTAAATAAATATGTTAACCTGTTTGTAAAAGCCTTTAACGGGCGTAAATAAAAAAATAAAAAATAAAAAATAAAAACAGATTTAAAAGCATTTTATAGAGTTTTCTAACATGCAGCGTCATTTAATTTTGTGACGTGAATCTTCACATCTCCACGTATACAAGCTGCCGACAAATGAAACGAAAGAAAGAACTAGTAAAAAAACCCACCAAACCTCACCTGCCTCCCAGTCAGCTTCCAATCAATTATAAACTAACCACCCGCAAAAAAACGTGATAATTAAACCCGAACTGGGTTACCGATGACTGTTGCTATATCCATCATACGTCGCCTCAAAGAATTAATAAATACGACATTACGAGAGCAGAACATTGCCCATGGCTAAAAGTAATAATAATACATCTTCATCGTTCCATAAATTTCACATTGCAGAGTTTACGTGGTTGTATTTGAAACCGTTATTTTTAAAAAGTGAATATCGTAAAAGAGTTTCAATTGCTCCCAGCCATCCGAAGCCAGTGGGACGATGCCATCTCCAATTGGAGGATGTTGTGAGGCTGAAGTTAGTTAGGAAGGGAATAATTAGGGTGAGAGAAAGGTTGGGAAGTACCTGACTATTCAGATTTGCTAATCAACCATAGAGTTGGTAGAGTAGTATCTATCCAAGGCAGTGAAGTCAGTTTGGACTCGTTTTTGATGATTTTAACATGACTCGGTGCACCTGGGCGTGGCTAAGACCAAGACGGTTTTTATACATCCATTCATATCACATATCGTCATAATGTTTTTGTTTATTCATATAGCCACATTCTCACAGTATTTTTATCAACAAAAATACAGCATATAACCTAAAAAACCGTTTAGTTGTGTCAAGTTTAGTGGCATAATAAAAAATGTGGGCGGAGTCCCGCCGTGAACTAGGACCTTAAGATCATCCTTACAGTATATATGGTAGAAGCAGTCCATGAAATTTGTCGTCTCTTTCTCTCTCATGGTGTACGACGTAAAAGCCCGGAGAAAGTGATTTATCGCAAGTTTGTGTAGGTTGGGTAAAAATAATTAGCTCTCCCTCCATATATTGTTACTTTAAGTCACCAAACAAGGTTTAAGCTTTTTTTGTTGTTGTTGTAAATACCGCACAAGAGTCCCAACTGCTCGCCACCGTCTAGAGCCAGTGAAACTTTGGCATTTCCAATTGAGGCATGTTGTAAGGTTGAAGGTAGTGATCAAGGGAAGGAGATGGGCACAGAAAGGTTGGGGTATACCTGGCTATTGAAACCTGGTTATAAAACACAGCTAAAGCCATTTCAAGCAACGTTTCAGGTCCGAATGGCGGTCTATCACCAGGGCGATACATTGACTATCTACCACTCTAAAACCTGCCGCAAGTAAACAATACATTTTTTTAAATGTAAATTAAGTGTGTTATATTCTAGGAATAACAATTTATATGGAAAGAGAGCTTATTTTTTTATCTAACATGTTTAAATTTGGGATAAATCACTTTCTCCGGGTTTTTACGTCGTACACCATGAGAAAGAAAGAGACAACAAAACTTTCGAAAAATATCACACCGCTTTTAGGTATCTAACAATGTTCTCCGTCTCCCGTGTCTCCGGAGACTCTGCCCGCACGTTTTGATATGCAACTAAACCGGACATAACTCAACGGTTTTTAGGTTATATGCTATATTTTTGTTTATAACAATACTGTGAAAAAGTGGTTGTACAAATCGACAAAAATATTATGTCGACATGTGCTATGAATGGATGTGTAAATACCCTAGCCCTTGTCCTACTGCGCCCAGGTCTAGCCGAGTCAAAAATCATCAATACTGACTACAGATAGTACAGAAGCACTCCCTTCTGTATATTATTTCCACACGCTGGGCTTGAACCCGCGACTAGCGACAAGCGTCTAACCACTCGACTACGCAGTACGTCTGATTTGAATCAACGGTTCAATTCCGAATGGTGGTATTTCATCAGAACGATTTTAAGAGTATCTACCACTCTAGACCGTGCCGTAAGTAAACTGTATAATATTTTGTATTAATTGACTGTGGAATAACACATTTGGATTTTCACATGTACAAAAGGTTAACCTATGCCCGTATACCCGTTTATCAAATTTATTACAGCCAGCTAAAGTTAATAACTGTAATAATTGTAGGTCCAATATTAGGTACATTTCCCGTAAACTCATAAGATTTCTCATTATTCTTTAATCACCTTCTCAGTTAGCGTTTTGCCTCTTACATTTCATATTATTTGTCTCTTTCTCTCGGTTCCTTTGTTATAATTTAAATGTTATTCTATTGTTTTGTTATTTTATTTTATATTTTGTTCTCTCTCTGTATGTACTCGTATGTATAACCGCACACTTGGTATTTTTTGTTTAGTTTAATTTTGTACCCTGAAGATCCTTAGGCTAAGCGAGACCGGTCGGTCATAAAAATTAAAATAATATCTGGTCTTATTCAAAGTTATTATTTTATTTTCAATAAATTATTATGAGTTATAACTTTTGATGTTTTGAGATTATTCAAGTTTATGCAGAAGGTCTGTTTGATTGTTTAAATTATAGTGGATCGTGTATATGTTTAATGTTAAGTGGTGTTAATTCTTAAAAATAATATTTGTATAATTTGTATGGCGCCGTTTTTGTGAAAAATCACCTTAAGAGCACTGTGGTTACATACTTTTTTTATCTGCAATTTAAAAAAAATATTTTTAAGGTTTTTAGTATTACTAGGTTGTCTTTCTTCGTTGTCCCATATATTGAATATTGCAGAGTTCACATGGTTGTCTTGTTGCCAGTTCGCTTGAATAATTCACTTCTAGCAATGCCTTATTCGGCAGCCCGCGGTTCGATGACCGCTCCGGACTATAATGCCTCATACTAAATATACGGATACTACTTGCACCAACACTGGCGCAGGTCGCCAGCACTGTCGCGAAGTGTCGCCGCGGGGCATGCAGAGAGGATGCCATACTTTTCGGGTCATTTGTCAATGCAGTTACAGCAGCAATGCGGTTACTGTCAAAATAATCGTAGGTTTAACATGGTATTGAGATTTTACGATTTTTTACAGGTTGTACAGCTTTCATTGTGGAAGTATATTTTTTAATGTGATGTATTTACTATTTGTCGCACAGAAATACAAATGATTTTGTTTCTCATCAACAAATATGCTTAATTTTTATAACGTTTTTGGGTCATTTACCCTTTGAGAGAATTATCAAACAATGACTCCGACAAATAAGTCGATTTGTAGTAAGTCGTATTCTGTTTTGTAATTTGTTTTATTTATTTATCAGGGAAACATTAAAACAGACACATTGAATAATTTAATATAAAAGCTTTAGAGATTTTTTAATTCAAAGATTGGTAATATAATGACATAAATAGGTAATAAGATAAAACGGAAATAAAATAAAGCTAAGATTAATTTCCTTAACAAGAGTTTTGATCACTAGGTCCGAGTGCTATACATAGTTTATAAATATATAGTTAAGTATTACTTACTCCACTTTTGTTTCTACCCTAGGTCCGACAGCACGGGCAACAACCATTATAAATATGTGCTAATTTTAATGTGTTAGTTGTAAGTCACTAGTTATAAGAATTAAGCATAAGTTAATATTAAGTCTTAGTTGTAATATTATGTTAATTATGATGTAAAGCACCTTTGAGGTGATATCTCTGTCACGAAAACGGCGCTATATAAATCAGCCAATTATTATTATTATAAGAACAAAGATTGATAAAGAGTTGAGTTTTGAAATATTATTTTGAAATTTTTTTTTTTTTTTGAGTTAGTTTATATTAAATGGTATATAAACTCCTCTGAAATAGTAGGCATGATTAAGTGAATCAGATACTCGTTGCGTACATGTTAATAGTTAATATCGCATAAGAGTCAATCAACTGCTCCCCATCGCCTGGAGCCAGTGAGACTATGGCATCCCCAATTGAGATATACTCTGAGGCTGAAGGTAGTGAGGAAGAAAAAGAGATGGGGAAGAGGAAGGTAAGGAACTACTCGCCTATTCAAATCTGGTCATTAAACACGGCTAAAGCCATTTCAAGTGTTTCGATTCTCAATGGTGGTCTTTCACCAGGGCGATGCTTAGAGTATCTAACACTCACAAAAATATTCGGGTTTTGTCACGAATCGATATCAAATAAGAGATTATGTGGAACGGGGTCTGAATGTGAATTTAGCGAGGAGTCTGAAACAGTGGCATTTAAATAAAAAAAGCTGAAATTTTAGCTAGTTAAATATTCTTTTTACTACTTCTGTTTCGTTGCTACGGGCTGCTGCTTACGGTGAAGATTACCTTGATAGTAGCCAATTTCCGATAGGACAGGAATCCGAAGACAAATTAGAATAATAACTAAAAAAAAATTACTAACTGCGCTTCATTGATAAAAATAATCTGGGGTGAATGAAATTCTATTTGTGCATTACTGGGTAGGTACTATATGCAGAGAGAAAATTACAGTGATGATAGCCAACCTCCGATAAGAAAAGTAGGAGAAGACTAACTAATTATTGTCCCTGCCGCTTTCATGCTCTCATCAGCTGAAATACAATGTTACGATTCCATAATAACACGATCTCGTGACGCTGCATCTGGATCGCATTCACGTACATCTGATCTTGACTAAAACCGGTTGGCGGGTTCACATTCCAAGTGGACAATTCTCATAACTTCACACCGCGTGGGTGATGAGAATGTGAGTTTATTGCCGCCGTCGCTAATGAACCTGTCACGAGCTACCCTTGACTCGGAAATAATATACAATAATTCATATAATTACTATTACTGTTGACAAATAGGGAGAATCACAGAAATATCTCATCTCCTAAATGCATGTCCTCCCCTCTTGAAGTAACAATATATGGAAAAAGAGCTAATTATTTGTACCCAACCTATACAAATTTGGGATAAATCACTTTCTCCGGGTTTTTACGTCGTACACCATGAGAAAGAAAGAGACAACAACATTTCCCAAATGATCACATCGCTTTAAAGTATTGTAATAATGTTCTTCGTGTCTCGCGTCTCCGTTGACTCCGTCCACACGTTTGGATTTGTGACATAAATTGACATAACTCAACGGTTCTTTTGGTTATATGTTTTATTATGGTTTATAACAATACTGTGAAAAAGTGGTTTTACGAATAAACAAAAACATTATATCGACATTTGCTATGAGTGGATGTATAAATACCCTAGCCCTAGTCCTAGCCACGCCCAGGTCTAGCCGAGTCTGGTACTCATAAAAACGGACTACAGCAGCGCTCTCTCTTGTATATTATTGCTCTGAGATTTAATTACTATTATTGTTGATAACGGGGAAGAATTACAAAAATATCATATCTCTTTAATTTCAGTCCTCCACTCGATTTTGATGAACAATATATAATTACAATTAATGTTGACAAAGGGGGAGAATTACAAAATTTTCTCCTCTCCTAAATTCATAGTCACCGCACGATTTCAATGTATAATCCTTTATATAATTACTATTGCTGCAAAAAGGAAGATTTTTAAATTATAAGGTCATTCTTAATTCGTGTTCTCGGCAATTTTTTTTTAAATAATTATAATGCATCTTTCGGCAAAGGTAGGTTTCAGTAGCACCCTTGTGAAAGACCGCCACCCAGAAATGAAACGTTGCTTGAAATGGCTTTAGCCGTATTTGGTGACCAGATCTGAATAGCTAGTTACTTAGTAACCTTCCTCTTTAACATCTCCTTCTTTTTACACTAAATTCAGCCTCATGACATATTTTATATTTTTATATATTTTTTATTATTTATCTTGGTAAAAACAAATTTTAAGGTATTGTTTCAAGTCTGTCTCACTAGAAATTTTCCGTATCGAGACAGACGCACGTTATTATGCATATTATTTATTTATTACAGTTTGATAATGGCCATAGACGCCAAAACAGCTGTCAATAAAAACTAAAACTATCTTACTTTTTTTTTTTTTTATCGAATTATATATTTTTTTAGTTAGAGATGACATAGTGCTACTGGCTCCAGGCGGTTGATATCAGTTGGGACTCGTTAGCGTCACATTAAAAAAAAACCATAAGTTGTTCAGGCAACCGTCTCTCATATACTTACAACATCATTTTGTGCAATATGGAATACCAACCGATCTTTTCAAGTGCAATATGGAGTACCAAAATAGCATCTTAACATATTCAATAATGAATACAGAATGCTCTGGCTTCTCACAACAGCGGGTTAAGTTTTGTAGACGAGGAACAGGTTCCACCATAAATAATTTAATTAACTAAATCGGGACTCAGCCTCCCCATGGACCAAACAGCCTCCACAGCGTGCTAGAGCGGTATAAAGATCATATTTTGTCACGTAGGCCATTAAATCTATGTAGTTTCATCAACAAATTTACCAATTTCAGTCAGATATTTATATTAATTTATTTATATCTACGGATGATGTGAGCGTAATGAATAGAATCAAGAAAGGGACGCTTAGACGGTTTGGGCATGTAGAGCGAATGAACGAAAAAAGGAGTGTGAAAAGAATGTATGATGCCAAAGTGAATGGAAGAAGAAGTCTAGGACGCCCAACAAAGACATGGTACGATCAATTAAATCAAATACTTGAATCGGGTCATGTAAAGAGTCAGAATAACAGAAGACTATGTATGAGACGATGTATAAATGTGAATGAAGCAAGGAGTGTGTTCCAAGACAGAGTTATATGGTGGTCCGTCTTCTCTGCTTATCCCTGCGGGGAAACGGCGTGATGATTAGTTAGTTATATCTACAATTACATCAGGTATTTTGAAACCTTGAAGGTGATAGCAAAAAATTAAGTTTTTTTTTTTTGGTTTCTACTATCATCATTATGAACGAAAAATGGTGATTTAATTTTACCCTCTATACGTTTATTAAGCTGACTTGTGTATAAATGGAAAATATCAGCGTCTGAAAATGTGGTGTTGTGTTTTGTGCATGTTCTTCTGAAAAAATAATGTTGTGTGTAGTTAGTTTTTGAGGGTGAGTTAGTGATGAAGGATTTAGCGAAACTTCTGTGGGAACTCGACGCTTTGGATCAATTAGCTATTAACCGCTCAATTGATAAATAAGTATAAAAAGTGGTTTTTTTTTTCGTAGAAACCAATTTTCATGTTAAATTTTGTACCCTGGTGATGTTTAGGCTATGCGAAATAGATCGATTAATAAAAATAATTATATTCGTTGTATTATGCAAAGTTATGTTTTTATTTCTTTTTCTATTTTTATTTGATTCAATTAAGTAAAATATTGTTTTGACTGTTTTTTTGTTGTTATTTCGTACAAGAGGTTGGCTATCATCAGGGTAATCTTCACACTGTGGGCTGTTACCGCTACAGCGCTAACCATTAACTTCATCATATCTGTACACCGGTTTTAGAAGAACACTTCTATCGTCAGGATATATTTTGTACTTTTTACCACCAAACGCAGAAATCATGGTTTTCGAAGTACAAATTCATTTTGTCAGTGCCATATTGGTTTTATAAAAGTATGTTTTATAGGGCTCAAGTGGATGGGAAAAGGTGACGGGGCGTTCAAGAAAGATTTGGAAGGATCAATTGATCAAAATAGTTACTTGAGTTGGATCAAGTCAAGGGACAAAAAATTAAGGAATGTGCGTAAAATAATGTGAGCATGTGAAAAAAACAAGGAATGTGTGCCAATATAGATGTGTGTGTTATTGCTTAGTCTATGCTTACACTTGCGGGAAAATGTCATCGCGCTTAATTAGTGTGCTGCTTTTTTTAAACTTGCTGATTCGGTGAAAATGTATTATCACGATCATTGGTGTTGAAATATAATAGATCAAAAACTATTTTCTTTGGTTTATCAATGTGTTATTGAGATTGCCTACATCTAGGCGCACTTTCTTCAGGTTTTTTCAATGAATCTCTTAATCATAATAGTCATTTTTAAATTCATGAAAACCAACAAAAATTGACATTAACATACTTTCCTGAAAATGAACTAGTAGTTTTTAAAAAATATTTATGTACCTACATAACATAAGCAACTATCAATATAACGGTGGTATTTACAACTGTATATCTTCCCGGTGCATTTGGGCATCAGAAAAATTTACCTAAAGCCCTAAAAACCTATTGTTACATATGTATGTAATAGGAACTCGAAAAAATTTAAAGAATGGAACTTTTTGTTTTTTTTTATATCACACCATTTTCATCTCATAGTGCAAAAGGCATATTGAGTGAGCAATAGTCTTCTATAAATCTTAGTTATCAGTCGGACGTATCGAGTTTAGATTCTAGGGAAAGTACTCACTTATTTCCAAGTCAAAAAGTTTATTTTTTCGAGAATTTCGCAAAAGAGTTTCAACTGCTCCTGACTCTCCGCAGCCAGTAGGACTATGGCATCTCTTAGTGGGGTATATTGTTAAGCTGGGGACAGTGAGCAGAAGAAGAAGATGGAAAAGAGGAAGGTTGAGAAGTATCTGGCTATTCAGATCTGGTCTACAAACAAGGCTAAAGCCATTTCAAGCAACGTTTCGATTCTGAATGGTGGTCTTTCACCAGGGCTATACTTAAAGTATCTGCAACTCTAGAACGTGCCGCAAATATGCTTTATTGTCGCCGAAAAAGGCAAAAGTGCCATTGCGTGAAGTTAACACCTTTACACTTAATTTTTTTTTGTTTTACAATAAAATTCATAAGTTTTTTTATTTTTTTTATATGAATACCGCACAAGAGTCTCAACTGCTCCCAACCGTCTAGAGCCAGTGAGACTATGGCATCCCCAAGGGTATGTTGTGAGGCTGAAGGTACTGAGGAGGGGAAGGAGATTGGGAAGAGGAAGGTTGGGAAGTACCTGGCTGTTCAGATCTGGTCACCAAACACGGCTATAGCCATTTCAAGCAACGTTTCGATTCTGAATGGTGGTCTTTCACCAGGGCGATACTTAAAGTATCTACCACTCTGGAACGTGCCGCAAATATACTTTTTATTGTTTTTATATGAAATAAATGTGTTATGACACATATTAATTAAATAAAAGTTATTGGCACACGCCGGGTTTGAACCCGCGACCTTTGGATTCGTAGTCGAGCGTCTTACCACTCGACTATGGAGGCTGTCAATAAGTCCTGAATAGCCAGGTACTACCCAACCTTCCTCTTCCTCTCTCTAATTCCTTCAGCGTCACAAAATACCCCAATCGGGGATGCCATAGTCTCACTGGCTCTAGACAGTTGGGACTCTGGTGTACTCTCAGTATTCACTACAAAAAAACAACAACAAAAACATCGCTTTTCTTTGGAGCACATTTAAAATTGCATCCATTACCCGCCTCATAAAAACGGCCCAACCAGAGGTGTCCACTAAATACAATACAGTTGAAAAATCCACTTTGAAACATTTCGAATTCCTCTTGCTCGCTCAACTGGAGAATTTGTTCACACCAAATTCTCGCGGAGTTGAGCGAGTCCGCACACCCGAAATTCTCTCGACGTGCTGTGCTAACATATATTTTATGAAAATAAAGATAAGAATATTTTAAAAATTAAAATGCTCATAGGATAAAATGCATACAGACTGTACACAAATAATTTATCTTACTATTCCTGTTAGATTTATGAAAACTCTATATTTTTTGATATCTAATGTGTCAATGCTTTAGATTCGTAATGGTTTGCGTATCTGATTTTAACTCAAGAGGTTGTGAGTTTGATTCTCTCGGTATCTCGAATCGTTTCAGATGTCGATGTGTTTTGCATAAATGTGGCTTCGTTCAAACGACAAGCACTGCTGTTATTTGTGTAATCTTAATATCCTTGTTTTTATACACCATTTTATAACATATTGTTACTTTTAAAAGCCCTAAAAGAAGTTTTGGCACATTACGTAGGATTTGTGCTGAATGTGCAAAGAAAAACCTATGAATACATAAAACAGATAAACTTTGTTTACAACCACTTTTATTTTTCAATATCATGTCGACTGGTTTCGGAAGCACCCTTCTATCATCAGGATAATATTAAAATTAATTTTAATATTGAATTATAAAAGTGGTTTTCAAGTTATAAGTTTATCGGTTTTATTTATAAATATGGCGAGCCACAAAGTAAATGCTTTTTACGAATATGAAAAACCTATGATTTTATTCATACTAAGATTCCAATTTATATCTACTTATATACGTGTAGAGTAACCGTATGTGAAATGTATTTATTTTTTTCTAGATGTGTGAATTTTATTTTTTTGCATATATTTAAATAAAAATACAAACATCTTAGTGTAGTTCGATTTTTTATTATTTATAACTATTGTAATATACCCTTACAAACCTACTTTCAAAACGCCCTAAAATTTTGATTTTTGTAATGTTTTTAAAGTAATAAAAAATTGAATTACGTGATGAATTCACATTTTTGTGTGAATACCGCACAAGAATCTCAACTTTTCCCAACTGTCAGAAGCCTTTTTTGGTTTTATGATAAATAAAAAAAATGCACTTGCTTACAACAATTTTTTTTTCGAAAATCGTAGATATTTTCATCAAATACGATTTAAAGGAAGCAATGAATTGTACGAACTAAACGATATTTCAATATATTTATTTATTAATTAACACTCTACATACGCCAATTTCGTGGATAATAACACTATATATTTAACACACAAAATAATCCACGGCAAAAATCACCTGAATATCTGAGAAAAAATGATTTTTTTAGCACAGGCACAAACATGAGACGAAGAATGGGGATCAAATAAATCAACCTTACAGAATAAAAATGTCACCAAGTCGAAATTGATCGATGTACGGGGCTATAAAGATATTTGACGAATATCAATAAATTATATTAAATTAGAAGAAAATATATATTTTTTAAATAAGTTTGTTTTTAACACCCGCGTTCCGAGGGGGGGGTTCTAATGTCACCCCTAATGAAAGTTTTGTGCGATATCTAAGATAATTATTGAAAAAGATTATGAATACACTTCTCTCTAAGTATTACTTAAAAACAATTACCCAAGATCATGTCATTGAAAAGCTTATAGATATTTTATTATAGACTGGTTATTTATTTATAATTATTTTTTTTATGAAATGTTTTGTTAGTACATAATAATAAAGACTATAAAAAACTAACAATATAAAAGGGAAATAGAGTTTTTTTTAAATATGTAAAAACAAACAAAAAAAACCACACAGGCAAAGTCTGTACGTGGCAAATGGGGTAACTAATTCACCCCCCTTCGGATCGTACGTTTGATTTTTACTTTCATGAACGGAAGGGTTAAGAAAATATGTTTCAATTTGTTCTAAGGAATATTAATAAGGGTTTTATTAGAACATGTGTCTGTGTAGGTAGGTACTATTTAAAATAATCATTATTGTTTTATAACACTGATCTTACCTGGTAAAAAATTCTTCTGACTAACCTAGATTTGCGAAGTAATATTTTAAAACTTTTTTTTGCTCTGTTAGCTTAAATGTCTACAGAAGCGGCAATTCTAACTGCACACATAAGTATGTCAATCTTTAATACGTTTTAAATATAATTTACGCTTCCCATAACTTTATAACATATATTTAAGAAAGTTAATTTAATAAATATATTTCAATGCAATGCACAAATAAAATCATTGTTTAATCTTAAAAATATGCAACGTATGACAAAGCACATTTATTTATTATCAATAATTCGATATATTTATATACCTCTGTCCTCATTATTTATAAGAAATTATGACAACATAAACCAAAATTTATAATCCCATTTTCAAAACACATAAACTTTAAAGCAAAAAATTGGGCAGCCATTTATTTAATATCCTTATAAATTAATTTTTTTACATTACATACAAGATGGTAAATATTTTAAATACTAACAGTCTTCTTTGTGAGTATGTACGTATATGACTGTGAACTTTCAAAATTACGAACTTTTTTATTTTTACAGTTATAATATACCACACAAGAGAGATCAATAATAGAGAAAATTATGAACTTTTTTTCCACACGAGAACTGATCCACTTGAGAATCAAAAGGTTGCTTGAAATGGCTTTAGCCGTGTTTGGTGACCAGATCTGAATAGTTAGGTACTCCCCACCTTTCTCTTTCCCATCTCCACCCCTTCACACTACCTTCAGCCTCAAAACATACCCCAATTGGGGATGTCATAGCCTCACTGATTCTAGACGGTTGGGAGCAATTGGGACTCTTGTGCGGTATTCACTATAAAAAATGCCTGTCCATATTTTCTACGTATCCTTTTCTAAATCTTCGCCACTAAATTATCTATAATAATTGGCAAACTGAAAGGCCGATAAAGCACACATAAATATTGCAATTGTAAAATATTGGCTACCTTTAAAATACCCAGCTGCCTTACGAAATATGCTGATTTAAAAAAATGATAGATACGAATATATGAAAAAAGATTACTCCTAACTAACCAACTAACAAACAAACCACCACGCTATTTCCCCGCAGGGGTAGACAGAGAGGACGGTCCGCCATACAACTCTGTCTTGGCACACACTCTTGCTTCATTCACATTCATACGTTGTATCATACTCTTTTGTTATTCTAACTCTTGACATGTCTTCTTCGGGCATCCCCGACTTATTCTTCCATTATTTTTCGCGTCATGTATGCATTTCACACTCCTTTCTTCATTCATCTGCTCTACATACCCAAACCGTCTTAGCGTCCCTTTCTTAATCCTATTCATTACGCTTACATCAACCTAGCATTTTTCCGGATATCTACATTTTCAACACGGTCATACATGGGTGTCACCGCACATACGCCTCAGAGATCTGATTTCTACAGTATTTAGTCTACTTTCATCCTTCCTCTGCTAATTCCACACCTCTCTGCCATACATCAGGGTTGGCATAAGCACTCTATTGTGGACTGATTTAAATAAATAAATAAAAAAATTGATTACGGATATCTACATTTTTAACGCTTTTTAACACTGTCATACATGGTTTTATCGCACATACGCCTCAGGGATCTCATTTTTATAGCAGTCAGTCGGTTCAAACCCGGCGTGCGCCAATAACTTTTATTTAATTAATATGTGTCATAACACATTTAATTCATATGAAAATAATAAAAAGTATATTTGCGGCACGTTCCAGAGTGGTAGATACTTTAAGTATCGCCCTGGTGAAAGACCACCATTCAGAATTGAAACGTCGCTTGAAATGGCTTTAGCCGTGTTTGGTGACCAGATCTGAATAGCCAGGTATTTCCCAACCTTCCTCTTCCCAATCTCCTTCCTCTCCCCAGTACCTTCAGCCTCACAACATACCCTATTTGGGGATTCCATAATCTCACTGGCTCTAGACGGTTGAGAGCAGTTGAGACTCTTGTGCGGTATTCATATAAAAAGTCTACTTTCATCCTTCCTCTGCCAGTTCCACGCCTCACTGCCATACATCAGTGTTGGTATAAGAACTCCACCGTGGACTGAATAATATATAATAATAATACGTATATCTACATTTTTAACACGGTCATACACGGTTGCACGCACACATCACATGCCTCGGGAATCTCGATCTGAAACACAGATTCAATGTTTATTACTTTTTTAAATAATTTTTAACACTCATTTCCGCCAAAAAGCACTAGATGAGATGCAAATTCCCGTCCAATATTAATCTCTCTCGATAAAAAAAAGCGGCCGTGAAAATAGGAGCCGGCACTCTGTCGGTTAATTTCCCGGCTAGCAACACTGCCGCGGCGTTCGCAGCTTCCCGCGGCGGGGTCGTCGCCCGCGGCGCTCTCACTAGGTGAACGAACCTTCGCGAGTTTACTAGGCTAAAAGGTGAACGGCACTCGGGCCACGGAGACGGCTCTCCTCTTTCGAGCGTAGTGGCGGCCGAGTAGGTACCGGGTACCTACCCGCCGCGCCGCTGCTATCGCGGGATTGTGGCCAAGAGATCGGGCATTCGTAATGCGGTGACCGCACGGGAAGAGAGATACTCGCGCGACACAAGTGGCGCGATACCCCCCGCTCTCCGACACTTGCAGTTGGAATTTTTAAAATGCATATTTCAGATACGGTTGCCTTTTGTCTAATGAGGGGTAAAGGGTGTAATAAACGTTTGAATGTATATGTATTGGACTACTTTTGGCTTATTTCTTTTGAATATATCATCGGTTGATAATGGCGAGAGTTCTTTTAGACAATTGAAGAGTTTTTCTATCGATTTTTTCAAGTATTTTATAGGCCATTGCAATAATTTTGACAGAGTTTTTTGGTGATTTGAATAATCCATTGGCCATTTCAAGAATTTTTTTTATTAATTCGTCGTTTCGTGCTCTTTATTGATCATTTATTAATTGTAATGGTTATTTCAGGAGTCTTCTAGATTATTTCAAGGCCTGTATTGGCTATTTCAATTATTCTATTAAACATTTCAAGAGATGTATTAGTCATTTCAAACATGAGCTCTACCATTTAAAATACACTATTGATTATTTTATTAGTTCTACTGTTATTTGAGAAGTCTTCTGAATTGTTAAAAGGCTTTATTGGTTATTTCAAATGTTCTAGTGAATATTACATGAGATCTATTAGTCATTTCGAACATGATCTTTATCATTTGAAACACTGAATTGATAATTTAGCGGTTCTACTGTTATTTTAGGGGTACTATGAATTATTTCAAGGGCTTTATTGGTTATTTCAAATGTTCTATTGAACATTACATGAGATCTATTAGTCATTTCAAACATGTTCTTTATCATCTAGATTAATCTATAGATAATTTAGTAGTTCTACTGTTATTTGAGAAGTCCTCTAAATTATTTCAAAGGCTTTATTGGTTATTTCAAATGTTCTATTGAACATTACATGAGATATATTAGTCATTTCAAACATGTTCTTTATCATTTCGATCAATCTATTGATAATTTTAGTAGTTCTACTGTTATTTGAGAAATCCTCTGAATTATTTCAAAGGCTTTATTGGTTATTTAAAATATTCTATTGAACATTACATGAGATCTATTAGTCATTTCAAACATGATCTTTATAATTTAAAACACTCTATTGATAATTTTAGTAGTTCTACTGTTATTTGAGAAGTCCTCTGAATTATTTCAAGAGCTTTATTGGTTATTTCAAATGTTCTATTAAACATTACATGAGATATATTAGTCATTTCAAACATGATCTTTATCGTTTCAAACACTTTATTGGTCATTTTATTGGTTCTACTGTTACTTAAGGAAGCATGTGAATTATTTCAAGGGCTGTATTGGTTATTTGAATTATTCTATTGAACATTTTAACAGATCTATTAGTTATTTCTAACACGATCTCCATAATACATATCAAATGTACCATTGAAAACTTCAAAAGTTCTGTTGAATTTTACAGATTCTATTAAGGGTGTTTTAAGGTTAAAAAAAATGGCGAAAAGAACGAAATGAAAAAAAAAGTTTCTATGTACCTGGATATTCAAATTTGATCGATTACTATGGCAAATGGCACAATAAACGACGCGTCGATTATAAATAGTGATCTTTCACCAGGGCGATATTAATAACACCTACCATATTACCCGATGAGTTGGGAATAAAAAGAGAAAATCGTTAGTGAAAAGCGGCCATTGTGAGAGTTTTCTTATTCCTGTCACTTGTGACTTGGCAATATAAGAAACAATTAATTGCTGTTTCTCAATCATCACTCTACTAATTATGGGTGTCATTCTCCTCTGTCCAGAATGTCGAGACTTGTTAACTCGTCTTGAAATTTTTGGTACCAGTCTAAATGATTTTTGTCATTCTTTACAACTCTACCGAAACCTTGTTCACGCTTTGACTTAAATATTTTTTTAAATGCATATTTTTGTCATTTCTTCAAATATTATGTATGTGCTGTTCATTCTCAGTTGCTCTTTTTTCCGATATCGTGTTATGTATTCTTTGTAATTGGACAATGGTTCATTAGTAAAAAATTAAAATATTTGAATTCATCGTACTTCCATTATTATTAGCGGAAAATGATACCTGGGTAATTATACCGGAGAATTGAACCCGAGACGCCTGGGTGAAAACCCGATGAAATTACTCCGCTACTAGGCGACAACTTCAAAACACATTAAATTTAATGGGCTTATAAAAGGCAGACGCTGAAGAATATGGCATCCCTTTTGCATAAGGCTGTATCTATTTTCCCACATGAAAAATATATTACCAATAATAATAACCTGTTAACTGAATGCGAAATAGGACGCCAATGTTCTAATAAGCCGGTGGCGCTTTTTTAAGGCTGTCACAAATAATGTTTCCGGTTCATAGCGGATGAACGTCGGCCATAAACCTCTCTAGTGTGTTAATATGCCAAAATCCAATGTCCAAAACATATTCCGGACTTTTTTTCCGAATCGATCTCGAATTCAGGTTATCGTTTAATCTTCCATGAGATAAAACGTCGATGGTGTGATAAAATACTAAAAAAATAATAAACTAACAGTCCCGACTTTGCCCGCGATTAGCTAGTATGAAATTAAATACATCGCTGTATTTTATCCCTATCTTAACCTCTCATATTAATTACAACTACTGAAGAGATAAAAGTGAAACATGGGCGTGTCTGTGTGCCCGATGCAAGCTCATTTCTGATTACATTGATCAAACGTTTTTCAAATACCGAAATTCTTTATTCAACAGTTACTCAATTTTATTGGCCTATCTGGGGCCTAGGAGTCAAATCGGTTTAGATTAGACTTTTAATAATGTTTTCTTATGAGTGTGACATATTGGAATCATTTTTGAAACTGTGGAAAGTTTCTATATAATGTTTAAAAGGGTTATAATGAATTATTTGTTTTAGGCATAAAATTTTTTGTTTATTTTGAGCTATCTGTGATACTCTAATAAATAAACATATTTGGGAAATTACACCAGAGCACTTTAAAGTTTTACAGATTAAAAAAACAATTTGCCAGAAGCTAAGGGTATAAAAATCCAGCTGAAATGTATGAATTCATATTAACATATTTGTTAAATCAAAGAAAAGGAAAGAAGATTGAGGACAGTTAATATGTTGGTACTTAAAACATTAATATTCAAGTATTATAAGTAAACGATTCTAAAAATGCAAACAGGGAAAATATAACAAGTAACAAAAGAACAATATATATTTTATAACAATAAGCATATGGTTTTCATTAGATAGTAAGAATATTGAGTTGAAATGATAGAAGTAAGGAGAAAACCGAAACAAAGCAAATTAGGGACGTTTTTATAGAAATTAAATTTTAATAAGTTGCGTTTTATATGTAGGGTTAGTATATAAATAGGAATAGTTGATAATGATACATGAATATGCCATCATTATAAGGAAAGAACAAAAGTTTAATATTGCTAAAGTTTTTCAGTGAGACGTTCAATGAATTCAATAGTTATTACATTAATAATAATTTAAGAAAAAACTAGTACATAGGTGTAGTTTGAAATAATAGGTTTTTCTCAAAGTGTAAAGTAAACAAATGATTAACATTCAACGCTCTATCTTTTTTATGCTTTCTTCTATCGGGGGTTGGCTATCATCAGGGCAATTATCATCCTCCAGGCGGTAACTCAGAACAACTGAGTGGAACTGAACTCGTACAAGTCACTCAACATATGTTTTACAGCCTAGAGATGCGGCGTTTCCCCTACCACGTTATTAATCACTAATTCCATAGATTACCACTTAGGTAATATTGTATTTATTAAACGGCATGAAGTGATCAATTATTAGAGTTTTATAATTTTTGTATTTAGAATGTAAATTGTATTGTTTTCTAATTTTTAATTTCAGATCAACAAAACATTAATTTTATTATTTTACTTTGATATTTATTTTTATAGTGAATACCGCACAAGAGTCCCGACTACTCCCGACCGGCTGAAGCCAGTGGAAATATGGCATCCCCAATATGGGTATGTTGTGAGGTTGAGGGTAGTGATAAGGGGAAGGAGATGGAAAGAGGAAGGTTGTAAAGTGCCTGATTTTTCAGATTTGGTCAACAAACAGGGCTAGACCCATTTAAACAAACTTTTTGATTATTAATGGTGGTTTTCACTAGGGTGACTTAGAATATCTTTTACCTTGGTTTATTGGTCTGTTGTTTCGCTATTCGTATTTAAAATAGTCTAAACGCATTAATTTCTACTTTGAAGCTAGCCAAAACGTCTGTACGTCCGTTAATGTTAGACACCATTAAGAATTTTACACAATACTTCCCTATTGTATTTCAAAAATCAAATGAATACAGAAGCCGCATTCATTTACACGAAAATCTACATTGTGTTCACGTGTCGAAATATGTGAAATTCTTCTACTCGCACGTGTCGCAGTATGCTAAATAACTTTACATTGTTTACACAAAGGTCGGTGTGTATGAATGTATCCAGTACAAAAGAGCGTGACGTTGGCAATACATTCTAAAAAGCACTATGAGTGAAAGAAATTATTTTCAATAAAAAACGGTATTTGGAAAAATCATAATAATGCGAGAATAAATTTAGCCTACAATGAACCAAGGGAAAAAGGAAAAAAAATATAGAAACTCTCACTCTGTGAGTCATTGATAAAGCGTTCACAGAGTTTTTGATCAGGGTAGGTAGTATGAAAAACAGCGGATTAATTGATAATATAGATAGATACCAACAAATGTCACTGATTGCACTGTTAAAACACTGCCTTAGATACAAACAAAGATACCAACACAAAAGACCCACTCGAACGCGCAACAGCTCACAGCGTACATATTTTGTGTAGTCTAGTGAACTTAGAATAATCTACTACTGAAATTGTCGCCGTTTGAGCATATGTAAGATTAGTTAATGCTTTTGACACGTTATAGTAGGTAGGTCGGTGAGGCGCTTGCGACGGTGCGATTAGCTAAATTTTACCCGTATTTTTGTAAGTGTAGATTTATTTTTTTAAATAATTTCATATTATTTAATTCAATATTATACATATTTGAATGCCAGTATAGCAGGGTAGGCAGTGTTTATGTTCTTTTGTGGAGTGCACGTCTCTGGTCATTGACCCTTATCGGAAAATTAAATGGAATGACAATCGTTTTGACGATAGTAAGAAACACACGAGTTGCCGGTAATGAAACCAAATCATATACCCTGAAAGTCTGATTGCTGTAATTCAAACCATTGCATTTATCCTTAGATCTGAATTTATGAGATCCGAGTTCAAAACTCCGATCTAGTCAACTCTTTACATTAAAAATTCTATCCGTAAGTTAAAAAGTATTACCATTCCCATATCTGTTTGACAGTGAGGCATTAAACTGGTAGACGAAAGGTTGAAAGTATACAGAATGCTGTAGACATGTGACTCCTGAGACGTATGTGTGGTAAAGCCACGTTTGACAGTGATAAAAATATGGATATCCGAAAAAAATGCAAAGTCGATGTGAGCGCAATAAATAGGAATAAGAAAGGAACGCTTAGACGGTTTGGGAATGTAGAGCAGATGAACGAAAAAAGGAGTGTAAGAAGAATATACGAGCAAAAGTGGACGGTATAAGAAGTCGGGGACGCTTGAGGAAGACATGGCACCATCTAGTAAATCAAATACTTGAGTCAGGCCATGTCAATAGTAAGAATAACAGAAGAGTAGTATGAGACGATGTTTGAATGTGAATGAAGCTGGGAGTATTTGCCAAGACAGAGTCGTATGGCGGTCCATCATATCTGCCTACGCCTGCGGAGAAACGGCGTGAAGGTAAGGTGGTTTTGAAGTTTTTTTTAAATAATTCTGATCTTATTAATGTGTTTTGGTGAGATACCAACGTTCAGAATCAAAACGTTGCTTAAAATGTTAATTTTATATGTTTATTGACCAGATATGAATACCCAAATACATTTGAACCTTCCTCTTTCACCTCTCTGCCTCCACTTCCTAAAGCCTAACAGTTATCTCTCATTGACTCCGGGCAGTAAAAAACTGGTGCCGTATCACTAAAAAATATTGTTGGCATTAACAGTCCTAGTGCAAATATCTACGAGAGATGAACCGTCCAAACCAACCCATAAATTAAACATTTGACTGCATAATGTGATGGTTGCGATATAGTATCACATGAAGCATAGAGCATCAGGAAACATAGAGTTTAGAGATACGCGACCTTTTCTCTATGCGGAGGGTCACAAAGGCAGAACACTGCTCTACAGTATATTATTATCTATGGGAGGAGAAGTACAGAAGCGAATTGGGAATGAAAAAATGCCACTAAAATAAATCGTTTCTCAATACCTCTTAGCTTCCATGGTGTAGTGATCTACTGATTTGACTTAAGTAAAGGGGTTGCGGATTCAATTACCGCTCAACGCAAATGGCTTTTTCGATTAATATAGGTGAGGATATTGCCAGATTTTGGTGTTGTTATCTCGAATTTGAATTTTATTAATTTTTAGATATATATATATATATATATATTAGGACGTATGGGATATCAATCGCTGTAATTTAAAAATATTGACTCTTTACCAAAATTGAACGTAAAGTGATTATAAATAATGCATTTTAAATTTGAAGTTCCAGTTTTACTCTGTTGAATTACTTTGATAGTAATAAATATAATAACAAATCCGATGACAGCCCTTTTCAATGGAGCGATCAGAAGCAAGTTGTAGGACGCTAGTACTGTCTAGGCTCCACACCAGGTCAAATATATAAATATGTTGTAACAGATTTTTTTTTAATCCTCAGTTATGTATAGATGCGTTCACATGAAACACACCCTACGTTCATGCATCACATGGAACTACTAGAGGAGACAACCTATCAAAGCTTAGAGACTAGGCGCAATGCTGGTCTCATGCAAATAGGCTTTAAGATTATAAACCGCTTGATCGACTGTCCATACCTCTTGGCATGCTACTGCTTATTCGTGCCTGAGAAATACTGGCGCAGCAGAAATCATGTAATTTTTAACATACGCTATGGAAATCGTGTATATATATATAGATATACGAGTATTTATTGAAAATTTACCTATCTTCAAAAAACTTATTGATTTTAAAAAGTTATAATTTTAAAATGTTAAGTTGTAAAAAATCTATTTTTGGTGTTTTTCATTGTACTGTAATTGGATTTGATATCTGTTGTACAATAATAATAAGAACAAATATATTTAGATTTATGTAATAATTCACTTACAATATTGTTTGAAATGTGAGGCTGTTCGTACAGGGGTGAGATATTCAGCATCTCGTCTACCTGAAAAAATAGACAGATTGTATTTAAAAGATTGTTTTTTTTTTACTATTGCTGAAGGTACAATATGGTATGTAAAGGGGCAGAAATAATGTGTCATAATAAATGTTTCCAAATGCAAACAAGCTTTTTGTGTAGGTACCTAATTGTTCTATCAGCAATTAAACTATACAGATTTCCTAAATCATTTGATTTAATAAATACCCAGACAATAACAATTCTAAACAACTTAGATAGTAAGAGAAATTTTAAAAAGAAAAAAGATGTTTGGATTAAATTTTCAATCGAAGTTTCTTAATTCACCCCTTTCAAAATAGCGAAATTGCCCGCCATTTTAGACAAACTATCTAGGTAATTTGATAATACAAATACCTACCCGTGGTGCATGACATAACAGGTGATGATTTTTTTTCTTCTAAATTTTGACATTGACTTGTCGTGTTATATATACTACATTTTGCGTGCTACAGGGCCAAGTAAAATAACAATCAACTGTCGTTTATTTACTGTTTTGTACTCATTTTGCAGAAATTCATTCAATATTCTTCATTCAAATGAAGGACAACTTGTTACCAAAATATTTATCCGATAAAATTATCTATGGATGGATATTTACAAACATAATACAAGGACATGCAAAAAAATCAGACTAACCAAAAATAATAAGGCCAATACACAAAATAGCTTACTATATAACGGGATGAAATGTTATAATGCGCTGCCGAAAACCATTAAAATTATGCCAATCAATAAATTCAAAAAAGCTTCTAAGGACCATTTTAAATACGTTTAAATCAAAATAATAAGTAGTATATAAGTTATAATATTATTAAGTCAAAAATAAAATAATCAAATACTTTGGAAACTTTAATGTACAAGTAACCAATATTTTTTTAAAACATAGTAAAAAACATAAATTAAGAAAGATTTTACATTGAAAAAAAAAAATAATCTGTGGTACCTTTTTAAATGTTACTATTAAAATTTGCATAATTCTTAGTTCCTCTTAAAATGTGATTATATATAAATAGAGCATCCATTTAGCTGGATAACGTTTTATCATAGACAGTAATCAATAAAAGTTAGGCAAACAAAAAAGTAAAAATAATTGGTTTTTTGCACGGAATTAATAGTGTGAAAAAATCAAAACAATTTTAGCTTGTAACTTTTCTTATAAAATATGGCTTTTGAGTACGTTATACATTTAATTTATTATTTATTTGGTAAAGAAAAACATAATTGTTACAAATAAAGATTTTGACTGAAATTACAAAGATTTTCAGAAGTTTTTCATTTTTTTTTTAAGAAAGTCAAATCAGCTTGATATGATAGACAGATTTTTTTAATCAAAATTGTTTTATCGTGTCATTAAAAATGTCTACTAACTAGCTAATCATCGTACCATTTCTCCACAGAAGTGAGCAAAAACTATGGAGCCCCTCAAATTTCTGTCTTGGCTTAAATTCCTTGCTTCATTCACATTCATACATATTTTTTTGTTTTGCCGACTTTTGACAAGACTCGATTCATATGCTAATTTATGAAGATTTTATGGTGATTTTAGTTTTTTACTTCAGGGCTAATTATTTATGCTGGTATTATGTGTGTATTTCTTCTTAAAATTAATAATGTAAGCATTTTTATTTATTTATTCATACTATAATGCCAATGTTAGTTTCTTTGCACCAATGAAACTTATATTATTATAGTATGAATAAATAAATAAAAATGCTTACATTATTAATTTTAAGAAGAAATACACACATAATACCAGCATTAATAATTAGCCCTGAAGTAAAAAACTAAAATCACCATAAAATCTTCATAAATTAGCATATGAATCGAGTCTTGTCAAAAGTCGGCAAAACAAAAAAATATGTATGAATGTGAATGAAGCAAGGAATTTAGGCCAAGACAGAAATTTGAGGGGCTCCATAGTTTTTGCTCACTTCTGTGGAGAAATGGTACGATGATTAGCTAGTTAGTAGACATTTTTAATGACACGATAAAACAATTTTGATTAAAAAAATCTGTCTATCATATCAAGCTGATATTGTAATAATGCCCTTATGTTATAGACTGGTTATATGTAGTACCAACTATCAAATGGCTTATAAGCATCTCTTCAGTACAGGTGCCAATAATCCATTTATCTATGTTCTACCTTGTATAATATTATTCATTTGCTTTTGTTTGTTATTCATTGACTTTTACATTTTTCATCAACTTTAACATAATTACCTACTTTTGTTATATATTCTAATTAAATAATCACTGGCGTATTTATGTTTTGGGCATAATGTCTGTTATATGAACAAAAATAAAATAAATAAATAGTAAGCTCTTCATTTAATAATATCTTTTCATGCAATGATCCGCGATTCTCAATTCTCGATCTACTGCCAAACAAAAAATTGGTCGATTTTTCACAGTCCGCACAAATGTAAATAACTAATATGTAAAAATAAAAATCAATAAGTTAATTTAAACTGTAGTTTTAGGTATTTAGATAATTTTATGGAAAATTTAGCCAGTTTTGTAAAGCGCCAGGTGAAATTTCTCAAAAAATGGCGCTATATAAATTAGCCAAGTATTATTATTCAGTTCAATGTTAATCAACCTTTCAAAAGCATAAAGTAACAAATAGAAAAAAAATGCTAGCATGACCACGTATAGACGATGTAGTATAATGTGAAGCAAGGAGTGTGTACCAACACAGTTTTGTGGCGTTTCATCAAGTCTGCCTACTCCTGCGGAGAAATTGCTCGATGGTTGGTTGGTTAGTAAGTTAGCTTTACGTGGCAAGGAAAGATCGTAGTAAAAACTGATGTCTTCAAACATATAAGAGACGACAAGAAAGTGCCAGCATGCGCCTCCCCTTCCGCATAGAAACAGAATTATTGAAAACACAAAGAGCGCCATAAATATCCATTCTGACACTGCCATTTCCTGTTTGATAACTCGTAATCTAATCACACAATAAACCTACTTATAAATAAACGATTTTGTATAATAAAGCCCTCATAAATAGCGAACAACGCCCACTCATGCCGTGGTGGCAATGCTTTATGCTCAGCTACGCAAAGCTTCGAGTAATTTCCGCCAGTGCATATGTCACATAAATAAGGCTCTCCGTACATTATATTAAATACCGCTCGGAGAAGTGCGCAGGTAATGACTCGGCTGAGTGGTACTGCTTTTGGGATAGAGTCCACTGCTTCAACTTATTTGACAAGTGGTAAGACGCTCGACTGCGAATCCAAAAGTCGCGGGTTCAAACCCGGCGTGCGTAATAACTTTTATTTAATTAATATGTATCATAACACATTTAATTCATTTAAAAATAATGTACAGTTTATTTGCGGCACGTTCCAGAGGGGTGGATACAAGTATCGCCTCGGTGAAAGACCACCATTCAGAAGTGAAACGTTGCTTGAAATGGCTTTAGCTGTGTTTGGTTACCAGATCTGAATAGCCAGGTACTTCCCACTTCCTTCTCCTCCCCACTACCTCTAGCCTCACAACAAGCCCCAATTGGGGTTGCCATAGTCTCACTGGCTCTAGACGGTCGGGAGCAGTTGGGACTCTTGTGCGGTATTCACCATTAAAAAAAGCTCAGAAGTTAATAAAATAAATGCCTTGACCTAAGAATTCAATTTTTTAAATAATTATTGCTAAGCTCTAGCTTGTGCTTAAAACAACGTTAACAAGAGATAATAGTTAAATAACGCAAAACAGTCTCAACTGCTACTGTCCGAAGCCAGTGGGACTATGGCATTCCCAATTGGGGTATGTTGTGAGGCTGAAGGTAGTGAAGAGGGGAAAGAGAGGAGGAAGAGGAAGGTCTTGGAGTATTAGGCTATTCAAATCTGGTCTCCAAACACGACTACAGTCATTTCAAGCAACGTTTCCATTTTGAATGGTTTTATTTCACCAGGACAATACTGAAAGTATCTACAACTCTAGGACGTACCGCTAATGTACTACATATTATTTTACATCAATTGAATGTGAAAATAAAACACATTTCAAAAATATAAAATTTATTTTGATTTGAACTCTGGTTTCGTATCTTAGGATTTTAACCACTTGTCCGTGGAGGTCGTCTCTAAAGCTCTAAAGCACATGGTGATAGTGACGCTACTAACTGAAAATAGCTGAGATGATCTAAAAGTATTACACGGAACTAGCTGTGCAAATTTCCTGACGCCAGAGTTCGCCGTTTGTGACACATTTTGTCTGCTTAATAGTTGGGAATATTGGCGAACGAATGCGAAGTCAGATATTTCTTCGTAGTGAAACATTTTCCCACGTTCTTTGAACTTTCTTTGGAGAGATATGCCCGGCCGGTAAGAACACAAACCTGCTTCGCCGTGATAGTAGATAAATAATTTATTATTTTACGTTGCATTAATTTATTATTGCTTTAATGGAGGTATGTACAACGGCGCGCAATATAGTTGTGCATGATCAATACTTGATCAAGTGGATGAGTTTGTGTATTTGGGAAGTATGTACACTAGAAAGGCGGAAAGGCTGATAAGGATACTGAAAGAACGATGAATGCAGGAAACTTCATTAATGGAGGACTGAACGCTGTTGGCGCAAATAAAAAATTGTCCAACGAAGCAAAGCTAGCAGTCCACAATGGAGTGCTTATACCAACTCTGATGTATGGCACTGAGGCATGGAACTGGCAGAAGAAGGATGAATGCAGACTGAAAGCTGTGGAAATGAGATCCCTGAGATGTATGTGCGGTAAAAGCATGTATGACCGTGTTAAAAATGTGGGTATCCGGAAAGAATGCAAGGTTGATAATAATAATAATAATAATATTTTGATAATTTGTATAGCGCCGTTTTTGTGAAAAATCACCTCAAGGGCGCTGTACAAATCTTAATTTCTACTTAATATTAATTCTTAGTTTATATGTAAGCGTAATGAATAGGATTAATAAAGGGAGGCTTTGATGGTTTGGGCATGTAGAGCAAATGAACGAAGAAAAGAGTCTGAGAAGAATAAATGACGCGAAAGTGGATGAAATAAGAAATCGGGGACGCACGAAGAAGACATGGCACGATCAAGTGAATCAAATACTCGAGTCGGGTCACGTAAAAGTCAGAATAACAGAAGAGTATGTGTGAGACAAGTGTATGACTGTGAATATGAATGAAGCAAGGATTGTGTGGCAAGACAGAGTTGTATGACGGTCCGTCCTCTCTGCCTATCCCGGAAGGGAAACAGTGTGTTGTTCAGTTAGTTAGTTTTTTTTTGTATAATATTAATTCAGTTTATATACAATGTCTAGTTTCTAGTTAATGATAAATAATACCTCCCCAATAAAGAAAATTCTTGTGCTTAGGGAGGGAACGTACATAATGCCTGATCTACAGTGCTGCCGCGAGAGTGTATTTGACGAACTCGTCTCGGCTCGTTGTTCCTCGGCACTCAATGCAATGTAGTTTTTTTGTAAGCAGCATCATAAAATTGGTTTGCATGATATCTGAAGCAAGCAAAACTTCTGAATCGTGAGCTCTGGCGTTTTAAAAAAACCTGCATCTTGATTCTGAATAGCGTTCTCTCACCAGAGCGATACTGGAAGTATCTTAAACGAGGTGAAAATACACATTATAATAATTCATTAAAATTATTTCTAATTTATTGTAAAAATTATGACGTGTAAGGCAGATAATAAAACTAGTTAAATATAAAATTATAAATTTTAAATAATACTATACAAACACTTTAATTGCCGAATTAACGCATTTAAACGCCTCTGTCTTGTAAGGCTTAATTTGTAAAGTTGATTTTTGTGTACACGTGATTTATTGTGAGAAGTCAAATTAACAATGAGCCACTCGCATGCATTTTTAATTGTCTAATAAAAAATAACCTATTTATTTTTTCTACTGAAAAAACGAAATTGGTACAAAAGTGTGAATTCTATTTTTTCTTATTTTTTAGCTCACAACGTCAGAATATAAGAAATCGGAATGATTTATTTTGACATCCTTTTTAATAAAACTACGGTACAAGTTTTTTTAACTGTTTCTAGAGCCAGTGAGATTATAACATCTCTAATATTGTATTTTGTGAGGTTGAAAGGAAAGGAAACAAAGCAGAGGAAGTTTGGGTTAGGTTATCTTTAAATAGTACTGGGGGGTCTTTTAAATGACTAGCCAAAAATTAGTAAAAAAATATTTTGTGGCTTTAAAAAATCATTAATTTTGCAGGTTATAAATTATATATTAAATTAGTACAGTTTGCAAATAACTACTAAAAAAGTTCCTGAACTAAAAATATCTGCATCTTCCTGTAATTTTTTTATTTTTTTTGGAATATAAACATATTTTTATCACTGTTTTTACCATGTGATATGAACTAACTCAATAAATAATAATAAAATATATTTATATTCGTAAAAAGCATTTACTTTGTGGCTTGCCATATTTATAAATAAAACACATAAACTTTGTTTATAACCACTTTATTATTTAATAATACGTCTACCGGTTTCGAAAGTACCCTTCCATCATCAGGACAATAAGAATCTCACTTTTCAATTCCTGATGATGGAAGGGTACTTTCAAACCGGTAGACGTAATATTAAATAATAAAGTGGTTATAAACAAAGTTTATGTGTTTTATTTATAAAATATATATATTTTTAAAAATATGCAAGTGCCTCATTATTATTTAATGTGCCCACGGAACTGCTGTGATTATCATTTTAATTGTTATTAACAATGTGAGCTAACATTATGTGATCTTTAATGCGGAAGAACGTATTCTTCATTGTTAAAGAATAAAACATTGGGTGCTTCTTGATTTGATCTCAGCGAGAAGATTCACGTAATTAAAAAAATATAATGTTAATCACTGCGAAAATATCTCACTCCGGCAACTGCACTGTCGTAAGTCAAACATATTTCGAGTCAAGACGTTTGAACGTCATAAAGGCCACATCTCAAATTAACATCGATACTACAGTAAACAAAATTAAAATCACACCGTCAAAATTCAATGATTAGCGTCATTTTGTTTATGGTTTTAAAGTTTATTTTGTAGAACTCCATTTTAATTTTTAGGTTTTTTACTTTTATTTAAACAATAATTATTATTATTTTAATTTTTAAAAACAGTTTTTTAGTTAAAAGCTCTGCGATGTAATTATTTCACACTGTGACAGCTGTACTGCCTTCTGAGGGCGAAACAGCTGTCACGCGTAAAAATAATTACATCGCAGAGCTTTTAACTAAAAACTGTTTTTTTAAAAAATTAAAATAATAATAATTATTGTTTAAATAAAAGTAAAAAACCTAAAAAAAAAAAAAAAAAAAAAAAATAAAAAAAAAAAAAAAAAAAAAAAAAGCGTCATTTTGGTTTATTTTTTACATTTAAACTGTCGTGTTTGGTGACTAGCTCTGAATATTCAGGTACTTTCTAATATTCTTCTTCCCCGTCTCCTTCCCCTCTTTACTTACGATAACTTCACAACATGCCCCAATTGAAGATGCCATTTTTCCACTGGTTTCATACGGTTGGGAGCAATTTAGACATTAGAATAATTGATGTTTTATGAGGGGTAATAAGAAAAGGCAGCAATCTATTTCATCACAAATTATTTCTTGAAAAGTTGATAAAGCGTTTTATACCCCTTCTTATCATGAATATGTTGATACGTTTAGAGATTATAGTTTTTAATCATTCCTCGTTTAATGTACACGAACATTTTGTTATGCAAAACTCTCTGTTTTTTAATAATAATCATTCAAGATAACATATATTTTTTAAATAACGAAATTTTAACAAGATGATTTGCACTTTTTTTCTTTTTAATATTTACAAAGTTAATAGGAGACAGATTAAACAAATATATAACATATTACGACCTTCCAAACTAGGCATATGCCCGTATTGTTGCTGTCTGAACTTAAACTGAATTACTTTGAATTAATCGCTTTTTAATGGGTTTTAAAGATTTATTAACTGTTTTTTATAATATAATATCAAAACAGTTTTATTTACTTGTATATTTTTTTATAAATGAATTAAGTAAGTCCAAAGAAATGGAGTTTCAAGTATGAAAATAATGTGCAATATATTTTTAAGCATTGCTACAGAATCGTTTTTGTAAATTCCTGCCTTCGCTTCTAAGCCCCTCGCATAATTTTCTTACATAGTAGTGCTGACCGCTAGTGAAATAATGTACAAAATGTAACAATTATGTCTATATTTATTTAGTTTCGAAATTATAGTAATTCTTGCTGGTATCGGATGCGATTCCAGATCTCAGGGCCCCGAGCCGCCGCCCTGGTGGGGCAATTTGTATTTTTATTTCAATGTTTAATTACGACACATCCGGCGATATGGAACAGGTTGATTTTGGGATTAACGACCCCGGGAAGGGGTCTTAAAAAAAATTAAGAACTCATTTGACTTTGGAGAGATCATTTATTTTGTTTGCTGGAGGACTTGATTTTCGTTTACACTCTACGATGTGACTAGGATAAAACGTTTAGTGTAGGCATTATATTATTTTTAAATTGAAATATTAATTAATAAATTTATTCATTTACGCCCGTTAAAGGTTTAGGCACCCCAAAATACACACTTTAAGGCTTTCTAATACAATAAATACTTTAAATGATTTTTTTTTAAATTTTACAAGGCTTACATTTTTTTTAAATTTTACATTTCTTTTAATTTCTTTACTGAATGTGTATTGGAATTTTAGGTAAAATATTAGAAAATGCTTTCTTTGGTTTTCAAATTGCACCTTTTACTGAAATTTTAGTATTTTTTCATGGAATTTAAAACGTTACAGTTAAAACAAAATATATTCACAGGAAACCTTAGACGATTTGCTAGACACTCATAGAAAATTTACAGATAAATTATTTGTAGTATTACTTGTATTCGAAAGCTTCAAAGTGACGTTTAGTGCAATTTTTGGGTACTGAGGTTTAAAGGCTTTTACACAAATATTTCCCAATATACACAAAGATCCTTTTCTTACAAAAAAATATGACACAAACAATTATTTTTACGCTTTATTATATGTTTTTAATAGTTTATATGATCTTTGAAGCTCAATAGCTCACAATGGAAAATATTATGCAGGTCAATTTTTTTATTATTCTGATTATAATGGTGTTATTCATATATTCTGTATATCTTTCGTATTACGTATCTTCCAACTGATTTTTTTTATTTCACATCACGTGAAAAATTATGAAACTTAACTTGACTTTCCAAGATGAAAGCTGATAAATTCGCAAGCGGTTAAGATCCTCGGATACGAAACAAGAGGTCGCGGGTTCAAATCAAGGCATGCGCAAATAAATAAATAAAAAATTATGTGCATTTATTATATCGTTCATAAATATGTTTTTTAAATATATTATTTTATATATTAGCGGCACGTTTCAGAGTGGTAGATACTTTCAGCATCGCTCTGGTGAAAGACTACCACTTAGAATCAAAACGATGCTTAAAATGGCTTTAGCTGTGTTCGGTGACCAGATCTGAACAGTCAGGTAAATCATAACCTTCCTCTTCTTCCTCATATGCTTTATTTATCCACTCTTTCTATCTATATCCACTGGCCCCGGGTATTTACACTGGTGGCTTTACGAAATGGTTCAACATCACAAAAGCAAAAGTTGTAAAGCAAGGCTGTGTAATGTCACGGTGGTTGTTCAATTTTTACATGGATAATTGAATGCAAGAATTAAAAGGTGTGGGCATGGGCGCAAAAATGAACAATCTGAAAGTATGTTGCCTATTGTATGCGGACGATATGGCGCTGATTGCTGACAGTGTAGAAGATCTACAGTTTCTCGTGTCTAGGATGAACCAAGTATGTATGCAAAATGAGTTGATGATGAATGCAAGCAAGTCCAAAGTCATGGTATTTGAAAGAGAGAGTACGAGAACAGCGAGCAATATAGTTGTGAATGATGAATACTTGGAACAAGTGGATGAGTTTGTGTATTTAGGAAGTATGTTTGCGAGAGACGGAAAGGCTGATAAGGATATTGAAAGAAGGGTGAATGCAGAAAATTACATTAATGGAGGACTGAACGCTGTTGACGCAAATAAAAAGTTATCCAAAGAAACGAAGCTAGCATTCCACAATGGATTGCTTATACCAACCCTGACGTATAGCAGTGAGGCATGGAACTGGCAGAGTAGAGAAGGATGAAAGTAGACTAAATGCTGTGGAAATGAGATCCTTGAGACGAATGCGCGGTAAAACCATGTATGACCGAATAAAAAATGCGAATATCCTGAAAGAATGTAAGGCTGATGTGAGCGTATTGAAAAGGATCAAGAAAGGGACGCTTAAATGGCTTGGGCATGTAGAGCGAATGAACGAAGAAAGGAGTGCGAAAAAAATATATGATGCGAAAGTGAATGGAAGAAGTCGAGGACGCCCGAGAAAGACATGGTACGATCAAGTAAATCAAATACTTGAATCGGGTCATGTGAAGAGTCAGAATAACAGAAGAGTATGTATGAGACGATGTATGAATGTGATTGAAGCAAGAAGTGTGCCAAGACAGAGTTATATGGCAGTCCGTCCTCTCTGCCTACTCTTGCGGGGAAACGGAGTGATGGTTACTTAGTTAGATACATTTAATAAATCACACTTAATAAATTAAATTAAATTTATGTGCATTTATTATTTCGTACTTAAATAAAAT
The DNA here is from genome assembly GCA_022651775.1 of Drusus annulatus. NCBI lineage: Eukaryota > Metazoa > Arthropoda > Insecta > Trichoptera > Limnephilidae > Drusus > Drusus annulatus. Next base: position 106,628 of record JAGWCC010000325.1, read on the forward strand.
GTTTATTAGCGGCACGTACCAGAGTGGTAGATACCTTCAGTATCGCCTTGGTAAAAGACGACTACATAGAATCGAAACTTGAAATGGCTTTAGCCGTGTTTCGTGACCAGATCTGAATAGCCATAAACCTATAATCTATCTACTCCTTCAGCCTCACCACATACCCCAATTGTTAATGCCATAGTCTCACTGGCTCCAGGCATTCACATAAAAATACATTTTTAAAACCATACTTTATAACTCAGATTAAATTGAGATTCGTGGGCAGCCAAATAACCAAGGACTCAACCGCAACTGACGTAAGATGGCCCGAAGGTTGACCGAAGGACAAATGCAGATTTTGCGCAGTGGTTTTGCGGTCATCACGAGACGATGATCGCAAGGCTGACGACGTATCAAAATGATTTATCCTTTTTATTAGGTGGCTCTTCAATAATATTATGAAATTTTAATTTAGATTTCAAGTCGTTCGCATAGTGAATTATTTTTTAATGCAATAAAAAAGTCACACCCTGAGTTAAATATCTTTACGACAGTTTTATTAATGATTTTTCAGAAACGTGTTTGCATTGTCTATTTATTTAGTAGTATTAATAAGTGATTAATTTTCATTGGACAAGTGACTAAATAAAAATTACTCTTTTTTTTTTTAAAGAAAGTCTAACATTCCCGGGTTACGAATAACCAGACAACATTTGGAAAACTCCTGCTGCCATCATAATAGGCGGAAGATGTTGCTTGTCCAATGACGGAGGACTTAGCTAGGAGAGGAATTAAACTCACGACGCCCGGGTGGGAATCCGACGTGATTGTCCACTCAGCTACTAACCGGTCGTAATAATAATGGTTTTATTACGGGCTTTATGCAGGGGTTGTATAAAAGCTTTTTAAAAATAAAAGAAGTATTGAATAATTATAGTTCAAAGAAAAAAAGGTAGTCAACTTTTTTAAAAAGCTTTTTTCACATTTTAATAATATTTAATATCAAAAATGATACACTTAAAATACAATGCTTCTTTTCATTTTTCTGACAAAACCATTCATCTTTATACTCGTTAGAAAAGTTCTATCCGAACACAAAAAAAATTATCATTAAATTTAAATGAAAATACGTAGATATGGAATAGTACAAAAAGTTAATTCAAATGAATTCGTTAACGACCGGTTGGTAGCTATGTGGGCACACGCGTCGGATTTCCACCCAGGGGTCGTAGGTTCGATTCATCTGCTAGCTAAGTCCTCCACCATCGCACGAGCAAAATTTTACGTTTATTATGATAGTAGGAGATTTTTAAATATTGTCAGTTTATTCGTAACCCGGTATTGTTTTTCTTTATTTAATTTTTTTTCTTATTAAAATATTTAAAAGAAAGATTTATGTCGACACATTTATAATCTTATCTGATTTTAAGTTTCAATCAATCAAAAGAAACTTTCACAAAAATACCCACCAAAATTAAACATTGAGATTATATTTTACATTCAATACATGAGAACGGATCGCTTTTACGATTCGTTTTCATATTCAACAACTCTTTTGCCGACCTCTGTGTTTCCTCCCACCTTCAACCTATGCCTCTTTAAAATCCAGTTTTACGCCTTCCTTTCCTCAAAAAACCCTCCACACAGCATCCCCAAAGATGACAAAGGCCTTGTGGGAAACTGTTACGCTCAAGGCTTTCTGAGTGGAGTTGATGTAAAAAATAAAAATAAAAAACAATTCTGTGAAAGTGCAAAATTTTGCACAATTTTCACACCTAATAAAAACACCCAAAATATTCAAGGATCACGTGAAAAAACGCGAAAATCTTTAAATAGATTTATTCAAGACAAGCCTTCAATCCCTGACCTCCGATTTATCATGCGACAAGTATCACGCCGCAAGTATCATGCCACAAGTATCACGCCACAAGTGTCCCGTATCTCACCGAGTATCGATCGTGCAACAAGTGTCGGCAGCTTCTTCCCACAAGTTCCGAGCTGCTCAGAGCAAAGAGGCACCGAGTATGACCAGTGTGGCGTACAGAAACGCTGGCTGTGTGTGTGCGAGCGGGAGAGAAGGGTACGCGCGGGTCATTGAGCCCGGGAACAGATAATAGTATGTGATCGATTTCTTGGCCAGCTGATGTCGACGCTACGGAGCGGTGAGTCGCGGATGACGTACTGGTACGCTTATGAAGGAAATTGTCATATTGAACCTAAATTGTTTTGCAACTGGTCAACTGGAGCTTGAAACGTTTCGAAGCACCTAGTGAAAATAAGTAGTTAATATTGAAATTAAATGAAATAAAAACATTTACTTAGATAGTTGTATGTAGCTTAAAGATCAGCACCTAAAAATACACACTTTTTTGTTTTATAGTACAAGCAAAACTAATAATTATTTATCTAAATTTTAAATCAAAGTAACTATGTTTTGACACCACTTTATAAAATACATTTACCAACTGGTTTCGGCTCTACCTGAACCTTCTTCAGGGTTGAAAAAATATGTATTCTAATTCATATTTGTTCAACACTGAAGAAGGTTCAGGTAGAGCCGAAACCGGTTGGTATATGTATCTAATAAAGTGGTATCAAAACAAGGTTACTTTTATTTAAAATTCAATTATGTTTTACCACAAAGTGAGTGCTTCTTGCCAAAAATTATTTATCTGTTAATTATATACGGGTAATTAGAAAAAAGTTTGAGGTTTCCAGTGAATATAATTTTTAAACATTAATATTTTAAATTCTTTGTGAAATGCATACTGGAATTTAAGATAAAACCTTCAAGAATGCCTTCGCTGGTTTTCAAACTGCACCTTTTACTGACATTTCAGCATATTTTTCATAGAATTTAAACGATTGCACTTAAAACATTGTATTCACTTAAACCTTAGACATTTTTCTAACTACCCATAGAAAATTTGCAAAAAAATAATTTGTAGTATTGCTTGCATTAGAATGCTAGAAAGTAACGTTTAGCGTCATTCTTGGGTGCTGACCCTGAAGTTGGAATTTTTGGTACCAGTCTAAATTTTTAAACTCTACCAAACCCTTGACTAGAATATTTTATTGAATGTAAATTTTTGTCCTATTTTTGTCATTGCTTAATTGAAATATTATGTAAGTGCTGTTCTTTCTCTGTTGCTCTTTTTTCCCATTTCGTGTTATGTATTTTTTTGTAATTTGACAATTATCCGTTTGTTTATAAATAAATAAGTCAGTTGTTACCATATATTGAATTGAAGCTAAATTGTTTTAGGAGTTGTAAAATGTAGCTTTATTGATTTTATAAGTAGGGAAATGGAAGTTAACCTAACTCTTAAGCCAATATTACCAGCAAGTAACAAAACTTTCCAAAACTTTCCCACAAAAATATTTAGAGAGGAAAGTCCGCTACACTATCCGTAAAAATTTTTTCTTTTTTTTTCAAAGAAAGACAAACGTTCCAGAGTTGCAAATAACCTGAATGTATAAAAAAAACTCCTGCTTCCAACCATCTATGGTAGAGCCAGTAAGACTATGGCATCCCGAATACGGGTATGTTGTGAGGCTGAAAGTAGTGGGGAGGGGATGGAGATGAGGAAGAGGAAGGTTGGGAAGTACCTGGCTATTCAGATCTGGTCACCAAACACGGTTAAAGCCATTTCAAGCAACGTTTCAATTCTGAATGGTGGTCTTTCACCAGGGCGATACGTAGAGTATCTACCACTCTGGAACGTGCCACAAATATACTGTATTATATTTTATATCAATTAAATGTGTTATTTTGACACATTTTAATTAAATAAAATTTATTTGCGCACGCCAGGTTCGAACCCACGACCTCTGGATTCTTAGTCGAGCGTCTTACCACTCGATCATGCAGACCGTCACTGCCATCAAAATAAGCGAACAATTTTGCTTGTGCAATGATGAAGGACTTAGCTAGCAGAGGAATTGAACCCACGACGCCCGGGTAGGAATCCGTCGCGTTTATCTACTCCGCTGATAACCGGTCGAGTGCTATAGATCTAGTCTGCTTTGCATTTTCAGTATTTATTCAAAATATTTACGAGATTTAAACACGAGCGACGATTAGGCAGAATTATGCGGATTAAACGTTTGAGGCAGGTCAAGGATTCAAATTTACGTTTTCACCGCACCTACCTGTGAGATTCGTGCCTCGGGGACCAGAGGTCACGGGTTCAAAACCCGGCGAGGCAAGTTTTTTTTTTTCGTAATGTTACAACACAATAATTATTTTTTTGTTGCTAACAGTGGACGTGCTGAAATGTACGTGCTCCATAAATTATATATTTTGTTACGTTTTGATGTGAGAGATGGCACGATCAAGTAAATCAAATACTTAAATCGGGTCATGTGAAGAGTCAGAATAACAGTAGAGTACGCATGAGACGATGTATGAATGTGAATGAAGCAAGGAGTGTGTGCCAAGACACAGTTGTTTGGTTCTCTCTGTCTACCACTGCGGGGAATCGGCGTGTTGGGTTAGTTAGTTAGTGTTGATGTGCTACAAAGCCGATATGTAGTTTTTTAGAGTTCCTATTGACCGGAGCCAGTGGGATGAGTAGTGAAGCTTAAATTTGTTTGGAGGGTAAAGAAGGAGATGGGGTAGAGGAAGGTTGGGATATACCCGGCTATTCAGATCTGATCACTAAACAGGGTTAAAGCCACTACAAGCGATTCTGAATGTCCGTCTTTTACCAGGGCGATTCTGTGAGTACGAGTATATACCACTCTGAAATGGGCAGCAAATGCTATATGTAAAATAACACACGAAAATAAAAATTATTTTCATTTTCAAACGCAGAGGTCACATCCGCAACCCCTAAAATTTTATGTGTAGTAAATTGTGTGAAGTTTAAAAATACCACAAACAAAATTATGTGTTTTAAATAATTCGATACGCCACACAGAGTCAGCGTCTCAGAGCAATAATATACAAGAGGGAGCGCCGCTGTAGTCCGTTTTGATGAGTTTTTCTGGACTCGGCTAGACCTCGGCGTGGATAGGACTAGGGCTAGGGTATTTATACATCCATTCATAGCATATATTGACATAATGTTTTTGTTTATTCGTATAACCACTTTTTCACAGTACCGTTATAAACAAAAATATAGCATATTACCTAAAAAAACCGTTGGTTTATGTCCATTTATGTCGAATATGAAAACGTGTGGGCGGAGTCAACGGAGACGCGGGACATGAAGAATATCCTTACAGTACTTAAAAGCGGTGTGATAATTTGGGAAAATTTGCTGTCTCTTTCTTTCTCGTGGTGTACGACGTAAAAACCCGGAGAAAGTGATTTATCCCAAATTTGTATAGGTTGGGTAAAAATAATTAGCTCTCTCTCCATATATTCTAACTCCAAGGTCAGCATACTACAAAATTGATATGTTATTACGAGTTGACAAGTCGATAAAAACATACAATAAATATGTTGTTTAAAGTCAATATGTTACACATTATATGTGTTGGTACAAGCTGACAAGTTGAAAAACGAGAAAATTATTTATAATATCGTCGCTGGAAAAGCAAAAGAGCTTAAGCGACACTTACGGTCAAAAATGAGTTAAATATGCAGTTTTGGTCCGTTTTTTTTTTCTTGCGTAGAATGCTCTGACTCTCGTTTATTCTGAAGACTTGTGGCCCTTCAGCCATCTGAAATATATTTACCATTTGGGAGAAGACTCGACTCAAGCGACACAAGTTTAAGAATTTTTTTAGCATTGATTTACCTGAATTAACTTTTTTTTCTTAATCCAACCAGGTACAGAAGACCTAAAAAAAATTACTGCAAAAAAAAAACACTTGATTAACCCTCACACTTTTAACACGGTGTAAATTCTTAGATGTATTAAATAATGTATATACGTTACTGAGTCAACGCGCCTTTTTGCACTAAACTAAGTCAACGAGACATACCACGTTTCATATAGCTATCTCTTCCGCACACACATATTCTTTGAATGGCTATCCTTTTCATACGCGGGTGAAACATTTAGTGGTGCAACATTAGTGGTGCTGCATTTTTCGTAAGATTTGTATGAATATGACGTGTCTTGTATTTTATTTCTATGTGTTAATCTCCCAAAATGACGCTTCAATTGACATTTTGCCTTTTCGGCGACGATATACAAATGAATTTGCTCAATTTTTGAGACTTTTTGGGAATTATTCTCACCAATTTATATATATATATATATGGGATATTATGTCCTCTTAAGCCAACAAAAGCAAAAAAACCTATGTTTGAATCATAGACATAAAATGCAAGACACGTCATATTCATACAAAGCTTAGGAAAAATGTAGCACCACTAATGTTACACCAATAAATGTTTCACCCGCGTATGAAAAGAATACCCATTCAAAGAATATGTGTGTGCGGAAGAGATAGCTATATGAAGCGTGTTTCGAAGGTACGTCTCGTTGATTTGGTTTTGTGCAACCAGGCGCGTTGTCTCAGTAACGTATCTACATTATTTAATTTATCTAAGGTTTGTATGCCTATTCCTAGTATTCCACAAACAAAGGAAATATGGACCGGTCAAACGTCGCGGTAGGATTGGAAGACAAATGCGACATAATTTTTGATTCGTATTCCACAGAATTCGCTCCCCGCACGTGATTGAAATATTTTTTTATTAATTTCAGGCATGGATTTAAAACGTCCTTATTCTCATATACGTGATACGTGTAGAATACAGTGACAGAAGCGTCACAGGGCCGGGATGGGGCATTTAATGCCCACCACAGTAATAATAATAATAACAGTGAACTTATACGGCGCAGTTTTGTGATATTTCACCTCAAATTCGCAAATAAAATATGTAGATTGTCAACAATTAGGATGACATTAAAGATGGTTATAATCCGGGGTTATGACACAACAGAATCATAATCCTTGCATTGCTTATTTTAATGTTATAAATAAATTATTTGGAAATAATTAACTGAATATTTAAAGGAATTAAATATATATATAGTCGGAAAGACAAAAGGGCTGAAGCGCCATTTTTGGAAGCTTATAACAGAGCACGTTATTTTTATTTTTTATTAATAAAACTCGTAAGTCTTCAGTACCTAGTTGGATTCTGAAAAAAAATACTCGGATAACTCAATGCTCTCACTGAGTTATCTGAAGCGATAAAAAGTTTTAAAAGTCCCAAGCTTGTGTCGCTAGAGTCAAGCCTTCTCCCAAATAATAAACATTGTTTAGATGGCTGAAGGACCACAAAAGTCTTCAGAGTCAAACGAGAGTCAGAGCATTCGATGCAGAAAAAAACCTGATCAAAACTGCGTATTTAACTAATATTTGACCAAAGTGTCGCTTAAGCCCTTTTTCCTTTCCAGTGACAATATCACATTTGCCCCCTATTTTCAAATGAAAGCTTTTAGCTGTATAAAAATAAATGTACGTAAGGTTGGGGAGAAATGGGGTATTTTTGTCTGCTTTTATTTTTTGTGCCGGTTTAGCCACCCTTCTGATATCGCGCCCGGAGTCATTACTTCTATGACCATATGCTTAATCTAGCCCTGTTGATGTCAAGTCAAATAAGGGGTGGGAGAGAGTAGAGGTTACACGGGGAGAAAGGGAAAATCTTTTGAAAATCGGACTTTTGGTTTTATGCATATTTAATATTTTGCAATTAGTATTTTTGTTTGATTTCGTTGTCTCTAACTGTATGAATTCTAATAAAGTAGGTCAACACAAAAATTATTTTCATTGTACTAATATAATGTCAAGCCACGTATTTTCTCCCTCGTTGTAGCACCAATTCTAAACAAAACTCTTTCATTTACAGTTCTACAAATTCATTCAACATATTTTTTTACCACATCGACATTTTGAACCGACATTTACGTGATATTAAACAAAAATCCAAAACCCAACTGCACCCAAACTAGATCACAGAAACTAACCTTCCATCTACTATCGTTCTTTTTCCTTTATCCCATTCTCATTTTCCCTTCCACCTTTCTCTCCCCCCACCAACTTAGTTAAGTTACTAAATTAAAATTGTATTTTATCACACTTTATTTATAATATTTATCATCAGCAGAGGAAAATTTGTAATTAACATGATTTGTTATTTTTATTATTATACAGAGTGTCCCAGAATTCGACGTCAAGCTGAAAGCGGGTGATAGGCCGAGTCATAATAGTTATCAGAAAAATATTTTTTTAAATCTAAGTTATGTATTTTAAAATTATAGGTATTTAAAAAAAAACGAGAAAATCTACACCCTGTGATGGTGTCTTAACTCCCGTTACTACAAAACATTTTTTTTTTTTTTAATAATGTAATTCTGAATAATGCTTCTGTAAATTGTTGTCTAAATTTTTAAACCAACTACCCCAGCTTGGATGAAAACGTCACTTTTTTCTGAACTATGTTTTCAAAATGAATACTTTGCCCCAATTCAACTGTCTGTACTGAAAAAAATGTACTAAGCTAGCTTGGCAAGTAACTTTAAAAGTTGGCGCATTTAATAAGAATTCCAAAATAGTATAAAATTTTTCTTGTAATCTATCAAGTTTCTTGGGCATATTTATTAATCATTGTTGATTTTCTGTTAATTTTCCCAAAAATAAGTAAATGAAAAGAGCCAAAGATTGTTTTTTTCGACAATTTTATATTATTAAGATTTTGCCGCCCTGCTGATATTGCGCCCGGAGCCAATACATATATTACAATATGTTTATTCCGGCCCTGCTTCCGGCAAGTCAAGTAATTGGTACACGCATGCCATGTCTTACGAGCTTTTTCTGAGACCAATATTTAGCATTAAAATTTAAAATATTATAAAGCGTCGATAAATCTTCAATTCACACCAAGTGTCAAGAGAATGCCAAATCGGGCAAAATAATAACCATTTGAATCGTATATTTTAAAAACACGTCTTGTCCAACCAACCTAGTTGTGAGATTAGCTAAGTAATTAACCAACACGCCATTTCACCGCAGGGGTCGGCAGAGATGTTCGACCGTTAAACAACTCTATTGTGACACTCCTCGTTTCAGTCATATGCACACTTACTATTCTGTTATACTTGTAATTGGCATGGCCCGACTCAGTATTTAGAACATAAACTTCAGGAAAGAGTGCTGTATTTTTTCTACGGCTATTTAAATTAAAAATTCTCCAAAGAACAGGAAAGGGTCGTTTTTAGAATTCGTTGCTTTACCAACGTTGGTGTTTTTTACTTCCTTCAACATAGGTCCTTTCAATATCTAGATTTTTTAAAACCTCCACCCAGCATCCTCAAAGATGACACGTCCTTAAGGAAACCTCAAAGCCTCTTGTGTGAAGTTAAATTTTTTTTTTTTTCTTAAATACAGTTTCTGATCATTCGAAAGTCTACAGAAATGACGGCCTCCGTAGCCGAGTGGTAAGACACTACCAATCCAGAGGTCACGCGTTTTAACCCGGCGTGCGCAAATACATTTGATTCAATTAAAATGTATCATAACACATTTGATTTATGTAAAATAATATATATAGTATATTTTCGGTACGTTCCAGAGTAGTAGATACTCTAAGTATCGCCCTGGTTAAAAATCACCGTTCAGAATCGAAACGTTGCATGAAATGGCTTTAGCCGTGTTTGGTGACCAAATCGGCATAGACAGGTACTTCCAAACCTTCCTCTTCCCCATCTATTTCCCCTACCCACTACCTTCAGCCTCAAAACATACCCCTTTTGGGAATGCCATATTCTTACCGGTCGGTAGCTGAGTGGACAAACGCGTCGGATTCCCACCCGGGCGTCGTGCGTTCAATTCCTCCATCATTACACAAGCAACATCTTCCGCTTCTTATGATGGCGGTAGGAGGTTTTCCAATGTTGTCAGGTTATTCGTCACCCGGGAATCTTTGTCTTTCTTTTAAAAAAATAAAATTTTAAAAATACTGGCTAAAGACGGTTGGGAGCAGATAAAAAACTAAACATTTTAAAAATCTACACAAATACAAAAAAGTGCCGAATGTAAGTTGATTCGGTAAATGTTGGACGAGAAGTGTTTTTCAAATGGGTGATTCATTTTAGCGTTTTCTGATAGATGATTTATCGGTACAGGTTGGGTACTAGATTCAGCATTGCCCGAAGGCGTAAGGAACGATGACGGAGCAAAGAACGTCATCATTCGCACCGCCCACCTTACACGTAACAGCTATGGATACTTTGGATTATTATTTGTTACGGCATAGAATTAGCCCGTGTGGCCAGGACTTCGTAGACTCGTCGACGCCCGGCTGGCAAGGAGAATATGCCGACATATAAGATGGCTTGTAGGTGTGTCAGGGTGGACCGTCAATGTATGGGGGTTTTTTCGACATATCGTACTCGTAGAGCGTGAAAATAATACATGATGCGAAAGTGAATGGAAGAAGAAGTCGAGGACGCCCGAGAAATACATGGCACGATCAAGTAAATCAAATACTTGAATCGGGTCATGTGAAGAGTCAGAATAACAGAAGAGTATGTATGAGACGATGTATGAATGTAAATGAAGCAAGGATTGTGTGCCAAGACAGAGTTATATGGCGGTCCATCCTCTCTGCTTACCCCTGTGGGGAAACGGGGTAATGGTTAGTTAGTTAGTTCGTACTCCCTGGGGTCTCAAAATTGCACATCGTCGCCGAACAGGCAAAAGGGCTGAAACGCCATTTCAAAGTTTACACCAGAGCACTTAATTTTTTGTTTGTTTTACTATAAAATTCACAAGTCTTCAGTAGCTGGTTGGATTTTGAAAAAAAAAAGTTAACTCAGGTAACTCGATTCTCTCACTGAGTTATCTGAAGCGACATAAAGCTTTAAGAAAGTCCTAAATCTGTGTCGCCAGAGTCGATCCTCCTCCCAAATGGTAAATATATTTTAGATAGCTGAAGGGCCACAAAAGTCTTCAGAATCAAACGAGAGTGAGAGAATTCGATGCAGAAAAAAACCTGATCAAAATTGCATATTTAACTCATTTTTAGCCAAAGTGTTGCTTGAGCTTTTTCGCCTTGCTGGCGACGATATGACTCTTTGGATTATAACCTAAAAAAAAAAACAGATTCAATAGTGCTTTCGGCTTATACCGGGGTTTGAATATCGAACACTAAGGTTAAGGTGTTTCAAATTCTCGTCACATTTGACATCGTCACATTCGATAGCGTCACAATCTTGAAGTAACAATGTATGGAGAGAGAACTAATTCTGTTTACCCAACCTATACAAATTTGGGATAAATCACTTTCTCCGGGGTTTTACGTCGTACACCATGAGAGAGAAAAAGACAACAAAATTTCTCAAATTATCACACCGCTTTAAAGTATTCTTAGAATGTTTTTCGTGTCCCGCGTCTCCGTCGACTCCACCCATACGTTTTGATACGCGAAATAAATGGACATAACTCAACGGTTTATTGGGTTACATGCCATATTTTTGTTTATAACAACACTGCGAAAAAGTGGTTATACGAATAAACAAAAACATTATGTCGACATGTGCTATGAATGGATATATAAATACCATAGTTCTAGACCTAGCCACGCCCACGTCAAGCCGAATCCGGAAAACCTCATAAAAACTGACTACAGCAGCTCTCTCTCTCTTGTATATTATTGCTCTGATGTTAAAATTGACATCGTCACAATTCAAAGTCGATTCTAGGTTCGTTTCAGCTTTTGAACAAAGTATAATACTTTTTTTATTTTTACATTAACTCCACACACGAGACTCGGAGAGAAATGATTCCCTTCATAATGTCATCTTTGGAGGTGCTGTGTGGAGAGTCTTGTTGAAGAAAATAAGACTTGTACCTGGGTCTTGAAGAGACCCGTGTCGTAGAAAGGAGGAAACATATAGACTTATCAGCTTTACCAAGTATGATTTTCAACTGATCACAATTTGTTTGAAATCTGAAACGGATTGACAATCGGCGGTTAACGGGTACCGTTTAATTTTTTTTTTTAAACATGACGACGCTAATCATTGAATTGTGACAAAGTCAAATGTTACGATAGTTTGGTACATTTCGCACTAAGGTTAAAGTGTTTTAAACTCTGGTCACATTTGACGAACATCTAATGCGCCATTTTGAATTTTCGACATTTGAACGGTGCCCCTTAAACACTGATTATAGATTCGTTTCAGCTTTTTATCAAATTTTGATTAGCTGTCAACCATAAATGTCATATTGTTATGCTTTTCAGCTGATCACAATTTGTTGTAAAGCTGAAACGTACCGAGAATCAGCGTTCAACGGGGACCGTTCAAATGTCAAAAGTTAAAATTGACGAGAGTTTAAAATGCTCAACCCTAGAGTAATTTTTAAAAAAAATTTGAAGTATTACAATTTTGTATGTAATTTTTACGTTACAGCAGTTTGTTGACTCAAGTGTGATGAATAGTAGATTTTCTACATATAATATAATAAAATATAGAAATAGAATTTCGGTCCAAACTGAAAACTTACCTTTCAGACTCTCATATCCTTAAATTCATTTAAAGAATCTCAACATAATCTGTCTCTCGACAAATCACCTTTAAATATACAAACTTTAACCAAATTCTTTACTGTATAAAAAAATCAAAAAGCCATCTTTTAAATTTCGCTCCCATGCCCATAATAGGAAAAAAAAGATAAAATGGAAATAAATAAATAAAAAAAAATAAAATCATAATTATAATGTTAAGTCAATAGGTGTGTATCTGATGGGACCTGCCAGGTAAGTATGTTCCTGTATATTTTCTCATTTAAACTAGGAATTAATATCTTATAATAGAAAATAAGCTCTGTACAGCGCCCTTGAGGTGATTTTTCACAAAAACGGCGCTATACAAATCATCCAAATATTATTATTAAAATAAAATTATGAGAATACAAATTTATACCTCAAAACAAAGAGATAATTATTTTTTTCATTTGTTTCATCATTATTCGGTTGCGCAACTTTTGAGACCCCTTGACGTATCTAAATTCGAAACAATAATTCGACGGCCCACCCTATTGTAGTTGTGTACGGAAACATATCGTGCGATGAGATGTGTTTATGCAGATATGTGTGTCGGGTGTGTGTATGCGGACATATGGGATATGGGATAGGGTACGCATCTCGTGCATGTTTTATTTAATGTGCGGTAATTTATAATGGTTGGTGCTAGTAGGAGGCGTTTGCGGAAAAGATAGGATACTATTGGGAATAAATTACGGAGTGTTTTATGAAAGACTTATAAACCATTAAGAGTCCATTTTGACAATCTTATATAAGTAACGAAAAGTTGATTGAATTTTATTTTATTGTTATCATTTTTACAAATACATAATTAATATTAAATACATTTTTTTAAATATGAATACCGCACAAGAGTCTCAACTGCTCCCAACCGTCTAGAGCCAGTGAGACTATGGCATATCCAAATAGGGTATGTTGTGAGGCTGAAGGTAGTGGGGAGGGGAAGGAGATTGGAAAGAGGAAGGTTGGGAAGTATCTGGCTATTCAGATCTGGTCACCAAGCACGGTTAAAACCATTTCAAGTAACGTTTCGATTCTGAATGATGGTCTTTCACCAGGGCGATACTTAGAGTATCTACCACTCTGTAAAGTAAAGAAAATGTATGCATGAAAAAAGTAATTATTAAGAATTTTACAATTTTTAATTGGTTTTGAAGGTTTTAAAAGTCCTGTTTTAAAATCGAAGTGAATTAAAAATAAACCAAAATAAAAAAATTACAAAGAAGTTTTAAAAATTATTATTTACATATTTAATCTTACTAATGATACCAACCAAGATGTTTTTTTTTTCACAGTGAATACCGCGTAAGAGTACCAACTGCTCCCAACCGTTTAGAGCCAGTGAGACTATGGCATCCCCAATTGGGATATGTTGTGAGGTTGAAAGTAAAGAGGGAAGAGAGATGGGAAAGAAGAAGATTGAGAAGTACTTGGCTATTCAGATCTTGTCACCAAACACGGCTGGAGCCATTACAAGCAACGTTTCAATTGTGAATGGTGATCTTTCACCAGGGTGATACTAAGAGTATCTACCACTCTCACGATGTATGGCAGTGAAGTATGGAACTGGCAGAGAAAGGATGAACGAAGGCTGAATGCTGTAGAAGTTAGATGTCTCAACCAAGCCTAATATGTTATTTATTTATTTTTTACATTAACTCTACGCAGTAGACCCCAAGGGAAATAATTCCTCCCAAAGCCTATGTCATCTTTGGGGATGCTGTGTGGAGGGTCTTTTAGAGGAAAGAAAGGAGGGAACTCGAATTTACAAAGAGAGGCCCATGTTGTACGAGGAAGAAAACACACAAGCGGGCAGATTATGCCACAGCCGAGATCTTCAGCTGTAGAACTAGCCTCTTGTAGTTTTGGGGTCTATTCAAAACCAAAATTTGGAGTGATAGATACTCTCAGTATCTCCCTGGTGAAAGATTCACCATTCGATTCGCCATTCAGAATCTAAATTTTGCTTAAAATGCCTTGAGCCGCGTTTGGTGACCCCGCCTGAATAACCAGGTACTTCCCAATCATCCTCCTCCCCTCTGCTTCAAGCCTCACAGCATACCCCAATTAGGGATGCCATAGTCCCACTGGATCCAGACGCTATTTGCTTTATTTTAAATGTTGTCTAAGTTTGTAAGAAAAAGCTCTCCAAATTTCATGACACCATAGCTCATGACCCTTCAATATTTTTTGTACTGGAACTCAAAAACAGTTGTCAAGATAATCTTCGCACCACGTGGAATGCGCTACGTCAACTTTGATTCCCAATAATAATATGAGTTAGTTGGAAGAAATTGCCACATGGTAAAAAAAGTCCAGTGTTTTCCCCCTACAAAATGTGTATGAAACGTCAAATAAATAATTATAATAAAGAAACAGATCACAAGTTTAGGCTCCTCATCAAAATAGATACCTATACCAGTGGCGTGCGGTTACATCTATTATTCGTTAAGCTATGAATATATGAAAATAATATCAAATCGATGTCGAAAACTAAACAACGAGGCCTACTTACACAGCGTCACATTCCAACAGAAATTTTTCTGCAGCTTAAGTTATTTTTCTTTTTGGACATGTTTCAGCACAAGAGATCCAATTGTTTGGAGTCAATGGAACTATGGCATCCCTGGTTTTCGTTATGTTGGGAGGCTAAATGATTTGGGGGAGAGAGTGGAGAAAGGGGTGGCTGGGAGGTTTGGAGGTAGATGGTTATTCAGGCAGACCTGCTCACTAAATACGGATAATACCATGTCCAGTAATATGGCTATTTTAAAAGTGGTGTCTCTCCGGGGTAATACGAGTATCTATGTTGAATAAACTATGTAATAAATTTGCCTTATTGTTATCTATCCAGAGTTTAATGCACTTGAGGTGAAATATCATAAAATGTAACGTAATGTAATGAAATATAACAAAACATGAAATATCACGAAATATTACAAAATGTCACGAAATATCACAGAATTCAACGATTTATTATAAAAATCACAATAATTGAAATACTATGCAATATCATAGAATTATACGATTTATTATAAAAATTACAAAAATTGAATTACTTCGAAATATCACAGAATTCAAGGATTTATTATAAAAATTACAATAATTGAAATACCATGAAATATCTCGAAATATCATGAAACATCAAAAAATATCCCGGCACAACATGAAATATCACAAAATATGAAAAAAAAAAAAAACATAAAAGACCACGAAAAATTATGATATACCTGAAAAATCATGAAATATCACGAAACATCAAGAAATATCAAAAATATCACGTCGTATCATGAAATATCACAAAAAAAATCGAAATGCACAAATAAACAAAATATGCAAATAATCACGAAGAAGCACAAAATATCAAGAAAAACTTTTTTTTTTACGTTAGTTTCTAACAAGGCAGAACATTTACTAAATGCTATTATTACCATTGTCATTATGCACCGCACGCCTCTGGAATAGATCGGAGTTGCAACCTCCTTCTATGAGTGTAAGAAGCGGCTCGTGTTCCCCTGGCCTAGTCGGGGATCGACGACCGGTCAGTTCGAATCGTTCACATTAGCCGGGCTCATTGGGCGGTGGGAGTCGGGAGTTGGGTGTTGGGAGTTGGGCGTTGGGAGTTGGCACCTTCCCAAACTAGATTCACGCGGCAAGGGCGGAAAAAAATATATACAGAAATCATGACGACGGATGGCACGACAAGCGACAAGACGCAAGACGCCACCTGGCGGCGAGAGGTAGAACTAAGTCCCTTGAGGAATATGAATGCAGGGATTCTATCTGTTCTGCTGGTATTTTAATGGACGGTGCTCGGAAGAACTAGCGCGATTGATTTATTCGATACCGGTACACAGTCCAGAAACAATACATGTCATAACTGACTAACTATTACGCTGATTCCCCGCAGGGGTAGGCAGAAAGGACGGACCGCATTATAACTCTGTATTGGCACACACTCCTTGCTTCATTCAAATTCATACATCGTATCATACATACTCTTCTGTTATTCTGACTCTTCACATGACCCGATTCAAGTATTTGATTCACTTGATTTTGCCATGTCTTCTTCGGGCGTCCTCGACTTCATCTTTCATTTATTTTCGCATCATATATTATTTTCACACTCCTTTCTTCGTTCATTCGCTCTACATGTCTTTTTCTTGATCCTACTCATTACGCTTGCATCAGCCTTGCATTCTTTCCGGATATCCACATTTTTAATACGGTCATACATGGTTTTACCGCACATACGTTTCAAGGATTTAATTTCCACAGCATTCAGTATATGTCATGATGTATTATATTCTATTAACGATCGGATTGAAGGACATAGACAGGCTCCGTGGTCTTAGGTTTCCGACCCATTTTTGGGGATTGCCTCTTACCAATTTATTTCTAGGGTAGTGAGTCCTCTTAAGCGGGCAATAGAAACATTTAGAATTGTCACAAACTCAGAGCATTAATAAACGAGAGAGAGAGAGCGCTGCTGTAGTCAGTTTTGATAAGCTTTACCGGACTCCGCAAGACCTGGGCGTGGCTAGGATTACGGCTAGGGTATTTATACATCCAATATAGCATATAACCTAAAAGACCGTTGAGTTATGTCAATTTATGTCGAATATCAAAACGTGTGGGCGGAGTCAACGGAGACGCGGGACACGAAGAACACTCTTACAATACTTTAAAGCGGTGTGATAATTTGGGAAATTTTGCTGTCTCTTTTTTTCTCATGGTTTACGACGCAAAAACCCAGAGAAAGTGATTTATCCCACATCTGTATAGGTTGGGTAAAAATAATTAGCTCTCTCTCCATACATTGTTACTCCAAAGTGTGTCCTCATAGAAACATTTAGAATTGTCACAAAGTTGCTAGAGTCAGCTTTAGGTTTGAAAAAGTTAAAATAAGTTTTCGGATTAAACCCTAACCTAAAATACCTTTCTAAAATCGCTACATATTTAAATGGACCAACAGCTACTTACGAGAGGTTAGTTTGATAACACATTTTGACGACCTGCCTGGTCGAGTGGTAAGACGCTCAACTACGAATCCAGAGGTCGCAGCTTCGAACCCGGCGTGCGCAAATAATTTGTATTTAATCAATATTAAGTGTCATCTCACATTTAATTCATACAAAACTAAACAAAGCATGTTGGATCCGAAGCTGCGATAAAACTTCATTTTCAGAAGAATTTGGAAAATAGTGGACTGTAAAACGATAAATTATACTACTTGATGGAAGTGTCTAATTATGGATGTGGAAAGATAATGGAATGAAGAGAAAATGAGTACTCACCGATGAAGTCAAAGTGGAAGTTCTTAATTCTTCTTACACACTTATATTGTTAACGAAACAAATCACCACAAAACATCACACTTAATTTTATATTACTTGGAAAACAACAACAAACCGACAAACAACCGAGAGACCTACGAACAAACACGAAACACATTTTTTCACATAACTCTCTTCTGTTACGATTGTCACTTGTTTCGAACACGGTTGGATAAGGCAGGAACTGGAAGAAAAACATGAAGGTAAGAACATAATAAATTGTCACTTTGAAATTCATAAAATTAATTCACAGTGAAATTTCGCCCGAAAATGTTGCCAGATTTATTTTAGGTAGCGAAAAACCACAACTATCTTTGCAGAGTGGTTGTTATCTTTGGGTGGAAAAAACTTTAGTAAAATTCCTTTAAATTTCGGAATAACACATTTCTAATTACTCCAAATCAATATTTTTATTTTTACCGCTTTCTAAAACTATATAAGATTCTACGAAATCATGTTTTACATTTTCAATATCGTCAAATTCAATTTGTAAATATTTGTCAATTAAATTACCCGAATCCACCGTCTTTATTGAACAATCAAAAATATCACGAATTCCAAAATGATCCAGTTTATTTCAAACGATCGCGTTGGCCGCCATTTTTTATGTTACCAGCCAAATAAATTCTAGAAACTATTCAAAAAAATTAAAAACGTACCTACACAATTAACGAATAATAAAATAAATATTTTTCCTAGTGGTATCCCCAGTGAAAAAATATATTTTAAAAAGCAATGTTCGAAATTTTCAAATTCAAATTTTGAA
This sequence comes from Drusus annulatus, assembly GCA_022651775.1. NCBI lineage: Eukaryota > Metazoa > Arthropoda > Insecta > Trichoptera > Limnephilidae > Drusus > Drusus annulatus. The sequence continues at coordinate 125,226 of JAGWCC010000325.1, forward strand.
CGAATGTAGCCAATACGAGACGAGAATGTGTGAAGACGACTTTCATACGATTTTTCATTTCAATAATGATAATTTCTTAACCTCAAATCCCTAAATGTCTGGATATATGGAACACGGGATTAAGGTTTTTTAGGAAAACAAATACAACTAAACCAATCCCATCAAGAGGATTAACCAATTCAAGATAACAAAATATAAGTTCGATTGAACCAAAACGTTAGATCCGAAGTTGCGATAAAACACCGAATGTGTTTTCAGCTTCAGATGAATTTGGGAAATCATTCACTCACCGATAAAATTGAAGTTCTTGATTATTCCTACACATTGTATATATACATATGTATTAACGAATCACGAATCACAACAAACCGACGGTCAAGCGAAACACAAAGAACGACCGAAACACGTTTTTTTCACATAACTCTCTTCTGTTTCGATTGTCAATTGTTTTCGAACACAGTGTTGTTGGATAAGAAATTCGAATAGCGAAATGGAGGGATAGGTAGGAACTGTATGAAAAACATGAAGGTAAGAACCTATCAAATTATCAATTTTAAATTCAACATAGTAGTATATTTGCGGCACGTTCCAGAGTTGTAAATACTCTAAGCTGGTAGATAGTAAGTATCACCCTGCTGAAAGACCACCTTTCAGATTCGAAACGTTGCTTGAAATGGCTTTAGTCGTGTTTGGTGACTAGATCTGAATAGCCCAGGTACTTCCCAACCTTCATCTTCCCCATCATCTTTCCATCCCCACTACCTTTAACCTCACAACATACCCCGATTGGGGATGCCATAGTCTCGCTGGCTTAGGACGGTTGCGACTCTAATGCAGTATTCACTATAAAAAAATTAAAACATCGGCCCATGTTCAAATACTGTCCAGTCTTATAAAAAAAACCTAATTAAGTCAGCTAAGATGTTAATTATAAACTATTTAGCGCATGTAAATTATACACAAAAATATAGAAATAAATAAATAATAATGGTAGCCTGTAGCAGAGATACATTTTCGATTTTTTGAGAAATGATATTCAACTGAATCTTTAATTTCATAAAACTTTTACTAGAAACGTGAGGCTAGCATGGAGGGCCGTTAATGGTCAACAAATCAGCGGCCGCGGCGTCACTAAGTCTGCGAAAACACTATTCATTACTTTTGCATTAGTACCTACCCATGTGGGCCCAACCTCTTTACAAAATTAGTCCGTACCACTAAAATTTAACTCATGTCCTCTTCTCTAAATTTCCTAATTTAAAAAATATATATATATTTAAAGTAAGGGTTAATATTTAATAGCCATAAAAATATTATTTTTTTAGAAAGAAAATAAAAAAAAAATAAAAAATACGATACTACTGCTTTCTATGAAACAGAAGTCTAAGCTATTTTTGCTTTATAGACATCTAGTGATGAGATGTAGAAGCATCTTCGCTTTACGCTTTCTTCTTTACCGACGCAACGAGAATATTTTGAACAGAGCCATCTATCGGAAAATTGTTTTTTTAAGATTCAATATAAAGTTGAAAACTCAGAGCAATAATATACAAGAGAGAGCGCTGCTGTAGTCAATTTTGACGAGTTTTGCCGGACTCGGCTAGACCTGGGCGTAGCTAGGACTAGGGTTCGGGTATTTATACATCCATTCATAGCACATGTCGACATAATGTTTTTTTTTATTCATACAACCAGTTTTTCAGTGTTGTTATTAACAAAAATATGGCATGTAACCCAATAATAATTTTTTTTATTGTTTTTATATTACCACATTTGTTATTGCACATGGAATGAGATATATTAAACATTAAAAAATAGTTTTTTTTTTAACAAAAATTCAATAGAAAGTTACCTCTACGAAAAGTGATCCAAAATTATTATGTATACATTAATTAACAAAGTTAAAAGTTGATTACAATAATCCTTTTACATTCATAATGATAACAGTTTATTTTTTTAAAGTTTTACTACATCTTTTATACAAATATTAACTTATTTGACTATGGATTACAAATCAAAACAGTTTAACAACAAAATTAATAAAAATAGTTACGTATTGTATTTGCTCACAAATAGCAAAATCAGGTACTCTTCTACACTACTTCGATTCCTAATTAGAATGTTCATTATCTTGATAGTTAATATAAATACAGATTAACATACCTACCTATACATGCAGTCGAAAGAGAAACTAATGAAAAAACAAACTTATATCCTTTTTATGAGGGATAATATTGCCTAGGTGAAAGACCAACAGACCTTAACTATGTTAGTGACCAGATCTGAATTGCTAGGTATTTCCTAAGCTAGCTAATCCTCGTCTCCTTTCCCTTCAGCTACGTTACATTCCCGAATTAGGGATGATTTAGTGCCACTGGCTACAGGAAGTTGGGACTCTTGTGCAGAATTCACGCAAAAAAAAAACTATTTTTTAATCTACAATATCCACAGTAGCGATGCCACCGAATTTTTAGATAAGTTTGAAGATTTGTACCTTAATTATAAAATTCTATGATCATGAATCTGATAAAGAAAAAACATTTACCCCCTTACTCATAAACGAGGTGTAAATGTTACGCTTGTTATAAGGTCGGAATAGCGATAAACTTGCTTTAAAACCACAGCTTATCCGTCTAATTTAATGGCCTACGTCCGGTGTAACTAAACCAACGCTAAGTCGGCGCGTAAAAATCTAATGAGTAAGACGGTTAGAATTAAACATAAGTGTAAAAGTATGAATAACTTAGGATAATATCATTATTGAGCTATTAAAAGCTCAATGAAAAAATATGTAAATACAGATTGACACACTGTGCGAAAGTTAACAAATTAAAATATTTTTTTTGTAAATCCATAGTTTGTGATGTAACTTCCCAACTGCAAAGTTAAGAACGTCAATTTGAATGCAAGTTCTTAAGTAAAAATGTTAAAAGCAAATAGTTAAAAAAAATTCTAAGTACAAACTTTATTTTCAAAATTATTTATTAACAGAAAAAATATTTAAAAAAATAAATTACCATTCAAAATAAGTACACTTTCAATAATAAAGTTAAAAATGAAAGAAGGAGACTTACTTTTTTAATGCATCTTTCTACTTGACTTTATAAGAATGGAGTGTTCACTTGTCGTGAGTAAAATTTTTATCTTGATTTTTTTACTGTAAAACGATAAAATTCTGGATAATTTCTTATTATAACCGTAGAAGATTAGGAAAAGATAGGGAAACCATTCACTCACCGATAAAGTTCTTGATTGATGATTTTTCTTACACAATTGTTATCTACTAAACGATGCACAATCAACGATACATCACATTTATTAGATTCTTCTGATTCACGAAATACCACATTTACTATATAACTAGCGAAACAAACGATCAACGAACACGTTATTTCACTTCCAAACGAAAAACTAGTCTGTTTGACAAATTGTCGCCGTTTTATTAAAAACGGCGATATAGTGAAATGGTTAGGTAGGTAGGAATTTGAATAAAAAAACATGAAGGTAAGAACTCAACATAATATCATTTTAAAATCCAACAGTGCCAGTCAATAATTAAATAAAAAATAATAATAAAATACTGGGGATGCATTTTTCATGAATCAGTCAGTATACATATTTTGTAAATTAATCTAAATTGTTTGACTATATTACAAAATAATGATGTGATGGGTGTTGAAGAATTATGCATCGTCTTTTACTACCAATCAGACTGCGTATTTTTTTTCAATTTTAGCTTAAAATAAGCTATTGGTAAAAGAAGATTTAATTCAGAAAGGTGCTTTCTATCGATACTAAAATTACTGGCTAAAGATAAATATATTCCCCTTTTTTATGCATTCGTATTTTACAATCTCAAAAATACTTAATATGTTCTCGTAAACCTACCAATATTTCCCCTATCTTAAACTTTCTCCTCTCTCTCTCTCTGGTGTAGTCTCTACCTCTCTTCCTCTAGACATTAGCACCTAATTATTATTATTACCAGCTATACCCACTATCACTGAATATATAAACCTATAGAAGAGTGCTGTGGATGTGTATGTATGCCAAAGTAAGGTAAATTATATTTTACTTCAGGTAAAATTGTTTTCAGCTACCTAAATTTGTTGACCTATCTGAGGCCTAGGCGAAAGATCTTACGTAAATTTACGACATCAGTTTCTATTAACACAAATACAGATCACACTTCTATTGATTTTCTGTTCAGTGCTCATAATGCATAAATTTATAATTCGTTGTAGTATTTTGTATGTTTTTCTGATTGTGCCTGAATCTACCCAATCTAATTAAATAAATTGTGCAGTAAAGTCTTTTGTGAATGGATTTTTCAAGTGGGTGGATGTATTTGTGTACTTAGGAAATAAATTCACGAGAGATGGGAAGGCTGACGAGGTAATTAACAGAAGGGTTAATGCAAGCAATACAATTTATGGAAATTTAAATGCAGTAGTCACTAAAGAGAAACCAAAGGGAGTGAGGCTAGCAGTCCATAAAATAATTCTGATACCAACTCTGAAGTACAGCGGTGAGGCATAAATATGGCCTATGAAGGATGAAAGTAGTAATGAAATCTCTGAGGTGATAATCACATATAATGAATTATGAGATCGGGAAAGATTGTCGTAAAAGAAAAAGCTTGTCGAAACTCAAGTGAAGCTTTGTAATAATTACTACAACTATATTATAAATATACCTAAATTGTATTTAGGGATGAGTATTGAAATAATTGTATTAATTTGGTATGATTACGTTTTTAATTACTGAATAACATCAACAAATAATACATTTTAGTAAAACAAATTACCAATAATCACACCAAATTCACAGCATTATTAAGGAACGTTTAAATTATTTCTCATAACAAATCACCAAATAAAATAATACAAATTCATATACGAATACTTCTAAGTCTTTCTCACTCTCTGAAACTCTCGTAAATAGTGAAACAATCCCTAATTAATCCTACATTTACATACATTAGTTTCAAGTCTACTAAAATGCAAGCCGATCTGAGTCTTAATGTCAAAAAACACGCAGCAAGCATACCTCTGTATGCCAACTGATACTGATACATATCCATGATGGGTACATTCCAACATTTCTCTTGCCTGTCTCTTCCCCCATTTCCTTCAGTCACGCAACAATAGAGCTGTCATAGTACCACTGGCTTATGACACTAATCATTTTCACATATATTGGCATGTAAAACCAAGCCAAACAAATTTCAAAAACGAAGAGTGTTCATTTCAACAACAGCAACAAATAGAGAAAAATCTCTTTTTTAATACATTTCAGTGTTGCCAGTATTTTCATTCGTCGGCAAACGAATATCTAGGACTATCGTGAATATGTGACAGTGATAGGTGTGATTGTGAAAAGTGTAACAGTGAAAAGTGGAAATCCAACAAACTTGATGTAAAAAAAATATTAATATTTACAAAATCTAAAAAAAAAAATTAAAATGATTCAATAAAAGGTGTAACAATGAAAAGTGTGACAGTGAAGTGTGTAACAATGAAAAGTGTGACAGCAAAAAGTGTAACAATGAAAAGTGTGACAATGAAAAGTGTGACAGCGAAAAGTGTAACAATTAAAACGTGTGACCGCTAAAATTGTGGCAGCGAAAAGGGTGACCGTAAACATTGAGACAGCTAAGGAAACATTGTGAGTAGAGTAACGGGTACAGTGAAGTGTGTGACCGTGAAAGTTTTAACAATGAAAAGTGTGACCGTGAAAAGTGTAACAATGAAAAGTGTGACAGCAAAAAGTGTAACAATGAAAAGTGTGACAGTGAAAAGTGTGACAGCGAAAAGTGTAACAAATAAAACGTGTGACCGCTAAAAAGTGTGGCAGCGAAAAGGGTGACCGTAAAAATTGAGACAGCTAAGGAAAACATTATGAGTAGAGCAACGGGTACTACAGTGAAATTCTCTTACAAGGTTTTCAAGAAACCGGAAATAAATGCTATATTGTGGTGAGTTTCAAATAAGGTATTTTATAAATTTTAATTTACAAGATATTTTTACAGAAAAAACTTCTAAAGTGTGAAAACTTCTTATGCGGGAACTTTATATTCCAACAAACTTACATACTTTCTGTTGATCTATCAAATTGATTTCTCACGATTCTACCGCAACAATCTCCTTATTATCCCGTCTTCTCTGAATAAATCTCGTGATAAACATCCCCAGCCAGACGAGGAAGACGATCACGCCGAGAATGACGTAGCAGACTGCGTAGGCGCGGTACTGATCGCGTATGCCCAGCTCCATGCCGGATTCCGATATGACGACCAACGTCAGGATGGACTGCAGAATGATGGCGACTAGCGTGTTGATGCCAAACACTAGGCCGAAGCAGCTGTCGTACACGAGGTTGCGGGCGATCTCGGCGCTAAATAACATTGATTAAAGTATTAATATTTCAAGATGTAATTGTTCATGTGCTTGGTAATATAACACGGGGGATCTGAAGGATGTTGTGATAGTTCAGTGGTTAGAGCAGTCGCCTGGATAGCTAATGATTCCAACATTCAAATTTAAATAATTTCTAATGCATACAATTTGATAATTTAATGCATGAATATTATTGTTATATTAAAAATTGATCATTCACATTACTGATACCGGCAAATGCATTTTATACAGGAAAAGTAATTAATTGTGTTTAGAGGTTGTGGGTTCAAATGCCAGCGTGCGCAAATAAATTTGATTTAATTAATATGTGTTATTTCACATTAAATTACTATACAGTGTATTTGCGGCACGTTCCAGAGCAGTAGATACTCTAAGTATCGCCTTGGTGAAAGACCACCATTCTGAATCGTTCAGAAATGTTCCTTGATATTGACGTGTTTGGTGACCAGATCTGAATAGCCAGGTACTTCTTGACCTTTCTCTTCCCTATCTCCTTCCCCTCCCTCCTACCTTCAGCCTCACAACATACCCCGATTGGAGATGCCATAGTCCCACTGGCCCCAGACGGTTGGGAGCAGTTAAGACTCTTGTGCACAGTGGCGGCTCGTGACTTTTTAGTGTTCTAGAGTGCTAAGGTTGAAAAAAACATCATGATGTGGTTGTAGCCGAAAACATTATTTTTGTTTTTATTCAATTTTCACTTTAAATTTTATTGTATGAAGGTTTTCAGGAATCTAGTGTGAATCAATTGCATAATTGGAGTAGATTTAGTTTGGTGTTAGTAGATTCTCACCTCGTAAGCGTTATCATATAATGATAGATCACCCCCAGTATGATGTAGCCCAGGTAGCTGACCCACAGCTTGGTGGCCAGGGTGGACGCCACCACCCCCCCAGCTTGCCCCAGCGCCGCCAGGGCAGGCAGAGCGGGCAGGGCCGCCTTGGACACCTTCGACGAGGAGCGACCGGCTAGTAGCGCGGCTAGCGCTCCCAGAACGGTGAGAATGGCTTCAACGGAGCCATTGTAAAGATTCTGGAAATAAAAATACGACTTAAAAAAAGATTGCATTAAAAACCAATGTTAATCTACATCTTACGTCAGTACGGCTGAAAAGGATTGATTTTTAAAGTGACATTACCGTTAGTATTAGTAGAGAAACCTCATACAATTTTATTTTATTTGGAAGGAAATGTATTCAACCACAAGAAAACACATAAAAACTACAAACTATTTTTTTTTTACTGAGATGAGGGAGAAAATAAACAATTCTCAGAATATAAGTAGCTTTTCCAAAAAAACCACTTTTGCAATTAAAATACAATTTGAAAATATACATATAAACATTATCTGCGAAGATAGCATATTTGACAAAAACATAATTTTGTAAAACACAAGTGAGTTATTACAAAATTACTGTCGTACCTTGCAGGAATCCGGCAATAATGCTGATTTTAACAGAGCCCCCGTACCTGAGCTAAGGTTAGGTTAGGTTAAGAATATGTCAATAGAAGGCTTGTTAAGATTCGTCAATAGAAGGAGATTACTTCTGTTGAAAGAAACTAGAATGTGATTTTTTGTTAGTTGGTCATCACGACGCGCACCTACCTCCTGATGGGGCTGAATATCCTGCCACAGGAGCTGCATGTAGGACTGCACCTGGATGAAGCCGGCCATGGAGGCGGCGTACCACAGGGACCAACCCAGAACCACCGGCTTGGAGTAGGCCGAGCGTGTGTGCTCCCACAGTAACTGGACACCGTTAACCTGTGAACACACAATATGTAAACATATATTTTATGATTTCCCCCGCACGTGGGGTCAAACGAAACCATCCTATGTAAATGCCTAGATGCTGACATTCATTAATAAGTCTGACAGTATGGTATGGTATGTTAGTAATTCAAATGTATGAATTCCGACAAAGATGTAAACCAGAGGTTCCCAAACTTTTTTGTCCCGTAGACCCCCTGCTTTCCTAATATTGATTTTTTTAGCGTTCGGAAAAACTTCAAAGTTTTGTGAACGCTTCAGGAACTGCTAGTTCTTTGAAATGAACCCTTCGCGGTGAACACTTTAATTGAAGTCGAACTCGCCAAAAAATAGTACAAGTCGGTAGATATCTCAAATCGAAAAGTGCTAGCAAATCAACAAAAATTCCTCTCCGAAAAAAAAGCACTAGTCGGTAGAGATTTGAAATCGAAAAGTACGAGCAAATCGACAAAATATCCTTCCCAAAAAAATATTATAATTAATATAATTAGGGAATTAATGTCTATTATAAGAGAATATTACGCAAGTACCTATCTGTGAGGTGGATTATTACATTTGCGGGAAGCCAACATTTTGGTGACGGCCTGCCTAAATGGAATCCACTCTCGTGGACCCCCATTTACGTCTCATGCACCCCCAATTTTTTTTTTCATTTGCGTGGACCCCTTGCAGGTTGGAATCGACCCCTGGGGGTCGATATAGACCACTTTGGGAATGACTGATGTAAACCGACCTGCCACCTAGGGGCGCTGTGAGTGTTTATAATAATAATAACAGTCAACTTATATAGCGCAGTTTTGTGATATTTCACCTCAAGTGCGCTTCATGCTAAATTAATTATGCTAATAAGATTAACTAACAAGGATTAGATATTTATATACAGGTTTACAAGGAGCAAAATTCAATAGATGGTCGTAGATCAAAAGACCTTAGACATTCTAAATTAAAAATATTATGACAGTTCTTCAAGAGCTGTAAAAGTCCCCTATAAAGCTTTTATATTCAATCAATTTAACCTCCTCTGTGACAATAATTTAAGGTTTCTCATCCATAACTGGTTTCATTCTCTTTCAAAGTTGATTTGGTAGCCACAAATAAATCCCTTTCTACAGCTCTTGTGAGGTATCAAAATAAAAAACCTATTTGTAAATTCATACCTGAGAATTTGCAGAAGCTGTTGATCTTCCGGAAGTCAATGGAAGAGCGACTTCTCTGTGGAAGTAGACACTTCTCTCTACGCTTGGTAGCAGAACTGCCCAGATGATGCTCAATATCTGGGCTGGAAATTTAAAAAAATACATAATAATGCAGCAATTCAGACATTCTCAATTAATTATAACTTTTATATCGATTTATCATTTTTTTTTATTTGAGTAGCAAATTGCCAGAGGATTCTATTTAATAAACCTAGAGAACTAAGGAGTACTGGAAAGCCTAAACTTAGGTGGTTGGATGATGTGGAGCTACTATAATCTTGCCATAACGAAATAGAGGAAAACAGCAGGAGACTCTCCAAAGGATCCTATCTAAAACAAACAGATTGCAATTTTTGAAGCACAGACATCAGGCGAGAATGCTGTCCTTGTTCTACTGGTATTTCAATAGTAGAAGGATATTGCGTCATTGATCCTTTTCACACTGGTGCACAGCCGGGAAACACGCCAAACGCACGCCGAACATTGCTACACGGTTAACATTCTCCACGTGAGAACGGATCGCTTTTACGACTCGATCTTGTGTTCAACTGCTCGTCTGTGGAATGTAATATGTTTTTGAATATCACAAAGCAATCGCTTCCTTGAATATAACTAACTAACCATCACGCCATGTCTCAAGAGTGATAGACATAGAGAATTAACCGCTAAACAACTCTGTCTTGGCACACACTCCTTGCTTCATTCACATACTCTTCTGTTTTACTGACTAAATATGATTGTTCCGTGTATATTCATTATTAACATAACCTAATTATCAATTTTATCTATAAAAATGAATACATACTTACAAGAGAAGGTGATATAATTGAGCTGTCTCAGGTCCATGACGCTGAAGGAGACAAGAAGCTGCGCTACGACCCCCGAGAGGAATCTCCCTACCAGCGCTGCAGCTCTACTCCAACTGGATACTTGGTCATATCTGTCTGCGTCCACCTGTAATGAAGAAGTCAGAATGGAAATGAGTTTGGTTGATCTAGTCTGAATGGATAATATGTATCGGACGTATGTATGTATATATGGATAGCCTGTGCACTCGAGTGGTAAGGCGCTCGACTACGAATCCAAAAGTCGCAAGTTTAAACCCGGCGTGCGCAAATAAATTTTATTTCATTAATTTGTGTCAAAACACATTTAATTCATGTAAAATAATATATAAGAATATTTGCGGCACGTTCCAGAGTGGTAGATACTCTACTAGATAGACAGCCAGCCTTCGGCAGGAAATATGAAATTGAGTAAGTCACAAAAGTCCTACGGCTCAGGGCCAGTAGGATTACGGCATTCCTGACTAAGGGATTTTTTGAGGTGTAAGGAAACCGGAAAGAAGAACAAGGTTAGGAATTATCTGGTTATTCAGATTTAGTCACTGAATATAGCTCAAGTCATTTCAAGCAACATTTCGATTCTAAATTAGCCAACTCTGCTACGGAGATCATCAAAAGGTGTTTTAATTTCTTTGCCCAATTCTCCTTCACACGTTGAACACTGACAATAAAAAAAACCAAATCACAAAATTTTTAATCCAAAACCATTTCAGCCTTGAAATCTTATCTTGACCTATTTGGCAATGTAGCACCTGTTCGAATGTGGCGCGTGTCTGAAGAAAGGTCTGTTTCTTATCCCATCTAAGATATATACGAGGCCTGTTCAAAAGAAAAGGTGAATTTTGAATTTTCGCGGGCTGTGTACATTCGATTATCGTTTTTTTGTTGTTGTTATGTTGGTACACATATGTTTATCATTTGTTAGCATTATCAGCCATTTTGGATTAGTGGTTTGTTTTTGACAACTGGAAAGGTTAGTCACGTTTTTGTGTGTTCTTCGATTTTTTACTTTTAAAAAAAATGGATCAAAGAATAATATCCATGATTTGTTTTTCCACAACTCCAGGACGCTCATCGTCATTAACATCTTCTCGGCCTTCTGTAAAGCGCTTGTACCACTTATAAACACTTTTTGAGACAAAGTAGACTGGCCGAATGCCAGTCAACATTTTAAGTGCGTTGGAGCACTTTATTCCATTTTAACGCAAAATTTAATACATATTCTTTGATCCATTTTTTAAAAAGTAAAAAATCGAAGAACACACAAAAACGTGACTAACCTTTCCAGTTGTCAAAAACAAACCACTAATCCAAAATGGCTGTTAAGGCTAACATATGATAAACATATGTGTACCAACATAACAACAAAAAAATCGATAATCGAATGTATACAGCCTGCGAAAATTCAAAATTCACCTTTTCTTTTGAACAGGCCATGTATGTACATACATATATATTATGGCAGAGAGATTAGCTACTTGTTACTTTTTAAGTATTTAAGTTATAAACTGTAAAAATATAAACAGTAAATAGTTGGCAGACTATTCCAGCACAACTCTGAGACGTTTTAAGTTTGCAGCATGATAATGATTGATGAGACACACATTTATTTTTGTCACATACCAATTAACACCTCACAAGTAAGAAATATTTTAAAACAGTGATAATTAATTTCATTGATTACTACAAATTATAATAATCAACTAACCTTCACGCCTTTTTCCATAGAAGTAGGCAGAGAGAATGGAATGCCGCACAACTCTGTCCTGTTCACACAATACCTACGCTTTGTTTAATTTGCATTCACGCGGTCTTCTGTTATTTCAGCTCTTGACATGACCCGACTAAAATAACTAATTCATTTGATCGCGCCATGTCTTTTGAAATGTTCCCAATTTCTTCATTCATCCACTAACATAACCAATATTCTTATAACACTCTTATCTACGCCTATCAACTATACACATTCAAAACTTTGTTAATTTCGATTACATTATTTTATATCCTTTGATTTTGTAAATGCCTGTACTATAAAATGTTATTTATTTACGCACTAGTGAGGTTTTAGATCAAATTTATACAATAAAGTTATGCTAACAAAGGTAGAGCATTATTCTACGATAGTACATTGAACATTAAAAATAAAACAAAAAAAGAACATACTTTTTGAAAAAATCAAATTAACAAATTAAATATATAACCAGCGGTAATTATAAAATGCAATATAAAAAAATAAAATAATAACACATATAAAAGTATAAAAGAGATAAAAAAATATATATAACATATTCACAGTGTAAATTAATAATAATATTATATTAATATATAATATATATAGTATTTTACATATTAATTTATTTATAAAGGGCATTAAAATTCATAGAACTGCAATCGACTTTATAGTGAAGGTACAAAATATATAAAACTAGGTTATAAGCCTAGGGCCCATTTATGTAACATGTCTGGGTAAATAAAGTAAAGTGTAACATATTATGGTGTACAGATGGCCTAGGCTATTTGGGCAGCCACCTGGAGGCCCGTATCACGACATTGACGTGTGGTAGATACTCTAAGTATCGCCCTGGTGAAAGACCACCATTCAGAATTGAAACGTAGCTTGAAATGGCTTTAGCCGTGTTTGGTCACTAGATCTGAATAGCCAGGTACTTCCAAACCTTCCCCTTCCTCATCTCCTTCCTCTCCCCACTACCTTCAGCCTCACAACATACCCCTATTGAGAATTCCATGGTCTCACTGGCTCTAGACGGTTGGGAGCAGTTGAGACTCTTGTGCGGTATTCACGTAAAAAAAAATTAAAAAATTAATAGTTGTAAGGAGACGGGGGATGGGTGTAAATTAAGTTTGCCCAGGGGCAAGAGAACCAATTATGCATAACTTACAAAATCACTATTAAAATCATATATTTTTGTATCTACAGTAACGATACCCCAGATTGCACAAATACCTTTGTAAATAAATATTTGTTTTCTGTCGGAATTATATATTACCTTTGCGTACATGTAGGTGTAATACGCAACTTCTGTGGCCATGTACAGACCATAGAAGAACTGCGACACTTGCAGCCATGCCAGGCTCTCCGTCCACAGCAATATGGAGTACACTACTATCCCGCAAAAACCTGCAAATAAATAATCATTTTTAATAAAAATGTTAAGAAGATGTAATAAATGTGAAATAAAGCAGATTAAATTTAATTTATTTTCACACACTGGGATTTGAACCAGCGACCTGGATTTGTAGTCAAGGATCTCAACCGGTCCACTGCAGAGGATTGAAATGGCTTATGCCGAGTTTAATGACCAGATCTATATATACAGTACACCGTACATCCCAACCTCGAAGCAATAATATACCAGAAGGGGGCGCTAGTGTAGTCAGGATAGCTAGGGCTAGGGTATTTATACATCCATTCATAGCACATGTCGACATAATGTTTTTGTTTATTTGTATAACCACTTTTTTCACAGTATCGTCATAAACAAAAATATAGGATATAACCTAAAAAACTTTTAAGTTATGTCCTGTTATGTCGCATAACAAAACATAGTGGACGTAGTCGCTGGAGACGCGGGGACGGAAAACATGCTTTCATACTTAAAAGCGGTGCTATATTGTGGGAGAACTTGTCTTGTCTCTTTCTTTCTCACGGTTTACGACGTAAAAATCCAAAGAAAGTAATTTATCGTAAATTTGTATATTTAGCTATTTTACCATACACATATATTCCTGGTCTAAGATCCCTATATTCCTTTTGCCGGTCTGCTTCCCGTCTCCACTCATTTTAGCCTCACAACATACCCCAATTGCAGATGCCTTAGTCCCACCGGCTCTGGGCAGTTGTAACTCATATGCGGTATTCACATTTTAAAAAGTACCAATGGTGTGCAATAAACAAATGTGTGCAGTTTAATGTTTTCATTTTAATTATTAAATTTAAAACTAAATTAAAATAGAATATTCTAATGATAACTAACTAACTAACCATCACGCCGTTTCCCCATAGGGGTGGGCAGAGAGGACGGACCGCCATAAAACTCTGCCATGGCACACACTCCTTGCTTCATTCACATTCATACATCGCCTCATACATAGTCTTCTGTTATTCTGACTCTTCACATGAACCGATTCAAGTATTTGATTTACTTGATCGTGCCATGTCTTTCTCGGGCGTCCTCGACTTTTTCTTCCATTTATTGTTCACTGATATCCCCAAAATGGCGGTGAAATCAAAGACTGCAAAGTTATCCGTGTCAAGCCGTACCCCGATATCGTAAAAATAAAATTTGTAATGATGTCATATCAGTGGCTAATTTTAGATGAATATCAAATTCTTTAGGGATTGTTTGAGTGCATAATCATGAAACATAAAAAATGGTTTTAAATCTGTACATAACGATAAGATAAAAACGGATAATAAAAAGAGCAAAGTAAGAATTGTGTCATTAAATTATAAATAATATGATCTTTGTGTGAAATAATCTTATTATTATGTCTGCAAGATTTTAAACTAAAAGATATTTAGTCGCCAAGCAATTGTGTTTGCGGAATGCATACAATGCAATAAAGCTATTTGAGTGCGCATAAAAGAATTGGGATTTACAAAATTAAATTTATTTTGCAATGTTTACAAAAATGTGTTGGATGTTAATTCTATTTTACGATAATGCATTTTTTCATTTGCCCACTAGGATGATCTTATAAAAATTCATGTGCATTTTTTTATGTGAATACCGCACAAGTGTCCCAACTGCTCGGAGCCAGCGGGACTATGGCATCCCCATTTGGGTATGTTTTAAGGACAAAGAAGTGGGGAATTGAAGGAGATGGGGAAGAGGAAGGTTGGGAAATATCTGGCTATTTAGATTTGGTCACAGAACACGGCTAAATCCATTTCGTCTTCCACCAGGGCGATACTGAGAGTATCTACCTTTCTGGAACGTGCTGCAAATATACTATATGCGTTTTTAAAAATCAAAATAAACAAATATGTAATTTTATCTCGTGACGGCACTACGTGAAAATGGTATTTTTGTTATCTGCAGCAAAAATTATGAACTTGTACGACTAACAATTTAAATCTGACGATGATTTTGAAAAAAATTTAGAGCGCACAATGTGTTCACACAATTTGAAACTAATCTTTAATTATTTGATTTTTGTTAAAATCATATTTTGAAAATATACACTCGATTAGGTGAATGGATGTATGACCGTATTAAAAATGTGGATATCCGGAAAGAATGCAAAGCTGATGTGAGCGTAATGAATAAGATCAAGAAAGAAACGCTTTGATGGTTTGGGCATGTAGAGCGAATGAACTAAGAAAGGAGGGTGAAAAGAATATATGATACGAAAGTGAATGGAAGAAGAAGTCGAGGACGCCCGAGAAAGACATGGTACGATCAAGTAAATCAAATACTTGAATAGGGTCATGTGAAGAGTCAGAATAACAGAAGAGTATGTATGAGTGTATATGGCTGTCCAAACTACAGTAAAAATCAATTTTCGTGGCTCGTGATTTCGTGCCAGAAGATGGATTTCCGCATAGAATACTGGTGGTAATTCTAGAGGGGAAATTCCAATTGGCCGCCCCAAGAAAAGTTAGGGAAAGCAACTCTGATGAATCCCCGGCCGAAATATATTAAAACAAGGAAAAGAAAATTGTGAAAAACTTGATAAATTTAAAAAATACAACATTTTCAAAAAAAGAATTGTGTTTGAATACGCTGAAATAAAAAATCATCATGCAAGAGGTTAATTTTTTGCTTTGATATATTAGATGTTCGCATTAGATACTGTATTTTCTCAGTAGCCAATTTGTAAAAATAAAGTTGAATAGAAAAAATGCGCTTGTAAATAATTCATTTGGAATTAAGTTGTGATAATTAAAGCTGAGTCGAAATGCAATTTGAACAAATTCAAATGCATTAGAGAACATTATAAAATCTAAGACACAATTTATTTAATAGTGAATACCGCACAAGAGTCCCAACTGCTCCCAACCGTCTAGAGCCAGTGACACTGTGGCATCACCAATTGGGGCATGTTGTGAGGCTGAAGGTGTAGAGATTAAAAAAACACCTTAAAAATATGATTTTCAATAAATGCGAAAATTAACAGAGATATGCCGCTATTTTTGTTAACTTTCTAACCACACTAATTCTAAATTATCACATTGTATTTCTACTACCCAGTTTTAGCTGAGTTTTAACACTCTTTTTCTTGGTAAACAATTGAAAATTAGTTGAATTGATATTTCAAAGCTCCATATCTCATGATGTAAATCACATTGCGAGCTGAAGAGAGTTGCGTTTACCTGAAAATTCCGAACAGAAAAAGCTCTGCACATTTCACGACGCCGCAGCTCATCATTCTAAAGCTTTAGTGGGACACTATATTTTGGTACTCTATTTAATAATTTTGTAGGTAAAACAAATTCAATGTATTTCAAATGAAAGTATTCATTATGTAATATGTAGACAGGTGTTATCCGAGATATAAATACAATGTAATAATTAATATATCATACAGCATAATATATCATGCATTGATGGAGAATGCATTGCAATATTTGTATAAACTACTAGATAATGTGGATTTCAGATAAAAATATTCACAAATATGAGATTAAGGCTTGAGACAGAAGTATTTTGTAAGAAATCGGTGAAAAAAAAAAAACAAAATTAAGTGTGAATGTTGAGGTAGGGCAAGTGTCGAGATGGTAGATTATGGAGCTATGTCATATCTGCCTAGCCCTCTAGAGATATGGCAATAGACAGCAAAAGTGCCGATGCAGAAAAATAATAGTACTCACCGGACAAAACAATCAACGGCTTATATTTCAGATAATCCGTCACCAGAAACACAATGACCAGCTGGGATAAATAAGAATATGTTCCCACAGGATAAACATCCTTGTTCAGTGTTTCTTCTGTTATGTTCCTCCATGGTCCCAGCAGAAATTCAGACACATAAGGTTCGGATGGACGAATCTCCCTCACCAGACCAAAAGTGCACAACAGCAGCGAAACTTTAAGCCACTCTTGCATTTTTAGCCTTACTGTTTCTCTTTCAATGGTTGTTTTCTATTGATTGTTGGTTGTCATCAAAAATTTCCCCAGTTTCAAGACTGCTACTCGAAATAATGATCGGGCACTGTTTAGGTTATCGTTACATCAGAAAATTAAGATCCGATAACAACCGGCGGCAGCACACGACAACTCCGAATAAAGACGCAAAGACGTCTGCGGTGAACGGTGCGAACTGCGAACACTGCGAACGATCACGAGAAAATGAAGACAGAATATTAATGCTCGCCTGCGTATCAGTATTCACTTTTGACGTCACATTCGTCAATCAAACACCGGTCGAAATATTTATCTGAATGTCAAGGACATTCTCAATGAATGTATAGAATAATATCTCCCAACATCTTGAACATCTTCAGTGTCGAAGAAAATCTCGGCTACGCAACATTTGAACATTCTGTCAATGTCTAATTTTTCGCGACCGCCAAAATAAACTTTACTATGCCGATTAAATCCGTGGTTTACAGTTGCCAGTACGTTTTTTTTTTGTATTTTGAAAAAAAAGTTCTTTCCTATATTAGTTTTTGTTGACGTCGGGGGGAGCAACTCTATTGATTTTCAAATGTATATGTGCAGTCAAGGTCTCCTGGTACTGCAGATTTTGTGGTTGTAAAAATACAAATATAAAAAAGTGGCCCATTTTTTTTTGGTCATGTGTGCAAATAACAAAATGATGTAACTATTCATTAAAAACTTTCACAAATAATCTTAACATTTTGAAAAGACAAGCATACATGTCAACAGAGTGATAGATACTCTCAGTATCGCCCTGCTGAAAGATTACAGTTCAGAATCGACACGTTGCTCAAAATGGCATTAGCCGTATTTGATAATAAGATTTAAATTAACAGATTCTTTCTAGCGTGCTTCTTCTTCATTTCCTTCCTATTTTTTTCAGCTTTACAATATACCTTAAATGGAGATGCTATATTCTCATTAGCTTTAAACAATTAAAATGGTTGTGCAGTGTTCACATGAAAAAGTACTTCAAGGAATTTTTTAATAACCAACACGTGTTTTGGACGTAGGTACGTAATTAAAGCATTTTACATTGGATTTAAAAAACAATAATATGTAGGATGTAAATAAATTATATTTTCTTAAAAATAAATTAAAGCATTTTTACTACATAACATAAATGTTTTTTTATCAATATAAAATAATAAAGTCAGCGCCTTAGCGCGAATAAAGCAACTAAAAAAGTTCATTCGTCTACTTAGTCAATATTAGGTAGATTTAAAAAAAATGAAAATATGAATAAATAATATTAAAGATGAATGGCTAGCTATGTTTTATTGTGAAAGCAGGTATGGGTATGATAGTACTATTTTGACGTTTACTGTCAGAAACATCAATTTCAAAAATATAAACACCGTCTCTCAAAAGCATTTATAAAGTTTATACAAGAAAACTGTGTCTACTCGAAATAAAATAATGAAATAATATTTTTTTATTGAAAAAAACTGCCTATGTACGATTTCACATCGTTCCGCTGTTTATTATTAAAATTTCTGCAAACAGTTAGTGAATTATTCATTGTGTCAAATATAAGTAGGCACCTAATATATAAACATAATATTCTAATTTTTGTTCCAAACTATTTCAAAGTTAATTTAATAAATATTTGTTTTCTTTTTTAGTTTATAATAATGGTTTTCAAAAAATATCTCTGTAAATTTTATAAAATCATTTTACAATGTTATTCTGTCATGTTTTGATTGAAAGGGTATCATCATGGCATCCCTTTCTAAATAATTGAATAATTTAAAACTTTTACAAGTTCAATCCTGCTTGGAGGGATGAAGCATTTGATTATAAACACCCTTCATACCTTCAGTTCTGTTCTGTTACCCTAGGATTCAACAGGTCTAATAAATGGTAAACTATGTAATTATTCTATCTTTTTAGTTTCTTATTTCACACTTTTGTGTTTCATAATTCAATATTAATATTCCGTTGATCCTTTATTCCATTGATTTTATTGTTATTAATGCAACAGAGTAAAAAATAATAACTTTATATGAAACACCAAGTTGGCAATTGAAGATTTGTCTTCTACCAGTTTCACTTACATATAATATTTAGTTTGTTTGATCATACTGCTTAATTATTTTTAATTGCCAATAATATTTCGTTGTTATAAAATAAATATATCTTTGGATATTTTCTTTTTAATGATTTAATTTTAAAGTTTATTTTCTCTTTCATAAAATTTGGATAGATTTTTTTAATAAAGTAAATCACTTTGTATGTATCACTAATGTGACTAACATATTAAAATATTTGTTACCTTATTCAGTTTGTTAATCATACTACATTTTTTAAATTCTATAGTACTCAATAAATACCAGCCTTTCTTCTTTTTAAAAAATTATCTCCAAAGTTAAACTTTTCTTATTCTATTTGTTATTTAATAAGTCACTCCGATATTAGTACTTAAATTAAAACAATTTGTTTTTTTAACCAATAATTTATTTTTATATTATTTTTAAGCTTTATCAGAGCAGTATATTATTGTCTAACAAAAACTACAGAACTTTGTTTTTTATTTAACTGTTGTTTTCACATAATTTATTATCATCTTAAAAGCTTTGTAGAATTTTCCACCAACAATCTGTGTATCATTTGTAAAGTATCCAACAATATTGATTTGTTAATATAATATAACTATAAAAGTTTCAATTTATTTTGTCTCCAATTGATTCAACTTTATCATAAAATTGTGTTTAAAATCATAATATTGTCATTTCAATTATGTTTTTTAATAACAGTCAACAAAAAAGCAATCCCAAAAGTATATGCTTTACAAATTTTATTTGCAATAAATCATTTTGCCGTGGTGTCACAAATAATAAATTCAATATTTTGATCAAGAAAAATGCCACCCCAGTTAAAATGATCAAAGATATCTTAAAACATAAAACTTTCCAAGCAGAAGAAGGGAATTCTAGCCAATCATTGTTTTCTGATATTCATAAAATACTGCGGGAAATAAAAGAGAACTTCCGCCATCTTGCAAAAGATGATTTTAAAAAGCTTTTTGTACCTCTCAAATCTGTTGAAGAAGAATTAAAATGCGTAGATTTATTAGAGATAACTAAAATATTATTAGTTATAATTGAAAAGGTGGTTCCTGCTCAGTTTTATGGAAGTAATAAAAATAAAAAATCATTTTACAATCTTATACGTTTTATAATGAAAGGGATGTTACACCAACATGTAACTTTTGAAAGAATTGTTTATCATTGGGATGTTGGGAAGGTGCCATGGTTGAATGGTTCTTCTAGCATTGATTGTAAAGTAGATACCCTTTGTAAAGTTCTTATATGGCTAGTCAAAAATACTGTTTGTTCTATTGTAGCTGTTCGGTTTTATGTAACCGTTACAAAAACGTCTCACGAAATGAGAAAATTGTACTTCTATTTCAAAGACGATTGGCAGAGGATGAGCGATAAGATAATCTCAGATTTAATTAAGAAAGGGGATATTATTAAGTTTGATAGTTTTAGTTTAAGAAGTCAGTGTAAAAAGAAATTGCCAAGTGATATTCTATCAGAAAGGAAGTTTTTCCTCAAACGCTTACCTGTCATGCGATTAATGTTAAAGTCAAATTCTTCTGTTAGAGTAATTATCAGATACAAAAAACTTGGCTATTTAGAAAAAAAGATCATTAAAAATAGAAGAAATATGTTTAAATGCATTTTTCCTAATATAAAAACGGGAAACTTTGATCAGAAATACCAAGAACTTAATTCAAAATGGAAAATGGCTGGAGAGCCTAAATTATACTTTGTAAAAGCAGATTTAAGAGATGCTTTTGGATCTGTAGATGTGGAACATTTGAGAATAATTCTTTCTAAATTACACAACGATTTCCAAAGGAATGAGAAATGTTTTCATAAGAAAAAGACTGTTGCAAAAGAGTATCAAAAATTGATAGCGGACTTGAGGAAACCAGTCCTGGTAAGAATGGGTTCTTGCACGTACGAATGGAAGCGTGGTCTTGTACAAGGAATGAGATTTTCACCCATCTTATGTGAAATTTTTTACAATGATTCTGATGCTCAAAATTTATCAGATTTTTCAAAAACATCTGATGAAATCAGTTTGTTTGTTCGTTTCGTTGATGATTATCTTTTTATCACTGATAACATTCAGTCCGCATTTAGGTTTCTTAATTCTATGATAGATTCTGGTAAAATAAATCCAAAGAAAACAGTCTGCAATTTTATGTTTGAAGATATAGAAACTTGTTCTAGCATTTCGTTTCTAGGTTATATTCTCAACACCCATACTTTAGATGTTACTAGAGATAGAAAGGTTTACAGCGGACAAATATGTTATAGGATTTCTTTTACCAGTGGTGTTTCTGAACCTATAAAGTTTCTAGAAAACAGAATAGCTCAAACAACAGTTCCTTTAACACCGTTATTTTTTAATCTGTCAATCATCTCTGAAGAAACGCTCTGGAAAAACATTTTTTTAACTCTCTGTATATCTGCCAATAAATTTTGTTCAATAATAACTTTAATTTATACCGATACAAGTAATTTCGATGCAGAAAATGTATTTAGTGTATACAAGAGAAAAGTGGCTGTGAGAATGTGTGACTTAATTGTTAAAAGAATTGTCGATAATAAACCGATGATTATGAATGTTGATTTTTGTATAAATCATTTGAGGTTCTTGGCTTATAAAGCGCTGAGCCTTTTTTCGTGCAAGTCAAATATTTGTTCTAGTTTTCATGTTATTTTAAAAGTTGCAATGAAAAAAACTAACTGTTCGGAAGGTTTGTGGAAGCCACATTCCAAATCTATTGATAGAGCTGGTAGTCAAATTAATTTTGCTGTGAAAGAAGTTTGCCGCGCTCCAAAAATTATTAACTATTTTAAAGAATTTTCTAACATTCCGAAAGGGTTTGAAGCGTTTTTAAAATAGGCAATCATCTTTTACCTTTCAATATTCACTATACAAAATATTTTTTATTGATTGTTTTTATGAAATGTTATTTTACAATAAAAGTATGTGCACGCTGTACACACAGCATCAAAACTGTTCCCTGAAGACCGTATCAGTTGTTTCCGTTTAAACCTAATGACCATTTGTGTCCATGTTGGTTGTTCTGCTGCTCAAAGCTCCGAAACATTAAATTTTTGAGATAGAAACGGAGGTTACAGGGAAGCTACCAGCAGTATGCTTATAGTGTGAAGGATTGTACTGTGAACAGTCGTTAGGTGTACATAACTACAATGATATATGATATGTATGTATATAGCTAGTCTGTTACACAGTGCATTTTTGTTGCTGTGTGTAATTTAATAATATGAAATTTGTTTTAGTTTTAGATTCGAATTTATGATAGCTATGAATTTGTGTTATTTTGTATGATTTTATTTATTATTTTAGAATTTTTAATACACAGATTGACACGGTTAACTTAACAGTAGGCTAAAGGAGGAAGAAACGGACTGTTGTTTTTATTCATTTATAATAATTATGTTTAGAAAATGGTAGATACTCTAAATATCGCCCTGGTGAAAGACCACCACTCAGAATTGAAACGTTCCTTGAAATGGCTCTAGCCCTGTTTGTTGACCAGATCTGAACATCCAGATACTTCCCAGCCTACCTCTTTTCCATTTCCCTCCCCTCCCCACTACCTTCAACTTCACACCATACTCCGATAGGGGATGCCATAGTTCTACTGGCTCCAGACGGTTGGGAGCAGTTGGGACTCTTGTGCGGTATATAAAAATATGTATTTTTCTTTTTAAAAAATACAAATCTTCACTTTCCACCGACTGCAAAGTTAAGTTTGTCAAACTGTGCCCTGTTAACGTTGTTGTTACAAGTTACAACTAGAGTTATCTATGGCTTTAACTGTCAATCTGTCAGTGTCAAACTCAAATAATAACAAAATGGTCAAATGTCGCTGCGGCACTGATGAATTAAGTTGAAATCGTTATTTCGTGCGCATTCTACCTCAAAATGGACGTAGACGAAGACGATTTACCAGCAGTTAACCTAAACTCACCTAAAAAGGTAAATATTACATTTCGATAGTGATATAAATTGATTTAGTTTCCATTCAAACTAACCAACATTGAGGATTGTTTTGAAAACTCTACAGAAGTCGTTCGTGGGAAACTTTAAAATGCCGGATACTTCTATTCTGCTAGCTCAAAGGAAATTGGAAGATGAACAAAACGATATGGTTATGAAAATACTAAACCTAAACCAATTAGAAGATTCCAGTGATGTAAGTTTTAAATATTTTTTAAATTTGTTTGTCAGAATTCCTTACAACAGCTTTAGAGCAATTTTTGTTGTTTACTAAACTTTTTTATCAACATCACAACACCTAGGCCTGGCCTTGCCCACAAATTTGTTAAAAAAAAATCGTAAATTTACAATCAAACAGTTTCTGCATTATATATAGTTAATATATCTACGAAATTGTGTTATGTAAATTTTATTTGGTAGATTAAACTCAATATTAGAACGTTTTCCGGTTTAAAAGTTTGCTGAACAAAAGCCTTCCCAAATTTCATGATTCCAGAGTTTGCAGTGAGACATACAGATTTTCTGCTGTGTCGTCAAGCTTTAAAGAAAAGAAAAGATGGATTGACATGGTATGTTTTTATAATATGAGTGGCTAACTGCATTCTGAGATTCCAGATTAAATCAATGCGTAAATAAGACACAATATAACGAAAATAATTAAGATTGACACAGTTATATTATGTTTTAGGCACTTTAATTTTGTTTCACTGTTGTCTAAAACTTTTTTTAACCTTCATGTCTATTTATCTAATTTAATATTGATGTGATATTGGTATCTCAAAATGATGAAAATACAGTTAACCACCTTTTTTGACCTCTGTGGCTAAGCGGTCAAGATCCTCGAATACGCATCTGAAGGTCGCCGGGTTCGAACCCCGGTGTGGATAAATATTTTTTGAATTTAATATTTGTTCTTTTACAATATATTGTATATTTGCGGCGCGTTCCAGAGTGGTAGATACTCTAAGTATCGCCCTGATGAGAGACCACAATTATTGAAATGTTGCTTGAAATGAATTTAGTATGTTTGGTGAGCAGATCTGATAGCCAGGTACTTCTAAAACCTCTGCTTTCCTAACTCCTTCGAATTGGGGTTGCAATAGTCCAACTGGCTCCAAACAGATGGGAGCCGTTGAGACTCTTGTGGGCCTTCACATAAAAATGTCTTTCTGTTCATGAAATATGATTAATTTTTATGTAACTTTTCTAGAATTCAACTCTAAACATCTCCAACACTTCAAACGCCAACTCCTCCAACTATTCGATGCCGGATGCCGACCTCATAGCGGCATCCAGAAAACAGGAGGAGGAAGAGAACCTTCTCATAAATGACCTTCTCCAGGAACAGGAGAACATCAACAAGTCCGAGATAACCTTCTGCCTCGAAGCCCTTCAAATTGAGAAACTGCCCCTGGCCATCCCGAGCGAAAATCCGGGGATTGATATTGCCGAGTTGCCAATTGAGAAGTTGTTGGACGCTCCGTCTAAGTTTCGAAGTCAGTTTATAAGGAATTTTGTCAAGATGGTTGAGGAAAGCGATGGTGAGGAACATCTAAGAACTATTTTGGATCATGTGAGTGATTTTATAAATACTTTGAACAATTTTTGTTGCACTTAAATTTATTTTTATTATTACCCGCGATACGGGAGACGGTCTGCTTAGTTCTTGTAAGCACTCCGACCGTAGGCCCATCACTGTCACCTTCCAAGTTTCAACTTACCCCTTTAACTGTAATCCAGTCATTTTAATAAAGTTTATCGGGGCTGTAATTGTTTAATGGCGATTTCTCCTGGTTCTACAAGGTAGACTGAGTTTTTTTGCCCATCAACGCCAGCTACACTAAACTATATACATGGCCTGTTCAAAAGAAAAGGTGAATTTTGAATTTTCGCAGGCTGTGTACATTTGATTATCGTTTTTTTTTTTTTGTTATGTTGGTACACATATGTTAGCATTATCAGCCATTTTAGATTAGTGGTTTGTTTTTGACAACTGGAAAGGTTAGTCACGTTTTTGTGTGTTCTTCGATTTTTTTACTTTTGAAAAAAAATGGATCAAAGAATATGTATTAAATTTTACGAAAATTCAAAATTCACCTTTTCTTTTGAACAGGCCTCGTATATACTGAACAATTGGTTACTTCTTAGCACTGAAAAGAATGTGAGAAAGCATCCGGAATAAAAAAATCTGAATTGCTCATGGATAGTTCAAACTAAAAATTAACCAGGTAACTAATTAACCTCTGGAATGCCGGATTCCCGCAAGGTAAAATTTCCATCGTACCTTGCTGACTGTAATTTCGTAATAATTCACTTCTGATTAATGACATGACGTATTTGTCAATTACGCTCAGATAGATAGGTGTATAAGTGGTTTTTCTGGAATATCTACTTATATTCGGAGAATTGGTTTTTTCTCCCTCATGTCACTAAAAACGTTTGATTAACCGCCCTACCTAAACGAACGTATATAATACGCGCGCTATAATGTAGGCCTAGTACACTAGCCCGTATCACGTACGCGGCTTAGAGAAAAATACATACCCGACGTCTACAAAATAAATGTGATACGCAATAGGTATATACATACATACAAAACAATAATACAGTTAGTTCTTCAAGGTCAGCAGAAGTGTGCGGCTGTTTTCGGAATATTTTATAGCGTTTATTCTAATTAGTACTACAGTCAGAGGCGCGGTATCTGCTGTTTTACTGCGTAATTGTGCGTTATTTTGTGGCGCAAGGGAAGAAATATTACAAAAAAATGTTCTTCCATTTGCTTGAACAAGCTTTGTGGAACGCGCATTTGTTTTGTATAAAAAGAAAGGGGGAAAAGGAACTAATTTAAAATTAAGTGAGAAAGTTTGCAACCCCTGATACAATGAATATGTACTAATTTATTGTAAATGCATCTATTTGACAAAATATTGTCATATATGATGAGGACTAATATTGTTTTCGTAATACAAATAAAAAAGGTAACTTTTTTAACCCATTTCTTCGAAAATAACTATGAGGTAGGGGCGATTAAGAAATGTGAATTTTTTCTTGTTGTATTACTGTATTTTTTTTAAGCCAAATAAATTTTCTTCCAAACATGAGGTTTACCCGTAATGCAAACAGAAATGTCACATTGAAAATCGATGTTTTTCTTAACACAATGCAAAATATCTCAATGGATTGATTATTTTATTAACAAGCGATTACAGTTTATTTAAAAATGCAAACAACAGGTGTTAAAGGATAAAAACTCCTGAAAAAGATAATGATAAATGCTTGGTGACTATTCTCACCTCCGGCACACTAGAGGTTAATATGTAGCTAGATGGCTGGGAAGTAGCTAGCCTATTAATAGAATGCTACCACCTCGGAAGACACATACATACACATGTTGGGAGTGGAAAGCATCAATAGCTGTAAAAAATGTGAAAAGGATGAAGAAATACACACGGGAAGAAGGCTTTGATAGCTGGGGAGTTGCACCGTCAAACCAGGAGACATCGCCAAACACCTATCAACAACCCAAAGAAAACTTTATTAAAGGAATTAGGCTACATTCAAAGTATAAAAGGAAGGGTCTTCTATTTGAAATGCTTTTCTGCTTCAACATAATGCATTGTGTTTTGTTTCAGCTGCTTATATCGATAGTAGAGATGTACGCCGATGACAAAATAGACATTCATTTTGAGGACATCCTGTGCCACACGTTGCTCCTGAGCGCCATAATCCTGGACAAGAAGTGTCGGCTGGTGTTCACCTCCGTCACAACCACGGAAGTGCTGTGCCGCATTCTCGAAAAGGTCAAACCCACGATGCAGACTAAACCAACAGTAAGAATCATTATTTTGATTACTATTGAAATGTAAAATAAATATTTAACACATTGCTTCTAATCTGCAAGATATTCTAATGTGTTGTAACCATTGCTGCAAGTGACTTTATTCATTTCTATCAATCATTTGCACCACACGGCGGCTGACTCAAGTCAATTTCAAGTTTCAACGTCGTTTTCCGAGCACATGTATGCCGTATTTGGGCGAAATTTGTTTTAAAAATAAGGATATTCATTTGTGGAGTGAAATCTCTAAGAATCTCTATCAACTACTTCATTGTTTATATCATAAAATAATAAAAGCGAGAGCCCGGGGACAGCCGCTAGCCGCAACCATATAAATGGCCTTGTCTCGGCTGAAATTTACCTCGCTTGTTTATATAAACACAATTATGGCATTATCTTAACTTTGGTTTATCTCAAGTGAATGTTTATTGATACTTCAATGTTGGAGGATGATTTTAGCATAGTTCATAATTCAGATAATGATTTCGTTTTCCTAAAAGGGTCGTTCTAAAAATACATAACATTAAAATAACAAAAAAACGTTAAAAGGATAAAAAATTAGATAACCTCCCTGGTTGAGAGGTTAAGATCCTTGTTTCCGGATCCAGAGGTCGGGGTCAGAAACCCGTTGTGTAAAATATAATTTTATTTATTTGTTATCTTTTTAAAAGAGAGACAAACATTCCCGCATTATGAATAACCTGACAATATTTGAATTCCTCCTACTGCCATCATAATAAGTGGAAAATGTTGTTTGTGTAGCTACCAGAAGAATTAACAAACTACGCCTGGATGGAAACTCCACGCGTTTATCAGCTCAGCTACTAACCAAGATTAATTTATAATGTGTTTTAAAAAAACAAAATTGTTCGTAATCAAAACTTTGCTTGAAATAGCTTTACGTATAATGTTTAGTGACTAGATCTAAATATATAGCCAGGTACTTTCAAGCCTTCCTCCTCACCTTCTCCTTCTCCTCCTCTCTCCCTCAAACGGGAATGTCACGGCATCACTGGAACCACACAGTCGGGATTCCATCGATCTTTTTAACAATTTTTTTTTTCAGATCGACAGATTATCAAACCAAATCATCGTCAACTTTCAAAACTTCCACGATCGTCTACACCTAGCAGAGTGCATGATCATAAAATGCAACCCTGTGGATATAGACTCTGACCCCACCTTCTTTTCAAGCCGTCTAGCGAAGCACATACTGTACAAAACGCTCTGCGATCTGGTTGGATTACCCCCGGCAAAACAACTCCAACGCATGCAGCAAGTTCAGCGAATTGAAGATCATCTTAGTTAAAGCGGAAAAGACAGACACGCTACTGCCCTACGAGCAGTACATCATGGTGAAGTTGGCGAACGAACTGCAGTGGATGTTTGACGTACCAACTTCCGAAAAGAAGAAAGAGCACGGCGCTCGCAAGTGGATATTGGCGCACTTCAACGCGTTGAAGTGCAATAAAGTGGCTGCGAAGAGTGCCGATTTTTACAAAGTGAAAGCATTATGCTCATGGATAAATTTACTCTGGCAAATGGACAGCTAAGACTTTGAAACGTAATAATATATGTATGTTGGTTGTTTGGCCAATGTCCACCTCGTCGTATGAATGCATTTGTCATTGGCACAACCGCTGAAGAGATAAACCAATAGAATTGTGTTGTGGGCATGTCCAGTGTGCGCCTGAAGTAAACCCAATTTTTCCTTACTTGTAAAATTGATGAAACTTTTTCAAATATGTATTGAAATTATTTATTGAACTGATAAACAATTTCATTGGCCTGTCTGGGGCCATAGATAGCAATTCTCATTGATGGAGTATCAACATCATAGAAAGTTAAAAACCTTAGAGTAAATGTTGTTACTTTAAGTGAAAGACGTAATAGAGGAAGATGCTGCAACCTCGTGGCTTCGAAGCCTATAGACTGGTACAATTACAGTCCTGCTGAGTTGTTCTTCCAGGCTGCAGGGTGAAGATTGTCCCGATGATATCCAACCTCCGATAGGAAAAGGCACCAAAACAAGTAGAATAATAAATCATGTTCCATAAAAGTTTTTATTTTATATTTTTACCCATTTAGGGAATGGTTAGTACCAATTTTATACAAATTTGACTTCCTGTGAGGAATATTCAAATTTATTTCTGCGAATAATACAACATTGTTTGGTTGTTAAGTGCTTCTCTACATGCATGCCGCGGTACTTAGGATACTTTATAGTTTAAAAAAACATTGGTTATGTTGAGGTGCTGTTACAATTTATAGGTGGTGTTTTTTTAGTTTTGTGTTTTTAATTTAAGTTTTTTGTGTTAAAGTTTAATTAAAAATATCTT
This sequence comes from Drusus annulatus, assembly GCA_022651775.1. Taxonomy (NCBI): domain Eukaryota; kingdom Metazoa; phylum Arthropoda; class Insecta; order Trichoptera; family Limnephilidae; genus Drusus; species Drusus annulatus. The sequence continues at coordinate 154,805 of JAGWCC010000325.1, forward strand.
TTTTTGTTTAAAATATGGTCTGCGGCAATTTTGCCAAATGTGAAATTGAATTTTATTTCTTTGTGCTATGATTGTATATTATTGTGATATTATGTACTTGTTTGAAATTTGTTCTTCATAGGTTAATTTAAATAAATTGATAAAATATTAGCCATTATGATTTCCTAATAAAAAAATGGTTTTAAATTTATGAAAAATGTTTCTCATAATATTATATTCAAAAATAACAGAAAGAATTGTTACAATAAAGCTCTCAGCGGCAAGACCATAGGTACCTTCTTAATTTTTAATTTTTTTAAATTTGTAAATAAATATTTTTTATTGAAATTTGGTGTTCACTTTATGTCCTTTCTTTAAATTAGTCCGTAAGGAAGTGATTTTAACAGTTCATAGATGGCCCGTAGATACTTCAATAGAACACAACTGCTGACCTTGTACAAATCGCAAGTGCGCCCCACTGTTGAATTCGCCAGCCACCTCTGGTATGGAGCCCCTAAATACCTGAAATAAACCCTAGACTCTGTGCAGAAACGGGCGTTCCGTTTGATAGATTATCCCATAAAAACAAACGAATTGTAATCTTTGGAGCACAGATGTCAGGTGGGAATGCTGTCTTTGTTCAACTGGTATTTCAATGGAAGATGCTCCGAGGAACTTACGTCATTGATCCCTTTGGCGCCAGTACATAGTCGGGAAACTCGCCAAACGCGAGCCCAACATTTGTACACGGTTGACATTCAGTACATGAGAACGGGTCGCGTTTACGACTCGTTCTTATGTTCAACAGCTCGGCTATGGAACGATTTACCGACCTCTCTGTTTCCTCCCTCCTTCAATGTGGGCCTCTTCAAGACCCAGGTTCACTCCTTCCCTTCCTCAAAAAGACCCTCCACACAGCATCCCCAAAGATGACATAGGCCCTGAGGAAAAATATTTCCTTCAAGGCCTCCTGTGTGGAGTTAATGTAAAAAAATCTACCCATCCCAAATATAGAATGATGTGTGCTAAAATTCACTGTAGTTAGCTACTTTATTAGGTAGGTAAGGATTTAAAAAAAATATTTTTTAATTTGACATTTTTAATTATCAGTTTCAAATTTGAAAAGTTCACACTCGTTCGTATGTACGTACGAAAATAAATTATGAATGGTTAATGATGTACATATACATCACGATTATGAAAAAACCTATATCATAGGTTTCAGGATTAACATTCAAATTGGGCAGAGGGGATGATGATAGGATGACTATTTAATAACGAAAACATTTTTACATAATCATTTCATTTTTATTTTCTACTTAAAGTGGAAACAGTACAAAGGTTCACATTGAATAAATAAATAAATAGTTCTTAGTTCATTATCTTAGAAACACGACAAATAATAAATAAATAATAAAACAATCGGATCGTATTTTTTTTATTACGCTTAACGCTAAATTATAAATAGAGTGACTGGTATTTGCTGTGAAATATTGCATGAAGCAAGGAGACACTAACAAGCAAAAAGTTCATGTGAAAATAGTATTTTGTAGAACTCCACTTTAATTTTCATAATTTAATTTGATTATATTTAATATTATTATTTTAAGTTCTTATATTTTTAGAGACAGCTGTTTCGGCGTTCAAGGCCATCAGAAATAACTGTCACTCAAAATAAAAACCAAAAATAGCCGAGCTTAATAATAATTGTATTAAATTTGATAAAAATATAACCTAAACAGATAATGAGATGTCCATATGTTTTATATTGAGAGTTGTTTCTTTAACAAATTTCTCTAAATCCTGACTTTTTAAATCACCAATACGAACGATTACGTTTTTTTATGAATCTCTTAAAAGAATTGATTAATCTTTAAAAAAATAAGTTACAAATTACGATAAGTGAATCGAATCAAATGAATTGATTCATTTCAATTCAATACTAATGTATCCAAACCACTTTAACTACTTTGAAAGTAGTGAGTTGAATTATGATGCCATTTTTTCTAGGTTATGATACTATATTCAAAAGAACTTTTTTACTTGTATAGTTATGATCTTTTTAAATAATAACTTAAGTATTTTAGTTTAAATAAATAATCGCCTTACTCTACAAGCAATAAATAATAACGTTTAACTTATATTTATAATGCATAACAAAATATAAAATCAAACTTCTTGTTAAATAATAAATATGTACTTTTACCCCGTGAAAGTAAATTTACAAAAAGTCAACAGTAAAAACTTGACGTGAATATATTCATTTGACAAAACAAAACAATCTGAACAACAGAATTAACGAGGTGAAGTGCACGAAAGAAATATTATTCAGTGATTAAAAAAAATGAGTAGCCTTCTTTAGAAATTGAAATCGCGCGAAGAATAACTAAAATTAAATGCTTTACGACTTTTAATGCATACAAAATGTAATACATTCAATTTAAACAAACAAAAGCAAATGCATATTCTGCTGGACAGCAAATGATTGTGGTCTGAGCTAATTGCGTCCAAATTACCCACCAGATTTGGCACAAGAATTGGACATTAGAGAAATGACTAACTCGGTCATAAAACTAGGTCTGAATTTAAAAATGGACACATTTTATTTCACGCATTCCTAATAAATTATTCACTTTACAACAACAAGCTTCACAGATTTGTGAATGCTTCACGAATTGATACTTCTTCAAAATGAACCTTTCACGATGAACCCTTCAATTGAAGTAACATATTAATCACAGCATTTCTCGTCGGGGGGTTGCTAGCGATAAATGTACCAAATAATAGTCACGTTTTTTCTTAATAGTTTTATTCGGGACAGCTCTCCCAACCACATAACCCACTCCTCCATTATTGTATAACAAAAATTATACCGTGTAGAAAAACTACTTCTTTCTTTCTTCTATGTGTGTATTAATGAATTGTCTATTACTAGTTTCTTGTCTATTGTTTCTCGATGACAGCTGCCCATATGTTTGAGTTGTTGGCAGTTGGCGGTATCATGCCTTAAAAGGAATGATGTACAATAAGTATGCATAGCCTTACAGAGAATTTGCAAAAAGCAAATGTAGTAATTGCGAAATTTTCAGTTTCTGTAAGAGCGATGTGAACGTTTTTCAGGGCTTGAAGTACAATTTGAATATTTCTTACTGTACACAGTTTGACAGTTTGCTTAGCAATAGGGTGAATATTGCGCAAATGACGATTCATATTACAGGCATTGCCTCCCTTTATGGATATAACTTTAGAACAAAAGTTGCATTTGGCCTGGTAAACCCCAACTTCCTTAAAATAAGCCCATATTTCACTTTCTCGTTGAACGGCCATCCATAATTTTAGGTAGAGATTATTCTTCGAACTAAAATCGAAGGAAGAAGGGAATGAACAATTGAACTGTGGATGATGCAATATTTCAGTCTTTCGAATGAATGAAAAATTGAAGTTCGAAGTAGATGCCATAGATTGTTCAATCGGAAGTACCAACTTAACCAACTTCAATTGAAGTATTTGTTCAATGAAAAATGAATGAAGTTGGGACTGCTGTCAAAAGAAGTACTTCTTTGAAACAGTTCTTTCAAAACTGTCACAACGCTAGACGGAATCCATGTTATGAATCACTTTAAGAAGGGTCATGGTGACGGAATCAACGTGAAGAGTGAATTTAAGGAGGTTTTTTGTGACATAATCAAAGTTTTGAGTGAATTTAAGAAGATGGTCTGGTGACGAAATCAAAGTCATGAGTGAATTTTAAAATATGTCATGACAGAATCAAAGTTTAGAAGGTTTTCTTGTGACATAATCATAGTTTTGAGTGAATTTGAGAAGATGTTATTTTAACGAAATCAAAGTTATGAGTGATTTTGAAAATATGTCATATGACAGAATCAAAGTTAAAGGTGAATTTAAAAAGGTTTTCTTGTGACATAATCAAATTTTTGGGTGAATTTAAGAAGATGTTTTGTGACGAAATCAAAGTCACGAGTGAATTTAACAATATGTCATATGAAAGAACCGTAGTTATTATTAAATTAAAGATGTCATGTGACAGAAACAAAGTCCTTAGTAAATTGAAAAAGCAATAGTTTTTCAGTGGTTAATAAGTCATACAATATTTATATCAGAGATTTTCAGCTGGGTGAAAGATTGGTACAATAACATATTACTTACTGACACAAAACAACGGTTTTTGAAAAATTATAGCACCTCGTTTTCAATTGTTGAAATCGTGAGTTTCTTAAAGAAGATTGTTGAATAGGGAAGAGTTTTTCCGGGCTGCATCTTACAGGGCGAAGCTTTACTGATGATGGCCAACCTTTGATAGGATAGTACATCAGAAGAAGAAGAAAAGGAAATTGTTAGGGACGGAATGGACGTAACAATGACTTTTACAAACAAGCTTCGAGGATAAAAGGCCTTCATCCAGAAACAATTCGAAAATCTTGGCATGTTTTATGTTTTGATATTGTGTCTGCCCATTTAGCTGACTTATATGCTGTGGTTTTTAGATCTAGTGGTTAAAAAAATCTCTTCTGGGTGTTATAACAATTTTTCGGACTTTCCAAAAATGTCTTCATGTCTGTCGCCATACATAACAGTATTATATGATATGTCAGTCACGGCAGGGCCTCAATGTATATGTTAACAAAACAGGTTAATAAATAAAATAACAAATAAATAATAACAAAAATATAAATAACTCGATCCGCTAAATGCACGTTTTTTTCCATGGTAATATTATCTTTAGATTCGTCAAAAGTACTACACAAAATATGACTTTTATGAATGATGTCGATAATGATCATGAATGTAATGAACACATGATGCGTGTGTATAAATTTGTATTGAACTGTGAAGAGACAGACAGTGGGAGCGATGTGAGAACGATTGGGGGACCCATCTGACCCCTAGCACGAAACGTCGACAAAGGTTTTATCGACAATGTCCGTAATTTGGAACCGTCTCCGAGCGTGACTGCAGATCGCCAATGAATTAACAACAGCTCACGTCGACTAAACATGCTTAATTCAGTCGATGTGAACTGTCGTTCGTCCGTTGACGATTTGCAGTCGGGCCGAGTTATCAGACAGAATTACCGATACTGTCGATAATTTTTTTATCGATGTTTCGTGCTGGGGTCCCTGGTCTTTAACACCGTTCGGGAATGTAGTGATTACCCTCGACTGTTGCATAGATTAATTCTGAAAGCTGATGCTTAATGCAGCTTTTTTATCGAAGGTATAACGTCAACTTACTATGTTCGTTGGACAGTTTGGTAAAGAGCATTGCTGTCCATAGGAGCTTGTCCATCGCTAGTCCTAGCACTGCCGACGGGAGTGTGTCCATTGTAGGCCCTGCTAGCCGCCCATTCCTTCCCGTAGCCAGAGTTGGCAGTCTGAGCATAGTTGGTATGGGCATATCCACCGGAATAATCGGCGCTTACTTCTGCTCCGGAGTACTGAGGATGCTGCGCCGGAGTCATCATTTTGCAGATCTTCAGGGTGGAGAGGATGGTTGGCAGGAACAATGCAGCCAGGACGATGATCTTCTTGATGAAGAGAACCGTCAGGAGGATGGGTACGAGGAGGAGTTTGATCTTCATCAGGCCGAAGAGGGAGAGGAGGGGAAGGAGGATGGAAAGCTTCTTCTTTTTCCCGCGAGAGTGGTGTCCTTTGCCGTCAGAGCTGGAGCGGGCCACATCTGCAAATAAAGTTAAACAGTGTTTTTATCGACTACTGTAAAAAGGTTTTTTGCGATATCTGCACAAGACTCTTACTGGCCGGAGCCAGTGAAACTATGGCACCCCCAATGTTGGGTATGCTGTGAGGCTGAAAGAGGTCGCGGGTTCGAGCCCGGCGTGCCTAAATATTTTTTACTGTTTTATATGTGTCATAACATATTTGATTAATATAAGATTATATAACGTATATTTGCGGCACGTTCTAAAGTGGTAGATACTCACAGTATCGCCCTGGCGAAAGACCACCATTCAGCATCAAATCGTTGCTTTAAATGGCTTTAGCCGTGTTTGTTGACCAGATCTGAACAGCTAGGTACTTTCCAACCTTCCTCTTCCCCAAATTATTCCCCTCCCCACTACCTTCAACCATAAACATACCCCGATAGGGGATGCCATAGTCTCACTGGCTCTAGACGGTTGGGAGCAGTTGGGACTCTTGCGAATATACATTTTTTTTAAGCGGGGAGAGAATGTAGATGAGGAACAACAAGGTGGGGAAGTACCTCGCTTTTCAGATCTAGTCATCAAACACGGCTAACGCCGTTTCAAGCAAACGCGACGTTTTGATTCTGAGTGGTGTTTTTCAACAGTGCGGTACTAAGAGTATCTAGCATTCTCAAATCGCGGTAAAATCACTGATGAACGGTGTATTTATAGAAAATCTATAGATTTCCACTAAGAAAAGATAAGTTTTTTTCACAGTGAATACTGCAGAAGAGTCCCAACTGCTTTCAACCGTCTAGAGCCAGTGGGACTAAAGCATTCACAACCGGGGTACGTTGTGAGGCTGAAGGTAGTTGGAGAGGGGAAGGAGATGGGGAAGATGAAGGTTGGGAAGTACCTGGCTATTCTGATCTGGTCACCAAACACGGCTAAAGTCATTTCAAGCGACGTTTCTATTCTGAAAGGTAGTCTTTCAGCAGGGCGATACTTAGTACCACTCTGAGATAAAATGTTAAAGTCAATCAGTGGTTGATCCAATATAGTATTAAACAAATATTCCAATTGTGAATAGGTTTATTCACAATTATTAACAAAGAACCAAATATATTTTCACAAGCAATCGAGATATTCGAATCAATGCTTCGAATCGGAGTTAATGAATAAATACACGAAATATCTAGTTAGTTTTAATGAGTACTCGCTTACTGTAAAGGCTGTTTAATTCATGCGTTGTAATGATGGTTCGAAATATTTTTACAGCTTGGATTTCGACACCAAAGGCGTTTATTAATTCAAACCGAAAACATTTTCTCCGCTGTTTATAATACCATCATAAAACAGTTGGTAAAGCATAAAGTTATAACGAGGCTTTTGTGGTCAGCAATTTTGTCAATTTATACTATTTAATTTGTAGAGTGAAGTCGATCGAAAATGTTTTGTTTTATTAGAGATTGTTAATCTAAGTGAATGAGATTCGATTAGCCGCTGTTACATTGTACTCATTCTGCTTATTTTAAACAGACTAACTAACTAACCATCACGCTGTTTCCTCGCATGGGTAGACAGAGAGGATAGGCCGCCACACGACTCGTAGTATATTTCTCCTGAACAAAATCTCTTCCGATATTATTCTACGTCAATGGGGAGATATTTAAAAGAAAAAAATTACTGATTCTTGAAAGAATTTCACCACGTTTTTTACAAGCTTAAAAAAAAACTTTTGTTCATTTCTACATTATTTAATTTGTAATTATTTTGCAAATGAAGTGTTTAATTTCTTATTTGTATTAAATTAACAACAGTGTAATGTATAAGAGATTATTTAATAAAATTATTATTAAATCAGCATTATTTTTTCGAAAACAATTGTCTTTTTATATATGGCATCTTATCTTATTTTCTAACAGTTAAATGAACATATCAAAGCTTCATAACTCACGACGAAAATAACGATGCGTCTTTAAAATAATTGGCCCAAAAAATTTTTGTCGAAAATCTGTGCGAATTTCATTACGCCAGAATTACCCGATCGAGAGCTTTCGCAGTTGAATACAAACAGATTATAACTAACTAACTAACCATCACGCCGTTTCCCCGTAGGTGTAGGCAGAGATGACGGACCGCCATATAACTCTGTCTAGGCACACACTCCTTGCTTCATTCCCATTCATACATCGTCTCCTACATACTTTTCTGTTATTCTGACTCTTCACATGACCCGATTCAAGTATTTGATTTACTTGATCGTGCCATGTCTTTCTCAGGCGTCCTCGACTTCTTCTTCCATTCACTTTCGCATCATAAATTCTTTTCACACTCCTTTCTTCGTTCTTTCGCTCTACGTGCCCAAACCATCTAAGCGTTTCTTTCTTGATCTTATTCATTACGCTCATATCAGCCTTGCATTCTTTCCGGATTTCCACATTTTTAATACGGTCATACATGGTTTTACCGCATATACTACGTCAGATTATCTGCTTTATTATTTCAGATATCTATGTTACGGTACGTATTAAACAGGAAAATACCTTTTGATACTAAACCGTAAGATAAATCATTATTCTTATTCATTAGTGAAACATTTGTCTCATTGTTACTTAGGATATTTGTATGACTTGAATGAAATGCTTTTTTAAAGTGAAATTGACATTATTTTGAGTGTTGCTTAAGTTTTTGTTGGGTTAACAGGTTGTCTTTTGAATAATGAACATGGAGGAGCTTCTTTAAGCTTTTTACAACTGTCAAATAACTCATTTTGTATTTAATTAATGGAAGACGACTTAAACCCACGGCGAAAGATTTAATATTTTTCTAATATTTGTTTGAAAAGCTATATCTTACACTTGCTTGTCTAGTTCTAGCTTCATGAATGTTGTAAGGATTATGAAATTTTGAGGACAGTGCAACTATTTTTTTTTCTTGCATTTCAGTTGCTATCTCGAGGTTTAAAATATGCAAAAATTTATCAAAAATAAAAAAAAACCGCATCAGCTTATTGCCCAATTAAAAAAAAAATCTAAAAACGTCTACAAATTCTTGGACGATGCCGGAACTGCTTTTAGCTCGTAACGAATTTTCAATATTTTTTTTTTTGTGAATACTTTACAAGAGTCCCAACCGTCAAGAGCCAGTGGGACTATGGCATCCCTAATTGAGGTATGTTGTGAGGTTGAAGGTAGTGAGAAAGGAATGAGATGGCAAATAGGAAGGTTGGGAAGTACCTGGCGATTCAAATCTGGTCACCAAACACGGTTAAAGCCATTCCAAGCAACGTTTCAACTCTGAATGGTGGTCTTTCACCAGGGCGATATTTAGAATTGAGGTATGTTGTGAGGTTAAAAGTAATAGGAGAGAAATGAGATGGCGAATAGGAAGGTTGGGAAGTACCTGGCGATTCAAATCTGGTCACCAAACACGGCTAAAGCCATTTCAGGCAACGTTTCAACTCTGAATGGTGGTCTTTCACCAGGGCGATATTTAGAGTATCTACCACTCTGCGTATTATCCACTTGAATAGCTTAAAAGATTTAAAAATGCGTCAACTTATTTATTCCTTATTTTTCAACTTTGCAATGAGAACAAAAAACGTATCTTGAAAGTCGGGTAATAAAGTAATCACTATAATACAATCACGTTCAATCTTCATTCTTATCAAAAAACCATTGGATTTGTGTATTAAATTTCTCAATTGGCAGGTGAAGAAACGCGACACCCACCGCCATAGCGCTGGTCCCATCTTGTGGTCGAGTTGACCGATTTGCAGCGAGAAATCCGCCTTAAGAAATCAGGGTAAAATCACTTTGATACCAACATTTCCATTATTGACACCCATATCGATTATGTGAGTGAATTTCCACGATATCGAGTAACTTCCTTCAGCAATTGTTATTATTATTCTGCATTAATGCTACTTATCACGAGTGGTTCAATTTTAAAACTACAATAACCTACTAAATGATAAGCGGTCAAGGTTTTCGTTTTTCTTCAAACTATTAACAATTTGTATCACATTTATGTTTTCTTTTTTTTAATAGTGAATACCACACAAGCAGCCCAACTGCTCCCAACCGTCTAGTGAAAGTGAGACTACGACATCCCCAATTAGGGTATTTTGTGAGGGTGAAGGTAGTGGGAGGGGAAGGAGATGGAGAAGAGGAAGGTTAGGAAGTACTTGGTTATTCGGATCTGGTCACCAAATACGGCTAAAGCCATTTCAAGCAACGTTTGAACTCTGAATAGTGGTCTTTTACCAGGGCGATATTTAGAGTATCTACCACTCTGGAACGTGCCTCAAATATACTTTACACTATTTTTATATGAATTAAATGTGTTATAAGACATGTTAATTAAATAAAATTTATTTGCGCACGCCGAGTTGGAACCCGCGACCTTTGGATTCGCAGTCGAGCATCTTACCACTCGACCATGGAGGCCGTTAATTTTCAGGAATACCACAAGGCTCCAATTAAGGTCTACCCCTATTTTTATAATTTTTTTAATCACAATGCACAAATGATTTTACACTCGAGGTCTCTTCTTTTCGATGATGACCCAAAACTTTATTGATTAAACATATTTTGACCGAGAAACCGAATCGAGTTCAATGTTTCTGAATGTCTGTGTTTATTTTTTTTTTTTTATCGGGCGTTTTATAAATGGTTTTAGCAGTACACTATGAACGTTCGAAGCTAAGAACGTGTCTTCATTATAAACAGTCGTGTCACGCCAGAACAAGTGATTAAAATCAAATTATCTAGATGTTCCAATAGTTTTTTTTTGTTTCGTTTTTAAATCCCATTAATATCAAATAAATTAAGGCGGAACGCTAGGATACTGTGCACTTGTGATTTTTAACAAAATAAGTATTAAATAAAAATGAGAGACCTAACGATAAATAGTAAAGACGTGGTCGATTAACTAGAAATCAATGTATCTAACTAGTTTCAAGTAAAAATGATTCTGTTCAATAATCAAGAAGATTTGCAACGAAACTCAAATTTGTACACATATCGTCGCCAGAAAGGCAAAAGGGCTAAAACGCCATTTTGGGAAGTGTACACCAGAGCACTTAAAAGTTTTTTTTTTATTCATAAGTCTTCAGTACCTGTTTGGATTTTGTCAAATAAAGTTTTCTTAAGTAACTTAATGCTCTCACTGAGTTACCTGGAGGGATAAAAAGCTAAAAAAAGTCCCAAAATTGTGTCGCTCGAGTCAAGCCTTCTCCCAAATGGTAAATACATTTTAGATGGCTGTAGGTTCACAAAAGTCTTCAGAATCAAACGAGAGTCAGAGAATTCGATGCAGAAAAAAGAACTGATCAAAACTGCCTATTTAACTCATTTTTTTACCAAAGTGTCACTTAAACCCTTCTGCCTTCCCAATGACGATATTTCGTTTGAAATTATTGATATTTTTTCAATAAATAATTTCAAAATGAATCACGAAGTTTTAATGAGTTGATTCTAATTTAAATTAAAATATTATGTGGTTGAAATACGATTGGGAAATAGACTTTTTTGTACAATTTTTTTTTTGATCGGTTAGTTTGTCAAGCGGTCCAAGGCGCGGGGTTCACTTCCAGACGTCGCGGATTCAATCCTCTACTAGCTATGAGTAGGTGCTCCATCATTGCTCAAGCAACATATTCCGCTTATGATGATGGTAGTAGGAAAAAAAAATCTCGTGTTTTTCGTAGCCGAAAATTAAAATGAAAAATACTCGAATACCCGCTCGATGACAGCACTAACAATGATTTGCTTAAATAATACATTAAAAAATGTTACAGTATATTATTTAAATAATCATTATTAATAGCGACTTGAATATTTACATAAAAGCATTTGTTTAACAGTTTTTAGTCTTGTATTGGATACATAAAAATATATTTTGAAAGAATGCTTTCAAATATTTTTACGCACTGTTTGTTTGAAAAAATTTGTCTTATGACGCATACAAAAATAAAAATAATAATCATAATTAAGTCATTTAAATACTGCACGATCGTTGCCCCCAAAAATATTTGCAGAAATTAACATCTTATCAAAAAATACATTAGTATCCAAGCAAATCAGTTCAGACTTATGATTAATGGAAAATTACCAGACCAACACTTAATGATGATATTAAATTGTTTTTCACAAAATAAATTAGACATATATTATAACTTAGGTATTATACAGCTTAAAAAAATGTTTTTAATAATTTTTTTTTTTTTAAATCAATGGAGTTCTAAAAAATTAACACTAATGCGACAAATAGCAAAAAAAGTACCGAACTTGAGTTGCTTGAGTCGAACCTTCTCCCAAAGGGTAAATATATTTTAGATGGCTGAAGCGCCACAAAAGTCTTCAGAATCAAACGAGAGTCAGAGCATTCGATGCAGAATTTTTTTACTGCATATTTAACTCATTTGCCAAAGTGTCGCTTAAGCCCTTTTGCCTTTACAGCGTCGATATGTGGATTTTCATGGTCAAACGAATATTTCAAAGCTTACTAGTGCGCGATAGAAATACAATTTTCATACAAAAAATAGTTGTATTGATCGCTATGATACTTTAAAACTCTTTAACAGAGCGTATAATTGAAGTTTCAAGCTCAAAATAGTTGCATTTCTCTAGAAAATACAAAGAGATAAGCTGTGCTTTTATTATACCATAGCCAACTGTTGGAAAGTTTTTCTGCCTCAGCACAAGGTAATTACACTAACGAAATAATGTTTAGATCCCATACTTGAAGTAATTAAGTTACCATAAAATTACAATTAACTGTCTGTGGCAAGCAGTGGCGGCTCGTGACCTTTAAATATACTAGAATGCTAAAATTGAAAAATACGATGTTCTTGATGAAAACATCAAGAACATAGCCGAAAATTATTTATTTAAAAAAACAAAAAAAAAGATTTTTCAGTTTTGGTGTTGCGCTGCACGACTTAATGAAAAATCTTCGTTAAGAAAATTAAGCAGTTAGCACTATAGCACACTAAAAAGTCACGAGCCGTTACTGATGGCAAGATATAAATCCAAAATGCCGAAATAATTTAAATTATTCCGCCCAAAGGCCCACATTATTACCTTTACGTGTTTAACATTATTGTAATTGGGTATTGGTTTACTTTAAATGCGTTTTGGTCTAGTTGTTTACAACATTTCAAATAGTTGCATCTTCTACGTGCCTCATATACGTTTCAGTTTGATACAAATAATAATAATAAATAATAATAATAAATGGATAACTTTTATAGCGCCGTTTTTGTGGGAAAATCACCTCAAGGGCGCTTTAACACTTCGATCTCCTCCCATAAACCCTCCATATGTTTTTAAGGCATTTCTTATTTGTTTTTATCATATATTATGACATGTCTTAAGGCAGTGAATATTATAAAATGACCCAGAAATTCAGTTGTGGTCACGAACTCCTTATAATTCATAACGCAATGTGAGACAAAAAATCTCAAAAAATCGTGTTTCATTTTATTATCTGAACCTCATACGCAAATAATAAAATATCTTTAGTGATACCCACTTGAAAAACTATTAAAACTGATACTTTTTTTGGACTCATGTAAAGATATATGAAAAAAATGAACTACAAAAAATTGATCCTGTAATGTTCGACTCGTAGTTTTTTTACTAAATATATTCTTGAATTTTTAAATTCGCGGTAAAATGCAATTAAAACACTCATTAAAATAAACTGCGTTTTTTTCTCGTTACTGTCTGTTTTACCAATTTAATTAAAAACACTGCCTCTATTGTACTTGTTTTTTACGAAACGACCGGATTCTTACTGCTATTGAAATATTCAGGGGGTTTCTGATACATAATAGCTTTGACGGTCTCTATGGTCGAGTGGTAAGACGCACGACTTTAAATCCAGAGTTGCGGGTTCAAGCCCGACGTGCGCAAATACGTTTTATTTAATAAATATGTGTCAAAACAAATTTAACTCATTGAAAATGCACGTTCCAGAGTGGTAGATACTCTAAGTATTGCCCTGGTGAAAGACCGCCATTCAGAATCGAAACTTTAGCTCAAACCGTGTTTGGTGACCAGATCTGAATAGCCAGGTACTTCTCGACCTTCTTCTTCTTCCCCTCCCCACCACCTTTAGCCTCACAACACACCCCAATTGGGGATGCCATAGTCTCACTGGCTCTAGACGTTGGGAGCAGTTGGGACTCTTGTACAAAATAATCTCCTTGTACAGGCAATGTTATTTTTTTGCAGAGTAGAAGTGACTATAAGTATGACCTTTTACAGTCTAAACGGTTTGCTTGAAATGGTTTTGAATATCTTATCCGAGTAGCCACAAACTTCTTGACCTTCATCTTCCTCATCTCCTCCCCCTTCCCACGTCGTTCAGCCTTAAAACGGTCCCCTATTTGAGATTCAATTCTACAACTGGGCAGTTTTAATACCGCACAAGAGTCTCAACTGCTCCCAAACGTCAAGAGCCAGTGAGACTATTGCATCCCCAAATAGGGTATGTTGTGAGGTTGAAAGTAGCGGGGAGGGGAAGGAGATTTGGAAGAGAAAGGTTGGGAAGTACCTGGCCATTCAGATATGGTCACCAAATACGGCTAAAGCCATTTCAAGCAACGTTTCGATTCTGAATGGTGGTCTTTCACCAGGGCGATACTAGAGTATCTACCACTCTGGAACGTGCCGCAAATAAACTCTGTATTTTCATATGAATTAAATGTGCAATGACATATATTAATTAAATAAAATTTATTGCCGCACGCTGTACGTAGTCGAGGGTCTTACCACTCGACCATGGAGGCCGTCAGGAGGCAACTATTTCGTAGTATCACATTAAAAGCAGTGAAAAATGTTGTAAATCCACAGAAAAAAATCTTACCTTGAAGCGAAGAGGTGGCTTCATCATCAACAACTGCTCTGGCTCCTTGTGGAAGACTCAAGCTGACTCCGTGACTCTTCAGAAATAGCTGCATCTGCCTCTTCCCAAACTTGACGACCTTATCCAGTTCGGAATCATTCTCGATCTGCCTGGAGTCATCAAACAATCCGCCGCGAACGTCTACGTCCAGATCCTCGGGGTTCTTGATCCTGACGATTCTCAGGATCCTATCATCAGCCAACATCCTGGAAGAGCTGTTGCCAGTTTCTTCTGAGAGCCACATAGATCCTGCCATTCCGGCCACGTATCTCAAGGCTCTGTATTTGACGCACGAATATGTGTCCTGGGTTTTGTAGCAGGCGCCTTGAGCTTCGTTGACGTAGTCATCGTCTGAAGCTGATGCAGCGAAGGGGACTAGCGCGATGAGGATGAGGCACCAGGTCATGGATGTGAATTCTTTGTTTTTTGCCATTGTTGAGGATTTCCTGGACAAATAATTTTTTTATTCAATTAGTAGTTAGGGGTGAGAAATTATTAAAATAGACATTTCTTTACGTATAAATCTCGTACAAAAAAATATGGGAAACCATTGAACATTAGCGCTTTTTAGATCTTGCTTCTAAATTGTTGGGTAGGCAAAGAGGTCGGACCGCCATACAACTCTGTCTTGGCACACACTCCTTGCTTCATTCACTTTCATTCATTCGACGCTTTACGTGGCCCGACTCAAGTATGTGATTCACTTGATCGTGCCATGTCTTCCTCGGGCGTCCTCGACTTCTACTTCCATTCACTTTCGCGTCATATTTTTTTTTCACACTCCTTTCTCCGTTTACTCGCTCTACATGCCCAAATCATGTAAGCGTCCCTTTCTTGATCCTATTTATTACGCTTGCATCAGCCTTGCATTCTTTCCGGATATCAACATTTTAAACACGGTCATACTTGGTTTCAACGCACATACGCCTCAGGGATCTCATTTCTACAGCATTCAGTCTGTTTTCATCTCTGACAGTTCCATGCCTCACTGCCATCCATCAAGGTTAGTATAAGCACTCTATTGTGGACTGCTAGCTTCGCTGCTTCTTTGAACATTTTTTTTTTATTTGCGCTAACAGCGTTCAGTCCTCTATTAATACAGTCAAAACGTCTTAATTTAATCAAATGGAAATTCACTTTATGTACGAAAGCGATTTTCTCAAATAGAGATTTTTTCAAAGTGTGATTAAGCTGCGCTATCGATTTTGTTTAGAAAAATCTTTAGAATTTCACCAGTAGCATGTTTTTCCTTAGCGAAAATTGAATAAAATCACGTTTTTATCCTACATTTTGCACAAAAATGAAGTTTTTGTTTCCTAGAGGCAAGAAGAAATTTGACGGGATTCAGAAATTCCAAAGAAAAATAAAGTGATCATCTACCAATTTGATAAAAGCGATTGAAAAAAGTTTTTTCAATCGCTTTCAAATTTCGAAACATTATCAGAGGTTATTCAATTTTACTACGTGAATGAAAATATTAGCATTCTTTAAATTCAAAAACTTTCAAATAAATTGTTTTAGATTACTAAATAATCCACGAAAGGATGAACAGTGACTAATACTAATTCTAATTATACGCATTTGAGAATATCGCGTGTGATTTTATTATGTAGGCCGAAATCCAAGGGCTATTATAATTTTACATATATTAGCATGTACAGAACTATTTACAAATTAACACAATATATTTCACGGTGACTCGAATTGATCAAATAAGCGTGATAACATAGACGAGTATTGTTCACGTGTGTGAATTTTTAGGCTCAATTGAATCGTACATAATAAATTAGCATTCCAAGCGTATCAAGTAACGTACACGTGAAAGTACACGTATTCCGTACATTTAATATGTGGGTAAGATTTTTACCTTGGCAGGCCTAATGGACCATGAGTACAACAACTAAATAGCGCTTTTTTTATGATACGCACTCTTTAGAATGTATAAATTATCTTCAAAGAAAAAAGGGTAATAAATCAGTAGAATGTAAAAACACTCATAATTTATTTAGGTCCATAAAATTTAATGAAATATATGTAATATACAAAGACGAAAAAATCCTAACTTGGAGATTGTTTTTTAAAGAAAGTACGTAGGTACGCAATTTTTTATTAAGTTGCAGGTAATAACTTTATTCAATTGATGAAATCTTTTGTAATTTCGGCTCGTACGAAAGGTGTGACTGATTTTGGTTAAAAAAACGAAATGCAAATAAAAAACGCATATTTGTGCATGTTTTTTTAATGATAAACACTTCTCTCTAGAAATTTAAATTTTTGTCCAAAAATAAGAGGTGTGAAACATGGATCGTTGGAAAACTTAGAAAGAAAAACAACTCATTATTACCGAATATTAATCCTTCCGAATATTATCCCTGAGACATATGTGCGGTAAAACCACCTATAACCGTATATAAAATATCCGGAAAGAATGCAAAGCTGATGTAAGCGTAATTAATAGGATAAAGAAAGGGACGCTTAGATAGTTTGGGCATGTAGAGCGAATGAACGAAGAAAAGAGTGTGAAAATAATATATAGTGCGAAAGAGAATGAAATAAGTCAGGTACGCCTGAGAAAGACATGGCACGATCAAGTGAATCAAATATTTGAGTCAGGACATGTAAAGAGTTGTATGGCGGTCCGTCCTCACTGACTATTTCCGCGGGGAAACGGCGTGATGGTTAATTCGTTAAATGTAATGCCTTTTTTATAAAATGTAAGTATTCGTCAAAAAATTTAAACAATCTACAAAATACGAAGAAAAAAAAACGGATAGAATTGCAAAATCTTTCATTATTTTGGTTACTCGGGAAGGCGATATCAAATTGAACAAAGAAAAAAAAAAGTTGTATTTTTAACGCTTTAGTTGAGAATGTTATAATTATCATCGCAAAACAAAATAAAAACCTTTCTTAACTTAGGCTAGTCAGAAAACGAGATCGAATTGATTAAAAACAACTAATGTATACAAAAATATGACCCACTTTAGTGATATTATTTTCAATTTTTTTTTTTTAAATACGAACTTCACATTTTAAAAGTGTAAAATTTTATTTAAATACTTAATGGGCAAATAAGAATAACGCTATTTGGGTAAACGTTTTTTCTTGACAATGCACAAAATATCGTTTAAAAGGAAAAAAAAAAGCAAAAACATTCATAATTTCGTTTCCTCCTAAGAATTACGAAGATAGTTTATTGAAAAGATATATACATATAGTTTTACTAAAAAATGCACTTTGTGCAGTTTTTGGATACGCACTTTATTTATTATTTAAACACACTTGCACGTACGAATTGTCTTTAATATTTATATATATATATATATATAAAAAACTAAAATTTCTGCAACAACGTTGTTGATTTTAGCTCATCTGAAACATGAGATAAATTTGATTTAAAGCACTTGTGGTAACAAAAACAGCAAAGTTTTTTTTTTCATATCAATACTGAAGTTTTTTTTTAAAGCCAATTAAACTGCTTATACCTTTTAGAAATGATTTATTTTCAGAGTTAGTTTGTCGCAGGTCTGTGTATCAAATAAATGGTTGAAAAAATAAATAGTTTAATGCGGTCGCAATAAACTTTTATACATCGGAACGGTTTACCCAACCGCAGTTTTTTATCCGATTTGAACGCTATTTTATTTTGTCAAACGAACGTTCATCGTGAATTTGACACGTTTTCAAACACGTGAAACTTAAGAGATTTTACTATCAGCTTACCATATAAAAAAAACATTGCATATTATGCCCAAGCTATTTGATAGAAAAAGATAGCATAAATTGTGATGAAAAAACTCGTTTTTTGCTATTTGATATATTAAGAGAAATTGACGGTTTTTCTTAGTGATAGCCATAATTATAAATAAATATTAAAAAAAAAAACATTTTTATGGTCAGTTAGGTTTTACTAGGCGGAGAGTAACAATTGACACCAAACAAATTAAATTGTTTACTATCACGAAAGCGTTTTTATTTTCATAATATTTCAATTTAAAAAAAACTCAAAAGAATCAGGTTTATTATTAGAATAGTAAAAATTGTTTTAAAAACTAAAAACTTGTTACTGTATATTTTATTTTGCTCAAGGTTGAAAAAAAAAGCTTCCGGGAAACAGTTTATTTTTATTTTTTTAATTACTTTATGACTACCCCACGTTAAATTGTGAAGATTTTTGGCTCCCAAAAACATATTTGTCGGGAAATCGAAATTATTTTCTTGAGCTCCACTTGATCCTTTATGAATGAAAAGTTGATTATTTTGTGGCTTAATTAAACCTAAATATTTCTAGGAAGAATGTACTAAAAAGTTGTGTACGATATGATGGTTTTTATAGTGAATCTAATGGTTTTACTGGATAACGTATAAACATTTATTTATAACTAGATCAAACTTAAAAAAAAATAGATTAACTATTAGTTGTGAATACTGAAAGAAATCTATTTTAATTTGAAATTTATTTTATACATAAACAATAATTAACATGTTCTAATTTAACTATTAAATTAATATTCCTGTGCAAAAAATCATAAAATATTTTCAAAAATTAATTTTTAATTTTAAAATATTTTATTCTATTCGTCAATCAATGATTTTTTGAAGTTGTGTTTTTTTTCCTGAATTGATATTTTTTCTTTAATTCTAATTCTTAATTCACAAAATTAACTTTAAACTCAAAACCCGTAAAATTAGAACAGGTCTCAGTTTAACCTACTAGATTAATTGAATTGCTTTTTTTTCACCCGTATTAAGATAGAACCGTGAACTTTGTTAGTAAAAATCTTAAATGTACTTATTTTACTATTACCGTATAAAGAAAAAAAAGTATCAATATATTTTATAAAACCACCAACCTTAATAAATTTCCCGAAACACTGTGGGAAAATCTCCCGAATTTGGCACAAATTTCCACTGAAATAATTTCAGCAACTAAAAAACCGAATTTACTAAGTCCATTCACTGTTAAGAATCCGTTAATACAAATATAACAATAGCGGGTTGTCGAATTGCAGAGTCGGGATGACCGTGACACTCGGAGCGAGGTCTGGGAGTGGATTGACGACATTGAAGAGTTATCTTTCGTTATATACCCGGGTCTCGGAGAGACTGAGCTTCCGCGAGGAGAGAGACAGACGCAGACATGAGGGATTCCATGAAAAGAGAAAACGGATACTGAATTGTATTCAGTAATCGCAGGATTTCTTGGTAAGTTTGGAGTTTGGAATTGAATGGTAAGGGGTAAGTGCTCTAATTATATATTTAGTTTGCTGGTCGTTGTTTTATGAGAGTTGTTATTAAAATTCAATTTGAAATAATAAGTGTTTCTAAACTTTATACTGTTGGCCTAAAGAGAAGTGAAAAATTAAAACTTAATTAATTGTGTATCATTGAGAGCACGTGCAATAATCATCAGATACGTTTTTTAAATGTAAATATCTTAGTTTTAATGTTATATTTTTATAAGT
The DNA here is from genome assembly GCA_022651775.1 of Drusus annulatus. Classification (NCBI taxonomy): domain Eukaryota; kingdom Metazoa; phylum Arthropoda; class Insecta; order Trichoptera; family Limnephilidae; genus Drusus; species Drusus annulatus. The sequence continues at coordinate 174,827 of JAGWCC010000325.1, forward strand.
AATAATAATAATAATACGTAAATTATTTATATAGCGCCGTTTTTGTGAGAAAATCTCCTCAAGGGCACCAAATTAGCCAAAGTTGTAAGTCACTAATTATGAATCTTAGTTGAAAGGTACTAATCATAAGTAAAGTGTGAGTCCACAGCAATAAGTAGGAGCCGCAGACGCGGTAGCAAAATAAAGAATTCCAGATCCGCTCATTAAAAGGGAAATCGGTTAAAATATCGTTATGCAATGGGTTCAATTCGTTTCAACCACCGGCAGTGCATTATGTAAGCCACGACAGGCTTGGTCTAAACAAATTCTCAATTTTGTATTATTTTTTAATGACATTAGTTTTCGTTACAGAAAATACCTAAATTAACTTTTGTGCATAAAAATATATCGCTACTTCGTAATAATGCGCCTGGAGCCAAATAGTTTACCCCTAGACCACGGAGGCTGCCGAATAATAATATAATATATCAAATATCGAGGAATTGTTCAAAATTGAAAATAATAGAGAATGAACATACAATTCCGCGGAAGTGTTACGGTACCCGATGGTCGCTACTGTGATATAAACTATGACTTCCAAACTTTGAGTTTGAATGGAAAGGCTTCAATCAAACTTACTAAAACAATCTTACTTCATATACTCTTATTTGCCCTTTTTTGCTCAAATTACTTTACTCGTTTGGAACGGAGATCGTGAAATTGGATATCTTTGTTTACATATTTCTGACTATTTTATGTAGGGGTATAAATGATGTTCTTTTTGTCCTTTTCTATCAAATGGATAGTATACAGAAGAGTAAATAGACACGTTATCCGGACGTCTTCTTTGGAACATTTTTTTTCAAACTACACGATATTGAGAAATATTTCGTTAGTAATATTTTGGAAATTATGAAATTCGTACGTTATGGCTTAAATCTCCTACTTACCTCGAATTGATCGAATCAACGCTATATAAATCCCACCCGGGACCAAAATTTGATCGTGGGGCGATGTATTGCGATGTGTGTGATATTTTTTTAACTTAATTAAAAAAACATACAGTAATGTAGTACGTTTCACCTGAAATCATTTAAAGAAGTAAAACTTTTATTTAATTAATATGTGTTATGACACATTTAATTCATATAAAAATAATAAAAAGTATATTTGCGGCACGTTCCAGAGTGGTAGATACTCTAAGTATCGACCTGGTGAAAGACCACCATTCAGAATCGAGACGTTGCTTGAAATGACCGGTCGGTAGCTGAGTGGATAATGCGTCAGATTCCCACCCGGGCGTCGTGCGTTCAATTCCTCTGCTGGCTAAGTCCTCCATCATTGCACAAGCAACATCTTCCGCTTCTTATGATGGCAGTAGGAGTTTTTCAAATATTGTCTGATTATTCGTAACTCGGGAATGTTTGTCTTTCTTTAAAAAAAATTTTAAAAATGGCTTTAACCGTGTTTGGTGACCAGATCTGAATAGCCAGGTACTTCCCAACCTTCCTCTTCCCCATCTCCTTCCCCTTCCTACTACCTTCAGCCTCACAACATACCCTATTTGGGGATGCCATAGTCTCACTGGGTCTAGACGGTTGGAACAATTTGTCAACTCTTGTGCGGTATTCATATAAAAAAATTAAATAATCTTTCTAACGGCAAGTTCTTAGCCATTTTTTAAATGTTTTTTTTTTTATTATTTTCATTTCAAAATAATCGTGTCCATCTAGCCTGATAGTTGGTTTTAAAATTGTCGCAGAGAAAGGTAACAATTTGTTTTGTATTATTATATGTTAAAATTATTAATCAGCATGTCATTTACCTAATTCTGTTCTAAGGCGGATTTTAAGTAGATACTGGTAATAAAAGCACGCACCAGATTTCATTGATTTTTATTGCCACAAAGAAACGAAATATTGTAAGATTACATAAATTAATGCATTAAAGTATGGTTTATCATCCCGTCAACTAATTTATACGAAATGAGGAAATTGATTTGGTTCTAAGATAAGGCAGTGACCAATTAAAAGCTTCGTTAATAACCGTCAAAACACACGAAGATACCAATTTTTCTGCTACTTTTTGACTTTCTAGTGATAATAACTTCCACATGTATATTTAATAAAACTTAGTGTAAAAGAGATAAGCGATAGAAATGTAAAGTGGGCGCGTACGTGTGCCCGAAGTAAGCTCAATCCTACCTCACTTTTGCTGGAATTGATTATTTTTAATATCTATATTAATTTTTTCTTTTTTTTTTCTTTTGTAAATACCACACAAGAGTTTCAACTGTTGACAACTTTCTGGAGCCAGTGCGACTATGGCATCCCCAATTGGGGCATGTCGTGAGGTTGAAGGTAGTGCGGAGGGGAAGGAGATGGGGAAGAGGAAGGTTGGGAAGTACCTGGCTATTCAGATCTGGTCACCAAACACGGCTCAAGCCATTTCAAGTAACGTTTCGATTCTGAAAGGTGGTCTTTCACCAGGGCGATGCTTGGAGTATCTATCATTCTGAAACGTACCGCAAACATACTATAAATAATTTTATATAGTTTAAATGAGAAATAATGCATTTTCACGCCGGGATTTGAACCCGCGACCTCGGATTCGTAGTCGAGCGTCTTAACCACTCGACCGCGGAGGCTGTTGTTTCTTGAGTAGATAATCAATTTCAGTGCCCTATCTGGGGTTTAGGAGTCAAAAGGTCCTACGTAAATTACCGGTTAGTAACTGAGTAGACAAACGCGTCGGATCCCCATCCGGGCGTCGTGGGTTCATTTACTGTCCTCCAGCATTGCACAAGCAACATCTTCCGGGAATGTTTGTCTTTCGTTAATATTAATAAAAAACAACTTTTTTCTAATCGGCATAGCTCACACTTCTAGAGATTTTCCGTTCAGTGTTACTTAGGTATTTAGAGCAGGCTTCAATTTAATTACGACGCGTTTTTATGATGAATGCTTTTATTGTTCGCTGCGCGTTTGGTCCACGGTGTGGGATGTCATCTCAGACAGGCGTAGAGCAGATAAGAGATTAAGTTGGGGCGTTGATGAGATTAAAAAAGCAATAAAACAAGACGCACGCTCGCCTGTAATCAATCCTAAAATCAGTAGTTATTCGTACGCGATAAATTTAATTAAAGAAAGAAAAGGTTCGCTTTTCATTTTTTGTGTATTTATGGTGTTGAACAAAACACTGTGGCAGGGGCGTAGCAACGAATTCCGGACCCCGCCCTTCCACACAAGTGGTTGAACAGTATTTTTTTAAAATGAGAAAACCCCCAACTGCTCAACCCAAATCAGGGAATGTTTTGGAACTTAAAGTAGTGAGGAGGAAAAGAAAATGAAAAAGAGGAAGGTTGTAAAGAACCTGGCTATTCAGATCTAGTCACCAAACACGGCTAAAGCCATTTCAAGGAACGTTTCGATTCTGAACGGTGGTCTTTCGCCAGATCACAAATGTACTATGTATTATTTTAATTAAATTAATTGTAAAATGACACAAATTAATTTGGTTGAAATTATCTGCGCACGCTGGGATTTGAACCCGCTGCCTCTGGATGTGTAGCCAAGGATCTTAACCACTTGACCACAGAGGCCGTCATGGTATGACATTATTAAAAAGTTTTTTTTTTTCGAAGGAAGCAAAAACTTGGGAGTGTGACATTGTATATTAAATAAAATTACGTTGATGTAAAAGCCCTGAAGAAGCTTGAGAAAAGCGAAACCTGGTTGGTGATTAACTCTAATAAAGTGGTGGTTTACAAAGTTTATTGTTTTATTTAATATTATTAAAAGTATTTTGTTAATACTCATTCCAATATAAGCGAACTTTGCGTTCATTCAAAAAGATTTATGGAAAATATAACATGCTTACTTAAATACGTATAACGGATTATAAGGAAATAAAAAAAGAGTTTTTTTATAATTCAATAATTATTTGAAAATTAACCGTGTTAAAACATCATTCATTTCTGCATTTGTTTAAATTAACTCAACACAGCAGGAAAAATCAGACATTTTTTATCTTTGGGTGTGATCTGCGGGGAAATGGCGACGAGAAAAACATTATTTTCCTGGTTTTAATTGAATAGATTCGCGTCGCCGGAAAAAATTTCTTTCTCGTTTTTCAAGTTTAACGCGTTTTGCAGTTCTATTTTACACTGCCGTGCATCGTCCGCAAAACTTTAAAATTAAAATCACAATAAACTTGAGTAATTGAATCCATCAATATCACAATATGCATGCGAATTATTTTCGTCAAACGGGGCCGGTTAAAATGAAAAAAAAATACCTAGCCAAAATGTAAGCTTCTGCAAATATTTTGTTTTTCAGTTTCCACTTTTTTTTTTTTTAAGCTTGTTTTAAATGAGGTCCCTACGATGTTAAGGCCGTGGTTTATTTGCCCAAATCGCCCAAACCGTCGTTACGCTACTGCATCATGCGTATTCATGAATATCTATGTATTTGCAAACTGCTTAGTGGTTATGATTGCGAAATAGTGTTTTGTAGAACTACAACGATTTTCGTTGTTAGAGACAATTAGTTTATTCGTTTCCTTGTGCATATTCCTTGCGATAGCTGTTCCAAATGGAATTCGGTCAATCTAATCAATTATTAAGCCGTTAAGGGGTGTTTATCAACATTATCGGTGACTAGTCGACATCCGTTTGCACGTCCAAAATCACAATGATGTTTGACAGACGACATCGACTAAAAGAATAACAAAGGCTTCCGCTCCCTAGATAAAGTTGTCTATATGTTGATAAACATTATTTCCTTTTTTTTAAATTTGAACATGGAACCTTTTTTTGGTTGGTAAGACAACTATATGTACAGAGATATACATATCGTCACTGGAAAGGCAAAAGGGCTGAAGCATCATTTTGGGAAGCTTACATCAGTACTTTAAAAAAAAATTGTTTGTTTTACAGTAAAATTCATAAGTCTTCAGTACCTGGTTGGATTTTGAAAAAAAAAGTTAACTCAGGTAATGCTTCACCAAGTTATCTGAAGCGACAAAAATCTAAAAGGTCCCAAACTTGCGTCGTTTAAGTCAAGCCTTCTCCCAAGTGGTTAATATATTTTAGATGGCTGAAGGGCCACAAAAGTCTTCGGAATCAAACGAGAGTCAGAGCATTTTATGCAGAAAATTGATTAAAACTGCATATTTAACAATTTTTTGACCAAGATGTTGCTTAAGCCCTTTTGCCTTTCCGACGACGATAAAACTGTTCTACAATAGCGTTTTATGAAGCAAATTAGATACTTAGTTGGCCTCTCAGATGTTTGGTATCCAGATTACTGTGGACAAAAGACTTTTTATATCTCGATTTCAAACATACTAAAAATTACATTACTTCTAACACCGAGTGTCAGCGAATACAGAATGATTGCTTTCCAATTTTCTCTACAAAACGAAAATTAACAAATTCATATCACACACATAAAGCGAGTGACTATCAGCCTCACGTTTTAAAATCATAAAACATGAAAAGCGCGTTGTAATGATGTTATAAATTTCAGCAAAGTATTTGGAAATTTATTAATGTTAGCGCAATTAAATATGTTAATTTTACAATCGGACAAAAAAAAGTGTCTGGGCCACTTAGCGAAGCGAATTTTAGGTGTTTTCGCACGTGGTCCAACTTTTAGAGCAGAAAATGAGAGGCTGATTCCGGAATATTAGACGCCTATTTCTTATTCAAAATGCGTGGAAATTAAAGTGAAGGCATTGCATTTTTGACTTATCACAATAACGTAGGATTGTGACCCGTTTCTAGGGCCGGATCAAGCCTTGGGGAGGCCCGATTCTCACACCCTCCCCTCAAAAGTGTCTCATATTCTGACCATAATTGCTGTTGAATATTTTTTATTGAGAGTTTAATGTTTCTAGGGGAAGTTACAACACGTACTGTTCTTTTTTGACGATAACTTATGTAATTCTTAATTTAAAAAAATTCTAACATAACAGTTGTAAGGATAAGTACTATTGGTAAACAGTGCTTTGAAAAAATAATGCATAATATAAAAAATAAAAAAAAAACAGAGTGGTACAAAAGATACTCTAGTGATCGATCTGTTGATTTTTTGAATAGCCGGCTAACTACTCAACCTTCATCTTCCTCATATCCTTCCCCTCCCGACTACCTTCAACCTCACAACATACCCCAATTGGGGATGCCATAATCCCACTGACCACAGATGGTTGGGACTCTAGTACGGTATTCACTAAAACAAAATAAATAAATGAACAGCTTGATCAAGTTGTAACACAGAGTAAAATAAGTGTATAGTTAAATAATATAGTAGGTACAATATAAGTTGCTACATCGTAATAAGTAGTAGGTACATTATTTTCATGTTGTAATAAGAACAGCAGTTGTAAAATATGCTTATAATACAGCAATAATGTATTACACCTGGTTAGGTGTTTTGCTGAACACATAGTGTAAATACAACAATAATAAAAAGGTGCATTTAAATATAAAATCTAGTAAATACATTCAATAAACAAAATTTTAGTTTGAACACAGTGTTATAACAGTAAGCATCAATTAAATAATACATACGAGTATTATCAAATCTGAGCAGTCTTTGAATACGTGAGTTTTTCAAATATGTCATTTGTAGACATAGGGACACTACATAACAGTCATCACGTGTAACACGCGAGAAAATAGCACCTGTCTGATCCAGGTCATTTAATCTGTCATTAGTACTTTTAAAGAGACATACTAAATCGCTCACTGTGCGTCTTGATGATAAATCGGTTAGATTAATAATAATAATAATTAAGATCTTTAATTGGTATAATAACTTATACTTTTGACCGGTTAGTTTCTGAGTGGACAAACGCGTCGTATTCCTGCCCGGGCGTGCGTCGTGGGTTTAATTCCTCTGCTAGGTAAGTCATCCATCATTGCACAAGCAACATCTTCCGCTCATTATTGATACAAGAGTCTCAACTGCTCCCGACCGTCTAGAGCCAGTGAGACTGTGGCATTCCCAAACAGGGTATGTTGTGAGGCTGAAGGGTGTGGGGAGGGGAAGGAGATTGGGAAGAGGAAGGTTTAAGTACTTGGCTATTCAGATCTAGTCACCGAACACGACTATAGCCATTACAAGCAACGTTTCGATTCTGAATGGTGGTCTTTCACCAGGGCGATACTTAGAGTATCTACCACCTTGGAACGTGTTGTAAATATACTTATTTTTTTATGAATGAAATGTGTTATGACACATATCAATTAAATAAAAGTTATTGGTGCACGCCGGGTTTGAACCCGCGACCTTTGGATTCGTAGTCGAGCGTCTTACCACTCGACCATGGAGGCCGTCGCATAATACAGTAATATAAAATGTTGATATAAAGCAAAAGATGACACAGAAAATTCATTTAAAAAAACAATAGCATTTAAAAGAGTTAAAATAAAATCTGTAGCGAAGAAGAAATATGTGTCAAAAATAATAAATCAAAAAAAAACATTATATTCACAAAAATATATAAACCTTTCAACACAGTGAATATGAATAAAATAATAATCTGTTTAGCAAAATAAACAACTTAAAAGGTTCTAAGCTACGCTATGATTTTTTTTCTATTAATTATAATAGGTTGCATTATATAATTTTTTGTTGTTGGTGAATCTTACAATATGACCAGAATGTTTATTTATACTCTAGATTGCTCCTCACCAAGCAATTAAAGAGTTCTTTTTTTAAATCTTTCACCGTCTGCAAAATTTATAAAAAATGTATTGATTATAACAACCCAATGCCAACATTATAAATATAACCCTAGTCAGAACAAAACTTTCGCTAATTTGGAGAAGGTACCTACCGGAAAATCCCCCCCTCCCCCAAAACTATGTTTAATTTTTAACCTAACCTAACTTATACTAACTGAATATTTATAAAAACTTTTCTCAGGCTGTAGTTTGCGGATCGCAGGGATAAACTGATGATTGTGAATTGTTTTTTTTTTAAATATTTTGTATTTTTTTAAAGCTAAAATGATTTTTTTATCCGTTCTCGCCGGGACCCTTAGATAAGTGGGAACTGGGGCTCATGTGGAATTGCCCACTCTGCCTTACGTTCGATCCGGCACTGCTCTTGTCAACGTCTGAAAAAAATATTTTCATGGTAAATTAATTCAAATAAGATTAGTAACGGTAATTAGGTGCTCATTATAACTTGTTATTAAAAAAGACGATTGGTGCAATTATTCAACTGGTTAGTTTATTATTGTTAGTTTTTGTGTTTTAGGCTCTATTTTTAAACCAAAAAATATGCAAAAAATATTAATATTATAAATGTAAATCTAAAAAATCACAATTGAAACATTGTGTGGCTTTAAATTTACTAACCGGATCTGAATAGCGGGTTCTTCATAACCTTACTCTTTCCCATCTCTTTCGCATCATCTCTTCCTTCTGCCTCACAAAAAAGCTCAAATAAGGGATGCAATAAAACAAAAAACAAAAAATTGTGGGTATTTAGAAAGTGAAATCGAAAAGTGATTAAACGATTAGGGTAGTAAATCAGAGACTTTTTTTTTTCAAAAGTAGTGGATTCCTAGCTGCATTGACAACATTAATTAAACAAAACTGATTTTTAACTACACACTTTTTTTTTTTGAGTCCCAACCTCCCTAACTCCACACAAGAGGTTCTGAGGGAAATAATTTCCCTCTGAGCTTATGTCATCTTTGGACATGCTGTTTAGAGGGAGCCAGTAGCAGTATAGTTTTTTGAATTTCGGAATTGTCGTGAGGTTGTAGAAAGTGGAAAGGGGAAGAAAAAAGTTGGGAATTACCGATCACTTGGTAAAATAAAACTATATCAGCAAAATTTAGAATCGGTTTTCTTTTAAGGAAAAAGATTCCAGGTTACGAATATTCTGCCAAAAATTGAATTCATATAACTATCAACATTATAAGCGTAAATGTTCCCTATGCAATGATGAAGGATTTAGCTACGAGAGGATTGCACCTACGAAGGCTGGGTGGGAGCGTCTTAGATGAATTAAATAATGTAGATACGTTACTGTGACAACGCGCGTGGATGCACTAAACCCAGTCCGCGAGACGTACCTAAGATTTACTGCGTTTAGTTTCACACAAACATTCGTTCGACAGATAAGCTGTCACAAACGCGTCGCTGTAGGTTCCTTTCTGAGAAAAAATGCCTTGAGAGGTGTAAAAATAATTCGGGAGCAAAAAACATATCTTATGGAGTTTCTTTCCATTCACAATTACCCACAAATCACTTTTTATTACAATTCAATAAATACAATTATTCGCAAGGTGTTTCAATTCGAAAACGGTGTGAGATAGCGAATGCAGAAATACATAAGTGTATGAAAGACACCACGGCTAGTGGCGATACCCGATTATAACAGTAGCGCGGGACGTTCGTGTAGCTATCTCATCCGTACAAACATATTCTTTGAATGGCTATTTTCTTTTCATACATGGCTCAAACTGAATATAAGACGTTACTAGTAATTATCATACATTTTTCGTAAGATTTTTATGAATATGACGTGTCTTGTATTTTATGTCTATGGGGAGCGAAGATACTTTAAGTGACGCCTTGGTGAAAGACCACCCCTCTGCAGGTGTGATACTGAGAGTATCACCAATGACACTACTGCCAGTTGGTTTTTATATAGACGTTTACATAACTATTGTATTTCATATATATGTATTATATATAACATATTATTTGTACGTATTACTTTTGTATTAACAACAAAAAAACGTATTCCACATTATGACCGAGATTTGAAATGACTGCAACTATTACCTGGAAAAGATTCAATCAGATAGATCATAATGTTGATTCTTTTCGATTGATTTGAAATGGAAAACTAGTTGAATTGCCCATGATCCGATCTGCAATTGTAATTTGTCCGCCGCTTTAGGCGAAATGGAAAACGCTTTATTACCTACGATACTACCGTTTGCATCAACAATCTTTCATTCGAATGTAGACTTGATTGGCCAGGAGTTGGACGGATCGAGTTCGGTTTTACATTGCTTAAATTACATACAAGTGATCAGATCTGAAGAAACGGGTACTTCCAATCTTCCTCTTCGCCTTCTTCTTGCTTCCTCCAGCCTCACAATATTCTCTAACTATGGATACTGTTGGATTTCAAAGTGATAATTTGTTGGGTTTTTACCTTCATGTTTATTATCCAAATCTCTACCTACCTAACTATTTTCACCATGTCGCCGTTTTGAATAAAACGGCAACTGTTCGAAACAGTTGACAATCGAACGGAAGAGTTTTTTGTGAAAAAACGTGGTTCCTCTTTCGTTTTCGCTAGTTCGTTAATTTAATGTGTGATATTCTAAAAATATAAAATAAGTGTGGTGTTTCGTGAATAAGAAGACTAAAATAAATGTGTTTTTCGTGAATTGTTTCGTTAGTAAAATTGTGCAAGAAGAGTCAAGAACTTCAACTTTATCGGTGAGTGAATGGTTTTCTATTTTTCCTTCTTTCCATTTTTTTTTCACATCTATAATTAGAGATTTTTAACAAGTAAGTAGTATAGTTTATCGTTTATAGTCCACTATTTTCCATATGTATCTGTAGCTGGAAACACATTCGTTATTTTATCGCAGCTTCGGATCCTACAGTAGCTATTGTTTAATTGATTTTAGACATTCTTAAAGCTTGTCAGGTATCATATAAATAGGGGAATTTTATAAGACAAAAGGATAGAAGAAGAAAATATCAGAGACACGTCGACATAGGCAGGTTACATAGATTATGTTAATTAACATGGCGAACGTTATTTTTAATCTCTCACCAGAGCGATAGGGAAAGTAAATAACAATCTAAAAAACGAACTGAAATTTAATAATTGAATCAAACGCATATTCACCACATCTCGTAAACGTTAGTAGTCGCTGGTATTATAATCGTTTTATTTTTAATTGAGCTGTAAATGATAATAAATCCAACCGCCCTTCATCTCACTAATTGCTGATCTGATTTAAATACCATCAATCCCATGCAGTCCGCAATGAGAAAGTGAAGCTGTGAGCACGTCCATCACACTTCCCATTAGAATTAGACCGTGAGCCGCGTACGAGAGCGGAAATATACAACTGTAATGAAAATGATAGCTGATGGAAGATGCGTTAGATGGCCGGTTTGTCATTTCAAGATCTCAACTACAAAGTATCTCACTGAAATAATTGGATGACGCAGCTCGTAGCGTTTTAAATTTTCACGATAACACTGATATTGATAACATTGCTAACAATGATAACATTGACAACATTGACAACGTTGACAATATTGAAAACATTGAAAACGTTGGCAGCATTGGCAGCATTAGCAGCATTGAAAACATTGACAAAATTGACAGCATTGACAACATTGACAACGTTGACAACATTGCCAGCATTGGCAGCATTGACAACATTGACAACATTGAAAACATTGACAACATTGACAGCATTGATAGCATTGACAGCATTGACAGCATTGACAGCATTGACATCATTGACAGCATTGACATCATTGACAACATTGACAGCATTGACAACATTGACAACATTGGCAATCTTTTGATTTTTCTTACATAATAATTAGCCTGCTTAGTGCATTGTATTGTCTAGCTTGAATTTATCGACAAAAAATGTGAATCGCTAAAGAAAGGTTTAGAAAACAAATAGTTTATTTAAACATTTTATGTACACCAAAGATCCTATAGTTTTTTCTACTGGCACATTTACTACTGCATGTCTTAAGAAATCCGGTGGTTTGGAGGTTATTTGGCGGCTTTTAGGGATAAAAGTGGATGATATTCAAAATTGATGTGAGTGCAGATTGCGAGAATTGGGTGAATATGGAACAACCTCCCAACCGCGGTTTTCAATATGCATATTTTTACCATGAAAACACCCCGAAGGGTTCTATCAACCTCCTAGATTACACAAAAACAAAAATACATGCTAAAAATGTTTCCTTTTACAGTACTTAAAACGAATCTATTAGAAATTTTGAATTAAAACAAAAAACCATGGCAATAAAATGTGTGTGTTTTTTTTTTTTTTCAAATATATATTCCAACTGCTTCCAACCGTCTAGAACCAGTGAGACTTTGGCATCACCAATTGGGGTGTGTTGTGAGGCTGAATGTGGTGGAAGGGTAAAAAGATGGGAAAGAGGAAGGTTCGGAGGTACCTGGCTATTCAGATCTGGTCACCAAACACGGCTAAAAGCCATTTCAAGTAACGTTTCGATTCTGAATGGTGGTCTTTCACCCGAGCGATACTTAGAGTATCTACCACTCTGTAACGTCTCACAAATATACCCATTATTATTTTAAATGAATGAAATGCGTTATGACACATATTAATAAAATAAAAGTTTTTGGCGCACGCCGGGTTTGAACCTGCAACTTTTGGATTCGTAGTCGAGCGTCTTTTCACTCGAATATGGAGGCCGTCAAAATACCCACATTCATTTCTAAAATACCCACATTTATTTCTAAAATATCCACATTTATTTGTAAAATACCCACATTTATTTCTAAAATATCCACATTTATTTCTAAAATACCCACATCTATTTCTAAAATATCCACATTTATTTCTAAAATATCCACATTTATTTCTAAAATACCCACATTTATTTCTAAAATATCCACATTTATTTCTAAAATACCCACATCTATTTCTAAAATATCCACATTTATTTCTAAAATATCCACATTTATTTCCAAAATACCCACATTTATTTCTAAAATATCCACATTTATTTCTAAAATACCCACATCTATTTCTAAAATACTTACCTATCGTTGCTATAAAACCAAAAACGATAACATCTTTTGCATCAACTCATTACATTGCATTTATGCAATCCGTTTCATACATTCATATCTCGACAAAAAAATGCACTCTTTCTAACAGGTATTCTCTAAGATTGTTTAATTGTGATATCAAAATAACTGGACTAATTTGGGTAATTTTAATTCCAATCTAGACATAACAGATACCCATTTAAATCGGTCTCAAGTGTATTCCGCCTGCCAATTTAAATAATATTTTTTCTCCCACACGGAATTAAAATAAAACAAAAATTATCGAGAATTTATACATATGGCTCCGTAAATTTATGTTATGTTTTACCTGCCTGTGGTTCTAATTGAATACACAAAGTTGGCTTAGACGATTGTTGGCCCAGACCGCTAATTGCGCTTGACTGACTTAGTTTTAATCTAGAAATTCGGTCTATCGATTTAACCTAGTTTAAGTTAAAAAAAATCATTTAATACTGAAGTCCAGAGACACTTATAATCTGGCTTTTCTATGATTGAAGATCTGGAAACTAAATTGGTAAGTAGATTTTGTATGAATTAGAAAGATATTTTTTATTCGCTTAGTCCAGAGATACCAATATTCTGATGGTAGTTGTTGTATTTTATTTGCCACCTTAAGAAGTGTCTTTAATTTTAATTGTGTAATGATCCTTGATGCTACCGATAGAATGCTCCTTGAGTAAGGCGCACTTTTGTTCGAGGATGTTGAATAAAATATAATCACTTTCTCTTGAATACTTTTTATTGGAAGAATTTGTATAATATTATAATTAAACATTTAACTCAACATAGCCTACTACTGCACGGGAGTGCGATGAGAATAGTAAGTGTAGAATGATAGTAAAATAATATTAGGTGCTTTTACAGAATAGCTCTGGTTTTATATGAATAATACATGTTAAAATAAGTTTTAGAAAGCGATGTTGGGATATCATTTATGAGTCAGAAATACATTAAGGGATGCAATTAGGATACAAAAGAAGATTGGTAATAATGTCTAGTGCCATAGATAAACTGCACATGTGCTAAGCTGGTTGATGCATTGCAATTGTACTGTATTATATTTGGGACTTTGTTTGCGGGTTGATTGGTAGACTAGATTCTTTGATCCATTTTTATCAAAAGTAAAATATCGAAGAACACACAAAAACGTGACTAACCTTTCCAGTTGTCAAAAACAAACTACTTATCCAAAATGGGTGATAATGTTAATATATGATAAACATATGTGTAATAATAATAATAATAAATGGATAACTTTCATAGCGCCGTTTTTGTGGGAAAATCACCTCAAGGGCGCATTACCAACATTAAAAAAAAATCGATAATCGAATGTACACAGCCCGCGAAAATTCAAAATTCACCTTTTCTTTTGAACAGGCCTCGTGTGTCATAACACATTTAATTCATATAAAAAAAATACAAAGTTTATTTGCGACACGTTCCAGAGTGGTAGATACTCTTAGTGTCGCCCTGGTGGAAGATCACCATTCAGAATCGAAACGTTGCTTCAAATGGCTTTAGTCGTGTTTGGGGGCCAGATCTGAATAGCCAGGTACTTCCAAACCTTCCTCTTCCCCATCTCCTTCCCCTCCGCACTACCTTCAACCTCACAACATGCCCCAATTGGGGGTGCCATAGTCTCACTGGCTCTAGACGGTCTAAAGCAGTTGGGACTCTTGTGCGGTACTAACTATAAAAAAAATATTAAAAAAGACGTTAAAAATGTGCTTATTTGGTTTTGGTTAATATGGTTTTACACAAGTGATGTTATGTAGACTGTGCTTTTAAATAATGGAAAGAAATTTGGATTAAAAATCTTCGTATCACTTATTAATTAGTTTCAAATGAAACCTTTTTTGATTGAGTGTGTTAAAAAAAATGATTTCTTTAAATCCTTTTCTTAATATTTAACACACAGTACACATAACAAACAACAATTTCTCTCGTTTTCTACAATTGCCATAGCCATTCCACCGAGGCACCTACCCTGCCAGATCGACTCGAATTACAGAGAATTGACCAAGGCTAAGGCTTTCTGCAGTAAGCCGATACCATTACATAGACCGGAGAGGAGAAATTACCATGACGATGGTATCACATATCGTGCCCTCATTATGATAATACGTTAAGTACTCTAATAAGGCTACATTCTTTAAAACCATATCATTTAATGGTACGTTAACTTACAAATGCAATTGCAAAATTGTCTGAGATATTTTCTCTAACGAACAAGTGCGAAACGGTCTCACAAACAAAATCCTATGATTTTAAATTTTTGTTTAAATGTTGTAGAAATTAGATCATGACGCACATTTGTGTGCAAAAAATATTTTTGATCGTATTACTAATGAACAGATACGAATGAAGTAGGAGTAGATAAGGAGCCACTGTGAGAGAAAAGAAATTTGATTATTCTTTACAATTTGCATTTTGATATTTTTCTTATTAAAACACCATTGAAGAAAAGACAATCGTTCAGATGGTTTGGACATTTGGAGAACACGTAATGCAGTAGATTAGTGTGCAAAAACTTTTTTTATAATTTAAAAGAGTCTGTTTACATATCGTCGCCGGAAAGGCAAAAGGGCTTAACCGTAATTTTGAGAAGCTTACACCAGAGCACTTTAAAGTTTTTTTAACAATAACATTCACCAATTCTCTCACTGAGTTACAGGAAGCGACAAAAAGCTAAACAAAAAGTCCCACCCTCGTATCGCTCGAGTCAAGCCTTCTACCAAACGGTAAAGATATTTTAGATGGCTGAAGGTCACAAAAGTCTTCAGAATCAAACGAGAGTCAGAGTATTCGATTCAGAATTATTTTTTATCAAAACTGCATATTTAACTCATTTTGACCAAAGTGTCGCCTAAGCCCTTTTGCCTTTCCAGCGACGATATATTAAATCATGAAATTAAAGTAAAAATTTAATTGAAATTTGATGACACAAAAATGATCATATATTAAATCATGAAGTTAAAGTAAAAATTTAATTGAAATTTGATGACACGAAAATGATTATTAAATTAAACAGAATAACCGTATGCAAGTCACTTTTGACAACAATATAAAATGAAAACGGTTTATAGCAGTTCAAATTAACAAGAATAAAATACGATAAATAAATCAACTAAAAATGGTGGAGAAATATTAAATAATGTAAAAAAAAAAATTCAACAGTTTAATTTTAAAGTTGCTTCCTTTCACTCTTTCCTTTCCTTCTCTCTCTTGTTGTCTCTCTCTTTATTTTGTTTTCCCTATATATAATTATCTGCACTTAGGTGAGTTTATATTATATTGTTCTGAAGAAAGTTAGTGCTCTAACTGAAACAAGTCGACACATATATTATATCCTGTTTAAATATAAAAACAAACAATCCATCATTATTTCTAAAGAATCGATCATTGTCGTAATTTTTAAAGGTAGTTTATTGATATTTATTGATAAGTTCTCAATTATAATTAAGTTATTCTTTCTTATTTAGGTTACTCGGGTCTTGACACTAAAATAATTCAACCGACTAAATTCTTAATTATAATAATGTAGAGAATAAATAAACTACAAATTATTTTTTATAATTTGTTCAAAAGGCCAGAAAAAAAAACTTTAAAAAATAGTTAAAAAGCTTTTGAAACCATTTGTTTTTTTTCAATAACCATATACGACACTGCGCTTCTAAAAATAATAAGAATATTTACTATAAAGCTGATAATCTGTTCGTCCGTAGCAGTTACAACTCTCAAACGACGCGTTCTGGTATCATGAAATTTGCGCTGTTTATTCTGTCTGAAGTTTTTTTTGTCTTACTAACTAACCATCACGCTGTTTCCCCGCAAGAGTACGCAGAGAGGACGGACCATCATACAACTCTGTCTTGGCACACACTCCTTGCTTCGTTCACAGTCATACGTCGTCTCATTTATTCTCTTCTGTTATTCTGACTTTTCACGTGGCCCAATTCAAGTATTTGATTCACTTGATCGTGCCATCTCTTCCTCGGGCGTCCCCGAATTTTTCTTCCATTCACTTTTGCATCATATATTCTTTTCACACTCCTTTCTTCGTTCATCCGCTCTACATGCCCAAACCATCTAAGCGTGCCTTTATTGATCCTATTCATTACGCCTACATCAGCCTTGCATTCTTTCCGGATATCCACATTTTTAACACGGTCAAAAATGGTTTTACGCACATACGTCTCAGGGATCTCATTTCTACAGCATTCAGTCTACTTCCATCCTTCCTCTGCGAGTTCCATGCCTCACTGCCATACATCAGGGAAAGTTTCAAGTTTATTTGTCAATTCAACTAATTTCACCCGAAAACCTCATTTTCATGAGTCCTGAAGCTTTGAAATATATATTTAACATATTTATAGCTTTTGTGTTCAGTTGGTGGCATTAAACGTCGAAACAGCTGTTACTAAAACAAAAAGGAAAAACTAGCAGAATAGAATTTGTTTTCGTAGAAAGAAATTACTTTGTGGTTTAAAATATGTAACAAAAATGAAATAATAGCTTTGTATAAGACCACATATTTTATCTTTATTTTTATGACCGACTGGTTTCTCTTAGCCTAAGCATCATCAGAGGACAACATTAAACCCATATATATATCAACAGGGGACAAAATTTGTATACTCCTATATATATGAACAGTTTAATTTTGTACCCTGCTGTATGAAATCAGTGAAGAAAATCTTTTGTCTTGTACAAAATCACTATTTTATTTTCGTTAAATAATAATAATAATAAATTTAATTCAATTGATTCATATAAAATTAACTTTTAAACATTAAAAAAAATTAAGGTAGACGACCACCATAAGGAATTTCCCCTTGGAGTAACAATACATAGAGAGAGAGCTAATTATTTTTACCCAACCTATACAGATTTGGAATAAATCACTTTCTCCGGGTTTTTACGCCGCACACCATGAGCAAGAAAGAGACAACAACATTTCCCAAATTATCACACCGCTTTAAAGTATTCTAAGGATGTTCTTCGTGTCCCGCGTCTCCGTTGACTCCGCCCGTGTTTTGATATGCGACATAAATGGACATAAGTCAACGGTTCTTTAGGTTGTATACTATATTTTTGTTTAAAACAATACTGTGAAAAAGTGGTTACACGAATAAACATTATGTCGACATGTGCTGTGAATGGATGTATAAATACCCTAACCCTAGTCCTAGCCACGTCCAGGTTTAGCCGAGTCCGTAAAAACTCATTAAAACTGACTACAGCAGCGCTCTCTCTTGTATGTTATTGCTCTGAGATTGTTCCATATTTTTCAATTGTTCAGTAAGAAGAAAAGATTAATAGCTATACTTTTAATAACATTATTGAAATAATTTTATGAAAACTATATGATTACAACATTTTTAACATGTCTCATTGAATTTGTGGAAAACATTTTTTTCTGATTATTTAGTTTTGGTTCGGTAAATTGCAATTATTCTTAGATGTCTAAACTGTTCTGCTAAGAAAAGATTTTAATTACTGATTAAATATTAATTTCCGCAAAATGCAACAATTGTGTGTAGTTAAAAATAATTCATATTCGTAAAAATCATTTACTTTGTGGCTTGCCATATTTATAAATAAAACTGATAAAATTTGTTTATAACCACTTTTATTATTCAATGTTATGTCGACCGGTTTTGAAAGCACCCTTCCATCATCAGGACAATATTAAAATTTAATAAATTCAATTTTTATAATGTCTTGATGATGGAAGGGGGATAAAGTGGTTATAAACAAATTTTATCAGCTTTATTTATGTTTAAAATAATTAGTTAGGAAATCTTATGTTTCTTCATGCAGGTGTGCATAATTTTTTTTTATTAATAAACGATGCGTCAAAATTCAGAAAATTATTTCACAAATTACCCATGAAAATACAATAAAAAACGAATAAACCTTTCAACTGACGCTTTCTTTTGCAATCAAATTAATTCATCATTAAAATTTTCTATTCAGCGACACGAATAATTCACATTGTTTTTAATAAAAGCCAATCTAAACACACGAGAAGATATTTCAAAGCTAAAGTGATGTAAACGACTTAGCTAAATGATAATATGAAGGCCTCCGCGGACGAGTGGTAAGACGTTCGACTGCAAATTCAGAAGTCGCGGGTTCAAATCCGTCTTGAGCAACTACGTTTTATTTAATTCATAATTAATATGTGTTCTTTAATAATCGAAACATTGTTTTTTTTTTTTTGAGTTATGATTTTTTGTAGTGAATACCGCACAAGAGTCTCAACTGCTCCCAACCGTCTAGAGCCAGTGGGACTATGGCATCCCCAATAGGGGTATGTTGTGAGGCTGAAGGTAGTGGGAAGGGGAAGAATATGAGGAAGGGGAAGGTTGTGAAATACCTGGCTATTCAAACACGGCTAAAACCATTTCAAGCAACGTTTCAAATGGGATTGATAGTCATTTACCAGGGCGATACTTAGAGTATCTACCACTCTGGAACGTGCCGCAAATATAATATATATTATTTTATAACAATTAAATGTGTTATGACACATATTGACTAAACAAAATTTATTTGCGCACGCCGGGTTTGAATCCGCGACCTCTGGATTCGTAGTCGAGCGTCTTACAACTCGACCATTCAGGCCGTCAGGCTACTTGAAATGACTTTAGCCGTGTTTGGTGACCAGATCTGAATAGCCAGGTACTTACCAACCTTCCTCTTCCTAATCTCCTTTCCTTCCCCACTACCTTCAGCTTCACAACAAACCCCGATCGGGGATGCTATAGACCCACAGGCTCTAGACGGTTGGGAGCAGTTGGGACTCTTGTGCGGTATTAACTTTAAAAAATAAATAAAAATTGCACTGACAATCCGGATGGAAAAGTCTGTGCTGATTTCATATAGACAGAGCTCACCGTTTGAGACCTTCTGTTTCTTAGGAAAACATAATTGATTTAGACCACACATTATGGCTTGACACAGTTAAGTTTGCAAGCGGCCAAAGCAGGAACTAACGAACGGAAGAACTATTTTTAAAATAAATAAATTGTTTGCGTTCGCAAAATTAGACATAGTTATTCAGAAAGCATCCAACCCCAAAAATATGAAATTGAGAAAAAAACGTTTGAAAATATGACGATACAAAAGCATCAATATGCGTAATTGGCATTTGTAAAGTGAATATCATTGTTTTTTTTATGATCATTATTACAAATAGGTAATTTTAAATTTATCTACGTATTTTTTTTAAAACTATGTTATCCTACATTTTATAATATTTTTAAACATCAATTTAAGTAAAACATCTGCAATTCGCGTTAGTAAAAAAAAGCACCATAAATTAATTGCATTTGGAGCTTGTATGTTTTCAGCAGATATTAATCTCATATTTATCTATAGGAAAACACGTAAAACGCGATTTTGGCAAACTGTGGGTTGAACGCTTTCTGCATAACTACGTCCAATTTACACTGGCGACGTCACGACATCAAAGTTAACCGTATCAAACTGTACTTCTACGATTTGGACCTTGGGAGTAGGTACCATCAAATTTAATAAATTGATTTACATTTTTCTTTTTTGTATGAATATGCCCACTTGATGACCCTTCTATGTAGGTCGACTTATTGACTATAGCGTGAACAAAAAATCGTTTTAACTGCTTTTCTTTCTTTGCGTAAGTGTCTCGGTCTTCGGAACAACTATAAAATACGTTATTAACCAAAATATAATCATCATCAGGTAGAAATATGATGAAGTTGGGTGACCAGCAATCTGAACTCCTTCTTGTCATTAGCTACACGTGTAGTACTCTCCATTGGCATGTTGGTTTATACCTTGATATTACCAATCTACTTCCTTGTATGTTCTCCTGGTGTTCTTCTTGTAGAAATAATCATCGGGTGCCATGTTCATGTTGAATTTGGGTGACCAGCTATCTGAACTCTTATCATATCTGGCACGTAAAATACTCTCCATTAGATTGTTAGTCCAAAGTCCGTGCCATGACGTTATCGATCAAACTCTTGTAATGTTCTCCTAGTGTTCTTCTTGTAAAAATAATCATCGGGGGCCATGTTCATGTTGAATTTGGGTGACCAGTAATCTGAACTCCTTCTAGTCATTAGCTACACGTGTAATACTCACCATTGGCATGTTGGTTTATACCTTGATATTACCAATCTACTTCCTTGTATGTTCTCCTGGTGTTCTTCTTGTAGAAATAATCATCGGGTGCCATGTTCTTGTTGAATTCGGGTGACCAGCTATCTGAACTCTTGTCATCTCTGGCACGTAAAATACTCTCCATTAGATTGTTAGTCCAAAGTCCGTGCCATGACGTTATCGATCAAACTCTTGTAATGTTCTCCTAGCGTTCTTCTTGTAAAAATAATCATCGGGTGCCATGTTCATGTTGAATTTGGATGACCAGTAATCTGAACTCCTTCTAGTCATTAGCTACACGTGTAATACTCACCATTGGCATGTTGGTTTTTACCTTGATATTTCCAATCTACTTCCTTGTATGTTCTCCTGGTGTTCTTCTTGTAGAAATAATCATCGGGTGCCATGTTAATGTTGAATTCGGGTGACCAGCTATCTGAAATCTTGTCATCTCTGGCACGTAAAATACTCTCCATTAGATTGTTAGTCCAAAGTCCGTGCCATGACGTTATCGATCAAACTCTTGTAATGTTCTCCTAGCGTTCTTCTTGTAAAAATAATCATCGGGTGCCATGTTCATGTTGAATTTGGGTGACTCTCTTGTCTTCTGTTTCATGTGTAATGCTCTTTATTCGCATGTAGGTCTACAGTTCCTAGTCCATATCATGATTTTATCAATCTACCTTTTTTGTTCTCTTAGTGCTTTTTTTTCAAAAATAATCATCAGGTGCCATGTTGAATTTGGGTGACCAGCTATCTGATCTCTTGTCATCTGCTGCATGTGTTATGCTCCCCATTTGCATGTTGGTCTATAGTTCATCGTCCATATCATGATTTTATCGATCTTCAACCTTTGTTTGTTCCCTTGATGCTCTTTTCGCAAAAATGATCATCAGGTGTTATATTCATGTTGAATTTGGGTGACTATCTATCTGAACTCCTGCCATCTGTGGCACGTGTTACACTCTCTATTGGCTTGTTGGTTCAAAGTCCATACCATGACGTTATCGATCAAATTCCTTTTTATATTCTCCTGGTGCTTTTCTTGTAGAAATAATCAAATGGTGCCATGTTCGTGTTGATTTTGGGTGACTATCTATCTGAAATTCTTCTTACCATCTGCGGCACATGTCTTTACATTGCTATATTTGCTCATTTATTGGCGTAATTCATCTCCTCTCTTTAATGTGCTCCTGGTTACTATACTTGAAAAAACACATTTTAACACATACATACAAGATGTGAACTCACTTTATACGACAAGAAATCTAAAAATGGGAAAACAAATAAATTCCTTGTTTATAAATCATTTGACACTAAATAAATGCATTTTATTTATCAAACTTTTTCGGTGTTTGATTGAGACCAGCGAACTTGTGCTTTAGAACGAGGCGAAACTGTTTATGCCACTTTCAGTAAATATCTTTGAAGCGCTGTGATAACCCGGTAGTCCAAATTGTAAAATCTATACCCACGCGTTGTAGTAGTGCGATCGTAGTAAACCAACACTATTTTAGTAATATTGCTTTATGCTGATGGTAAACTTGAATACTATAGGAAAATATTGTATGGTCTGTATTGCCGGAGTAAATTTAGATAGCCACAGATGGGGCATAATTCAGTATACGTGACCATGGAAATCACTTTAAATAATAGCATATAATGTCGAGCAATCGACCGCTCTACTATTTTCACTTGAAAACACGGACACACGTAAATGCGCACGTGTTCTATCACGTAAATTACAGATAAGCTATTTGTTCCATTCATTCAATGGCTTCATTTGAAAAACAAATCAATGTGTCTATTTCCAATATTGGATCAAAAAATCTAACTTAATAGAAGCCTGGTGGCTCAGATCTAGAAAACTACTTAAGCTTGAGTGTAAGTTAAAGTACCCATAAAGATAATAGTAATACTTTGCTAGTTTTGTGAAATATTAAACACAAAGCCAGGATAAAGCTATGATAATCTTTATTTGATGTAACAGGCTGATAAGAATATTGAAAAAAGAGTGAATGCAGGAAACTCCATTAATGGAGGACTGAACGCTGTTGCCTCAAATACAAAAAAAAAAATAGAAAAGAAGCAAAGCTAGCAATCCACAATGAAGTCCTTATAGCAACCCTGATGTATGGGAGTGAGGCATGGAACTGGCAGAGGAAGGATGAAAGTAGGCTTAATGCTGTAAAAATGAGATCCCTGTGGCGTATGTGCAGTAAAACAATGTATGACCGTGTTAAAAATGTAGAAGTCCGGAAAGAATGCATGGCGGATGTACGCTTAATGAATAGAATCAAGAAAGGGACGTTTAGATGGTTTGGGCATGTAAAGCGAATTAACGAAGAAAAGAGTAAATAAAGTGAATGGAAGAAGAAGTCTGGGACGCTCGAGGAAGACATGGCACGATCAAGTGAATCAAATACTTTAGTCGGGCCATGTCAAGAGTAAAAATAACAGAATAGTATGTATGAGACGACGTATGAATGTTGAATGAAGCAAGGAGTGTGTGCCAAGACAGTTGTATGGCGGTCCATCCTCTCTGCTTAGCCCTGCGGGGAAACGACATGACGGTTAGTTAGTTAGTTAACAAATCTTTGATTGATTGAGACGTTTCAATATTCATATAATTTCACTCCCAATATGTCTTACCACAAAATAGTAGAAATTAAATTGTCAGTTTATTATTTAAGTAACGCGAGTTTATTTCAGGCTTTATAGCCTGAAAATTCAAAAGGCAATGCCCAAAAAATTCCTGAAAGCTGATGATACTGCTGATCTAAAAGTTTATCGTTTATTTGAATGTTCAGTAAGGCACAATATCATTTATTTAATCCCACCCATAATCTGGCTTTAACATGGAATATAAAATAAAAATACAATAAAAGTGGGAAAGAAAAAATATTGAAAGAACGGTAGATGAAAAAAAAATATAAAAAGTATTTAGGTAATGGTAATCTTTGAATGAATAAATATAATGACTATCATTAGATCTACGAAATATATATTACGATACACTCGTGCCTAGTGAGTGAGCAAAAAATAATTATCTCATAAACATAATAACAAAATAAAATAAATTAGAAGCAGTGTTAAGTATTTTTTTCTAATAGACTAGTTCTACTTGCCGAAAAAGTATTACTATTATTTTGCTTTTGATAGTTCTTGAGAGTCTTATAGATACTAGTAATTAATTATTTATTTATTTTCAAAATTTGGTAATAGTTCTCTTTGATTATCAAAAATGGCAGCATTTTAGTTTGTAGCTAGCACGTGGATGCTTCCATAACGAATCTGTACGGCAGATATTTTACGGTATTAACACTATCGGATACTGTATTCAATGCTGGATGAATGCAGTAAGAATCTTGTTTAGTAAACGCATTTAAAAAGTTAAAAATCATGAAAAGAAAATATACTATTGGCGAAAAGGAATATACAGTGGAACTATATCATCCCAAATTGGGGTATGTTTTAAAGGTGAAAACATTGAGGTGAGGAAGAAGAAGGAGAAGAGGAAGATTGGGAAATTCCGAGCTATACAGATCTAGTCACTAAACAGGTTAAAGTAATTTAAATCAACGTTTCGGTTTGTGAACGTGCCGCAAATATACTGAATATTATATTAGTTAAATTAAATGTGAAATAACACATATAGATTGAATGAAATTTAATTGCGCACGTCGGCGTTTGAACCCGCGACCTCTAGATTCGTAGTCGAGCGTCTTACCCACTCTTTTAAAAAAAAAATAAATTATGTGAATACCGCACAAGAGTCTCAACTGCTCCCAACCGTCTAGAGCCAGTGAGACCATGGCATCCCCATGTAGGGTATGTTGTGAGGCTGAAGGTACTGGGGAGGGGAAGGAGATTGGGAAGAGGAAGGTTGGGAAGTACCTGGCTATTCAGATCTGGTCACCAAACACGGCTATAGCCATTTCAAGCAACGTTTCGATTCTGAATGGTGGTCTTTCACCAGGGCGATACTTAAAGTATCTACCACTCTGGAACGTGCCGCAAATATACTTTTTATTATTTTTATATGAATTAAATGTGTTATGACACATATTAATTAAATAAAAGTTATTGGCGCACGCCGGGTTTGAACCCGCGACCTTTAGATTCGTAGTCGAGCGTCTTACCACTCGACCATGGCGGCCGATCACTGAGACGGTTGCAATCGTCATTGTAAGCAACGGCCTCCATGGTCGAGTGGTAAAACCCTCGACTACGGATCCAAAGGTCGCGGGCTCACACCCGGCGTGCGCAACAACTTTTTATTTACCAAAATGTGTCATAACATATTTAATTCATATAAAATAAAATAGAGTATATTTGCAGCACGTTCCAGAGTGGTAGATCCTCTAAATATCGCCCTGGTGAAAGACCACCACTCAGAATCGAAACGTTGCTTGAAATGGTATTGGCCGTGTTTGGTGGTCAGATCTGAATAACCAGGTACTTCCCAACCTTCCTCTTTCCCATCTCCTTCCCTTTCCCACTTCCTTCAGCCTCACAACATACCCCAATTGGGGATGCCATAGACCTGCTGGCTCTAGACGGTTGTGAACGGTTGGGACTCTTGTGTGGTATTCACTATAAAAATAAAATCATTATCTTAATTCCACACAACACAACACCATAAAATCTACCTAAAAACAGCCAAAAAACAGCTGAATGGGTTAGAACACAAGCATAACGTTATATAGTTAAAGTTAATAAGCCTTCGCAAGAAGCCTAAATTTCAAATTGACTCTATTAGTCAAAAGATGACAGGTCATAAAAAAAAAAAAAAAAAAATAAGACGAATGACCTACAGTGGCACAAACGAGGTCGCACTTGATCACTTTGTCCCATGCGTTTTGTGTACGGAAATATGCCACGAGGCGATTACCCACTCAAATAAATACAAGCATTAAAAAGTGATACCTCAATTGCGTAGAGGTTTTAATTATTCACTCTAACAACCTACGTGACATTTTTTCACCTGATTGTTTTAATGTGATAAATCATCTTGATCCATTTCTTCGATGACATTTTTCTGAATGTAAATCAAAGAAGGCATTAACATACATTAGGCCAACTTAACTGAACCTTTTTAGTGTCACGACCCCCTTAAAAGCCTAAAAATACTGTAAATAACCTTACGAACCTTAAACCTTGCACTATATCGTCGCCGGAAAGGCAACAGGGCTGAAGCGCCGTTTTAGGAAGTTTTCACCAAAACACTTGCGCCACAAAAGTCTTCAGAATCAGATGAGTCAGAGCATTCCTTGGAGTAAGAATATGTATGGAGAGAGAGCTAAATATTTTTACCCAACCTATACAAATTTGCGATAAAACACTTTCTCCGGGTTTTCAAATCGTATACCATTATAATAATAATAATATTTGGACGATTTGTATAGCGCCGTTTTTGTGAAAAATCACCTCAAGGGCGCTGTGAGACGATGTGCCATGAGAGACGAAGAGACATGAAAAGTCTTCAAATAATATTGCAGCACTTCTAAGTATGTAAGAATGCTTTCCGTCCGCGCTAACTTCACATCATCGAGTCGCATAAATTACGTCAACGGATCTCGAGGTTATTTCCTATATTTGTATTGATTAAAAAAACTTATAGTGGTTATACAAATAAATCAAACATGTTAGTGATATGTGCTATGCGTCAATGTTCACATAAGACCAAATAAAGATTATAAAACATCACTTTCAGAGGTATTTTAACATTTTTAAATATTTTCGACCGAACTTTAGAATTCCTACATTTTCAATGATATAAAGACATAAAATCAACAAAAAGCTTCCGTCATTATTTATACAAGCCTTCTATTAGTAGTCTTTGTGTTATATTTTGAATTTATAAATCATTTTAATGGAATATTGATGTGTTCAAATATGTTTATTAAAAATGACAGAATTCCATGTGGGCGGTAACTTATAGGCTATCCAACATCCTTTAATATATTTTTGTCTCTTTCTATCGAGTCAGTATAAAGTTAACAATGCTGACTACACTGTTTCTCCAAGGTACCTTTCCATGTATATTCTTACTCCAAGGAGCATTCACATATTTTAAAGAGGCACTTCTAACAATAACCCACATATTTGTAATGCTAGATGTAATCGACATAAGAAAAATATGTAAATTAATGTGTCAAAAATAATACCATTAGGTTATCTGTATCGAGTTATCAAGCAGCCGAAATGAGGCTTTTGAAGGAGCGACAGGAGTCAGAAAAAAGGGGTTGAACGAGAAGCTCAATGATCCGAGATTTACATTGCAACAAACCGCTACAACTCTTTATAGAAAGCTCTCAGATGAGGCGGTTTGAAGAGGTGAACCTTTTGCGAGATTTAAAACACCATTGAGGGTATATGGTTATTTTTGAGGGCTCCACTGGAGATGATGTGTAGAGGGTATTTTTTGAGAGAGAAAAAAGTGAACCTGAGTGATGTATGGAGGGTATTTTTTAGGAGAGGAAAGAGTGACACCTTATTCGGCAATCACCTCGTGGTGACGAACTTCTCAAGGAAGTACTATCTGAGTGATGCAGAAGTAATATCTCATTGATAGCCATGCTAATTTACCAAACGGCTATAGTGTGAACGCGGCTTATCATCGCCTCACTTCTGCGATAATTGATGATTTTGCACTGTCCGGACATGTTTGGCCTTTTAAAACTTTAATGAGAACGTCGAATGATTGATCGAATGTCTACTCTGGCGGCACTGTGTAAATTAATAATTAATTTAACTTACTTAGCTACACGTGCCGCGAATGTTTTAATACATTTTTTGTGTACACTATTAGATGTTCGCGCAGTCCCTAAAGTTTGCGAAAGCTTTCCTCACAAAAAGTGTTCTGAAAAATGATGTCGTAGTTTCTTCAATTTTCATAAGCATCGAACTTATGCTGACACTTATTAGATATTCTCCGTATCGCCCTGGTGAAAGACCACCATTTGAAACGTTGTTTAAGATGGCTTTAGCCGTGTTTGGTGACCAGATCTGAATAGCCAGATACTTACCAACCTTCCTTTTCCCCATCTCCTTCCCCTTCCCACTACCTTGAACCTCACATCTCCAATTGGGGATGCCATAGGCTCACTGGCTCTAGATGGTTGGGAGCGGTTGGGACTCTTGTGCAGTATTAACTATAAAAATAAAAATTATTATAAATGAAACTGATAAACTTTGTTTATAACCACTTTATTATTCAATTTTATTTGATCAAATTAATTTATCTTAATGTCCTATTCTAGATATATTTCAAGTTAGCCATTCTGTTATTCCCATAATCCCCCCAATTACCCCTTCTCCTTCCCATTCCAACTCCTAAATATGTATATATATCTCAGTATTTTGTATTTTAGGTTGATTTTAATATTGTCCTGATGATGGAAGGGTACTTCCGAAACCGGTGGACATAATATTGAATAATAAAGTGGTTATAAACAAAGTTTATCAGTTTTATTTATAAATATGGCAAGCCATAAAGTAAATGCTTTTTACGAATATATAAAAAAATAATTATTAATTTAATGTGGGTATTTATCCATGGGACAATAGTCCTTCGTAGCACCGTCTCTTGAAAACTCTTCCACTCTTGCTGGTCGCCTGCTATTTCCCTCTAGTCCCCAATGCTTAAAGATGCGGTATTCACTTCCACCCCATTCAACCACCTAATTATAGACATCCCAACGCCCCTTCGTCCTGAAGGCTTATTACGAAATAGGTAAACTCGCTTCTTTGGTCGTTGGCCATCTTCCATTCTGGCTACAGAGCCAGTCTTGCTAAGCGGAGCTACCTCAGCTTAATGAATCGTCTAATTAATGGTTCTCCAAGCAATTTGTCACCTGTTCATCATTTTTCAAAATACAAACACAACTAATAGATACCTACGCGTAGTAAAATGTTTTGTAATCGTTTCATGAAAAACATACTAACAAAATGTTTTAAAAGAATGTAAGTACTTTGAATTCGCACGCGATGTACTCATATATTTAGTTAATTTATTTTTTAAGAAATTAACAATTTATAGTGTAACAGTTAACTCAAAAGAGTTTACAATTAAAAATCAATTATAGATTTCCTCCTAGTAACTGTTATTCATTTACTTGTATTAAAAAGAATTCAACATTACGTATTCTATTAAAAAAATATTGACCTTGTAAAATGTAGCGTAATATACATGGGATAATATAAAAGGAAGCATAAAAAGACATTTATAGGAACATTTTAAGAAAATTAAGCAACGTAGTGTTTTACTCTATTGTTTTTTTTTTAATTTTACTACTTTTTTCTTGGTCAGCATCCAAAAACCACACTTTTTGGTTTTCTATTACAAGCAATACTACAAATTAATGATTTATCTGTTGATTCTGTAAGGGTTTTTAGGAAAATTTACAAAGTTTCCAGTAAATTCAATTCTTAAACACCAATCTTTTAAATTCTTTATAAAATGCATTCTAAAATTTTAAGCAAAACTTTCGAAAGTGCATTTGTTGGTTTTTAAACTGCACCTCTTACTGATATTTTATTATGTTTTTATAGAATTTAAAATATTACATTGAAATTAGAATTAACTTCAAAGCATTAATGCTTATTTTTTCAAATATTCAAATAATATTAATAATAAACAACACAAATATGAAACAGAAAAAGCCATAAAAAAAAGACAATGGTCACAACCGAGACTGGAACTCGGATCCTCAACTCTATCCGGGAGTAAGGCTTCAACCAATTCAGCCATTGTAACCTTATTAGAAAGCGACATTTTTAATCGATCTCATACTTTTCACTGAAGATGATTGATATTATTTTTTCAAATTTTTCTTCGATTTGGATGACAAAGCTCTACAGTGACTCTTCAGTGACGTTTAACGCCATTTTGTAGTACTGAGGTTAAAGTAGGTAAAAAAACTCTCCTAAAAGCTTTCACGTATTGCCAAAGGTTACAAGTATGAACGTTGCCGATTTGCCTTAGCACATCTTGTCACATTTTAAAATCAATTCATATATTTTGTCAAAATATAATCAGCCTATCGAATAGTTGGTATTTTTGTCATGGAAATCGCACGAATTTATACGGTTGACTTGCTAATTTGCCCGTGAAAAATCAAATTAGGTAATATTTTATAGGTGGAAAATAATTCTAAAATACATTATCTCATTAGGTTTACTTTCTTCAATGGTGTTGGCCGTCGATGATCTTGTTATTAATGAAAATGTAATTAAATTGTAACTTACATGTAATTAATTTGTATTTAAATTATGAATGTCATATTATAAAAAGTGTAATTAAATTATCATTAATGTGTTAATTATTATTTTTAAAATTGTAATTAAAGTGCTATTAAAATGTAATTAATAAAGCACTACTTCTTCCATGATAATTTTGCAAGTCTGGCCGAGGGTGTTGAAGGAACGGCATACCTAGATAGATCTCCCAGATTAAATGTTAAGCCGGTCAAAAAAATAACTAACGACAGGGTTGTTTTTCAACGTGTACTTTTAGCCGTCTTTGTTGACCAAATCTGAATAGCCAGGTACTTCCTAACCTTCCTCTTTCCCATATCCTGCCCCTCCCCGCTATCTTCAGCCTCACAAAATACCCCAAGTCATCACAATTACAATATCTCCCCAATGTATTTTTCTAACTTTCAACAATTTTTAAACCTTTCTTTATAGTCTAATTCGAGATAGAAGTCGTTTGTATCTGGAGGTGATATTTCACTAAAATAGCGCTACATAAATTAACTATTTATCATTACTCACTACTCTTTACCGCACGTGTTAAGTGAATTATTCTAAAATAATTAAAAAATACTCCATTCACCTCCATGACACGGATTGGGGTGTAATCTATTTGACTAGGTAAGTAATTGATCATAATTATTATTATTAAAAAAAAATCTTCCACCAATCTGACATAACCGTAATTTCTAGAACAAATATTTGAACTTAATTGAATTCAAGTCACGCAATAATACAAAGTAGTCAAAACATGTTATAATCTTATGATAATGTTATGGAATTTTAAGTTACATTTAATATCCTGGTGCGTGTAACGTAATGAAGCGAGTAACCTTTCGGTAGAATCTGTAGGAAAAAACAGTAGCTATCGGTTAATATGATCACGCTTGAGCATATAAAGAGACAACTGCGCCATTCGAAAACGTTTGCCCAAATTTAGAGTAAAAAAAGAACACACATTTGGATTAAGAAATTGGTGTTTTTTTTAAATGCGCTGTAGATATTTTTTTTGTTTACATAATAATTAATACTGGCAGATAAAAACCCGCTCCGCGTGGTTAAGTCACGACACACACATCAAAAGGATCATTGTGAGTAAATCGTGAAGGACTGTAATCGGAAGAAAATTTTAAGCTTTTGTATGTATGACCAATTTTTGTATCGAACGTGGCAGAAGACGGCTTACGGTATTAATACTACCAGATAATAAATTCTGAGATGTGAGCCAGTTTTCAAAAGGGCAAAAATTTAATAAGAAAATGTCGGTATTCACTAACTAGCCATCACGCCGTTTCTCCGCAGGGTTAGGCAGAGAATACGGACTGCCATACAACTATGTCTTGGCACACACTTTCTCGAGCGTCCCCGACGTTCTTCTTCCATGCGTTTTCACGTTATATATTATTTTAACACTCCTTTCTTTCTTCATTCGCTCTACATACCAAACCATCTAAGCGTTCCTTTCTTGATTCTATTCATTACGCTTATATAAACCTTGCATTATTTTCGGATATCTACATTTTTAACACAGTCATAAATGGTTTCACCGAATATAGAAAAACGGGAGAACAAGCACACTTAGTTTCTATGAAAAAAAAGGCTCCTTTAAATAAAATAAAAAAATCCTAAAAAAATATGTAACTCTTGGTCATAAATGTTGTGATACTATATTCCTACGTTCATATTTATTTTTAATATACTCGTATAGTTCCTACAACCATAAAACTATACATACGTCAATTGTATGGTGATCAAACATATCGTCGCCGGAAAGGCAAAAGGGCTGAAGCACCATTTTGGGAAGTTTACACCAGTGCATTTAATTTTTTTTTTTACAATAAAATTGAAGTCTTCAGTACCTAGTTGGATTTTGAAAAAAAAACTCAATGCTCTCATTTAGTTTCCTGAAGCAACAATAACCTAAAAAACTCCAAAACTTGTGTCACTAAGTCAAGCCTCTTTCCAAATGGTAAATTTATTGTAGATGGCGAAACTTTTTGGAATCAAACGAGAGTCAGAGCATTCGATGCAAAAAAAACTGATTATAACTGCATATTTAACTCATTTTTTAGCAAGGCATCGCTTCAGGCTTCTTACCTTTCCGGCGACGATATTGCATTATATTATCGCAAAAATTTTTTTTCGTTGTTCATCTTTTTCCATAAAATTTGGGTGGATTGAGCGGTAGCGTAACCGGTGAGCACATTAACCGGCGCCTACCGTACTTTTATGATGACAAAAACCAAATAAACTAATAAGTTCTTTAATGATGATGACCG
Organism: Drusus annulatus; assembly: GCA_022651775.1. Classification (NCBI taxonomy): domain Eukaryota; kingdom Metazoa; phylum Arthropoda; class Insecta; order Trichoptera; family Limnephilidae; genus Drusus; species Drusus annulatus. Next base: position 207,345 of record JAGWCC010000325.1, read on the forward strand.
CGGTAGAGGAGTCGGGCCAATTTCACTCTTATTGGACATTAGCGATGGAACGGACTAGAACTTCAAGGTTTAATTTCACATTTTATTTAACAGATTTTCACGGAATGATTCAAGGGGAAAATAAATCAATGATACACTTTAAACTACTAGAAAATTGCTAAAAGGTATAAGTAATTACAGTATTTCTTGAAGAATGTGTTAGTGTAAGAGTGAACGTTTATATTATCAGTCGTTTATGGGAGTGCCGTGCGGAGGATCTTTGTAAGGGGAGTAACGAGCGAATCAGTGTCTTATACCCACATTGAAGGAGGTGCAAAATATAAATTCGTTTCACAGCCAAGCTCGTGTGAACGACCCAATGTCGTACGGAAAACGTCAACCGCTCACAGATGGACTGCGTTTAGTGTTCTTTCCAATGTTTTACTGGTGCCGATAGAATTAATAAGTTTACTTCTTCAAAACCCGAAACAAAACTAAAAGTCAATAACAAGACTGGTTCCAGCATTCAGAATCGAAACGTTCCTTGACATGGCTTTAGCCGTGTCCGGTGATCAGATCTGAATAGCCAGAACATTCCAACCTTCCTCTTCCCTATCAATTTCCCCTCCCCACTCCCTTCAGTTTCAAAACATACCCCAATTGGGGATGCCATAGTCCCACTGGCTCCAGACGGTTGGGAGCAGTTAGTACTTTTGTGCGGTATTCACTTTTTTAAAAGATACTCCCGCTAGAGTAGTAGATACCCTCAGTATCGCCTTGGTGAAAGACCACCATTCAAAATCGAAACGTTGCTTGACATGGCTTTGGCCGTGTCCGGTGATCATATCTGAATAGCCAGGCACTTCCCAACCTTCCTCTACCTCATTTACTTCCCCTCACCACTACCTTCAGCCTCACAACATACCCCGATTGGGGATGTAATTGTCCAGCTGGCTGTAGACGGTTTGAAGCAGTTGGGAATCTCGGGCAGTATTCACTTAACAAAAAGGTTAGCAGTCCACAATTAAGTTTTCATACCAACCCTGATGCACAGCAGAAAGACACGAACTGGCAGAGGGACAAAAGTTTATTGAATGCTTCAGTAATGAAAAGCCCTAGGCGTGTGTGAGAAAAACCACGTACGGTAAATGTGACACTCAAAAAAATTGGCAAGGTGTAAAAAATGTAGGCAGCCCCCTAGCTATGATCTACATACGCATTTATCGAAAGTTTGGAGCTTTGATTCCCGCCACAGCCAAATAATATGTGATAATATAGAATATGCTGGTGTAATTTGGTCCCCTTTCTATACCGTTCATATTCATCATATTGAATCCGTACAACATTCCTTCTTACGCGGTATTGCATAGAGATTAGGGCGAGAAAGAGGCGATTATTCTTATGATGAAATTAAACAATTATTGAAAGTGTCTTCATTAGAAAAGCGCAGGAAAGACTTTGATTTAATTTTCATGTACAAAATTATTAATTGTTTTATTGACTCACCTTCTCTGTTGCAACTTATCCAGTTCAAAATTCCTTGCCGTAGACTCAGAAACAATGAATTGCTGTTCCTCAATCATACTAATTATGGGTATAATTCTCCAATGTCCAGAATGTCGAGACTTGTTAACTCAAGCCATGGTCTTGAAATTTTTGGTAGCAGTCTAAATGATTTTTGTCATTCTTTACGACTCTACCAAAACTTTGACTAGACCATGGCTTGAATGTTCTCTCTTATGTTTATTTTGCCTTATTTTTGTCATCGCTTCATTTATTATTATGGTTATGCTATTCCTTCTCTGTTGCTCTTTTTTCCATTTCGTGTTTTATATGAATTTTTTGTAATTGGACTTTAGTCCGTTAATTTATAAATAAATAATGATTTGTTAATTTTATTTGATTATGTGGTGTAATTTTTTTAACCTTACAAAAACGGTTTCACAGCTGAAATCTAATTCAAAATATGATTTCAAAACTTGTGATACGTGAGAAATGCCCCTACATCCACGTAGAAGATTCACGAAAATGCGTGTTAAGACCGCGGGTCTAGTGTCTGTTTGCGTTTTGTAAAAAAGTATTACTTTGCGTTGTGACCGCAGATCATTGCTGCGAGATGAGCACGTAGAAAATGAATTAGACCACCTTCCCGTCGATTCAAATTTAAGACAGTGGTTAGAAACAATGTTTCGAATTCATCTTTTATTATTTAGCAGCTTGACAGTTGGAGCAGAACATAAACCGATATGGACCTGTCTACTATGATCGCGCTTTTGATGTATCTGGTCCAATCATCTGGAATAAGCTTCTCCCAAAACTTGCCAACATACAGAACCTAGCAGAGTTCAAACGGATCTTAAAAACCAAATAGTTTAAAAATTCTACATACAAAACGTAACTTGTTCAAATTTAGTTTCTTTAAAAACGTCTCTAATTGGCTTTGTTTCGGTTTTCTCTTTACTTCTGTCATTATAACTCAATGCCCTCACTATCTACTGAAAACCATATACTCATTGTCATAAAATATTTATTGTTCTTTGGTTACTTGTTATATTTACACTGTTTGCGTTTTTAGAATCGTTTACTTATAAAACTTGAATATTAATGTTTTTAAGTACCAACATATTAACTGTCCTCAATCTGATTTCCTTTTCTTTGATTTGACAAATATTTTAATATGAATTCATACGTTTCATCTGAATATTTTTACCCTTAGCTTCTGGTAATTTTTTTTTTCAATCTGTTGATGTACACATGGACTGTTATACCTATATCTGAACCTTTTTCTCTCATTATCTATGATAATCATCATGATTTTAGATAGTTTTAATTTGTATACACATTATATATTATTTTCTCTTTGTTAGTTAGTCTTACTAGCATAAATAATTTAGTATGAAGCGTCATTGGGGTGAAATATCACAAAGCTGCGCTGTATAAGTTCATTGTTATTATTATTATTAATACAAGACAAGGTAATCTATTAGGATAGTTTGGAAATCTGTCAACAGCAAGGTTCGTAGAACTGGGACGGTTTCGTTGGGCAAGACACGAAGGAGAAGATCTTACTGTCCCGGATAATGTCACGCGAGGCCGCCAACATAGGCTTCTAATTCTTCCCAGGTGCATCACTACTTTTCAAATGTTGATACCCCTAGAAAGACTTGCTAAAGTAGTTGACTGAACTAGAAGAATTATGAATAGTTTCCACAAGACCTATAATAAATTTAAGCATGAACTTTCTATTAAGTTTTGACTATCGATATAGTTTTATCGCCTAAGCCTTTTTGCCTTTCCATCAACGATATGTATAAACAAAGCAAAAAGGCTTAAGCGACACTTTGGTCAAAAATAGGTTAAATACGCAGTTTTGATTAGTTATTTTTTCTGCATCAAATACTCTGACTCTCATTTGATTTTGAAGACTTTTGTGGCCCTTCAGCCATCTAAAATATACTTACCATTTGTTTGGAGGAAGCTTGACTCAAGCGGCACAAGTTTAGGACTTTTTTTAGCTTTTTGTCGCTTCGGGTAACTTAGTGAGAGCATTGAGTGAAATTTTCCTTAAAAATACAACCAAGAACTGAAAACTTATGAATTTTGTTGTAAAACAAAAAAAAACTTTAAAGTGCTCTGGCGTAAACTTCCCAAAATGGCGCTCAGCCCTTTTGCCTTTCCGGCGACGATATTTTTTATATATATAAAGTATATCGACTGTGTTTAGGTGAAAGGTGTTATTCCGCATAATAATCGTGCCTATTAACCATTAATTTTCTGCCCGTTTCAGCATTTGAACAAATTATGATGAGGTGTCAAGCATAACAACATGACCGTTATGTTATCACTAACGCCTAAATTTTATAAATCAAGGAAAAGAATTAAATAGATAATCGTGATCTTAAAAGTTTAAAACGTAACATCACAAGTCATATTTAATAATAAAAGAATAATCAAAGTAACAATATATGGAGGGAGAGCTAATTATTCTTACCCAACCTACACAAACTTGCGAAAAATCACTTTCTCCGGGCTTTTACGGCGTACACCATGAGAGAGAAAGAGACAACAAATTTCTTGGACCGCTTCTATATACTGTCGCAATGATCTTAAGGTCCTGGTTCACTGGCGGGACTCCGCCCACATTTTATATTATGCCACTAAACTTGACACAACTAAACGGTTTTTTAGGTTATATGCTATATTTTTGTTGATAAAAATACTGTGAAAAAGTGGCTATACGAAAAAACAAAAACATTATGTCGATATGTGCTATGAATGGATGTATAAATACCGTAGCCTTAGTCTTAGCCACGCCCAGGTGCGCCGAGTCATGTTAAAATCATCAAAAACAAGTCCAAAACTGACTTCACTGCCTTGGATAGATACTGCCAACTCTATATAATACTATATCGCGTATCAAAGCTTGTTTACCCCTGCCTCCAACTTAATAACCGTGTAAAAAACAGACAGCTTAAAGAAGTGTTTATTTTTAGGTGAATTTATGATCATTAGCGGGCAGGCAATAACAAGCAGGGGGAGGCGGACATGGTCGTACAAACTAATTAATTTAACATATCTAGACCAGAGCTTTTTCTTACCAGTTACGCTTGGCTGCAGAATATTAGCCAGGTAATTTTACGAAACCTTATCTCAAGCACATCTTCAGAGCATATTTTGTATCTATTTTATGAATTGTGTGTTCATACTTGTCATTCTGAATATTAAATACTGAAGTTAAGCGATACATTTAATCTCAATTATAATATTTCTTGGTGTGCAGTGACAAACATACAGACACGTTATTGTCTTAGAATATTCACACAAAATGTTGCAAGTAACAAACACACGTACGTTTCAAGGATAGAAATTCAATGAATATGTGTGTATGTATGGAACAAATATAAGACCGGGCGTTACTAGCGAGGATACATAAACTAATAGAAGACATTGTATTAACCTTTCCTTTAACTATGATGTGTAACGACTACACATTGGTTCTAATAACTTTAATATATAAATAACCATCATAAATACTGGCTTCAGATTTTAGGTATTCCTTCATAATACATTAACGCATTGAATGAAAAAGTAGTGTTTATATTAATTAGCACTTATCGGGCACATAGAGATATTTTGTGAAAATCAGGAATAAAATCACCAATACAATGAAACGTGTGCTAGTGTGTAACGTAGCTATATTCATTCTAAAAAACCGCTATGGGATGCGAAGGTACGCGGGTGAGAGAGTGCGGGGAGATACGATCTTACTCTTACTTGACTTCGCTATATGGAAACCCTAGAAATGGAATCTCAGTTCGCAGTTGTGATTTTTCTTTCTAGATACACAGCGCCTACGATCTCGAGCTACTGGCAATGTTGTTATGAATATTCTTATTTTTCAGATTTAAAATCGCATTTTTTTACCTGTGTAATGATTACACAGCACCGGATCGCGCAGAATAATTTAGCGCAGTAAGAGGAAGGTTAAGGCAACCTATTGCCAGTAGGTCGTCCTTTTTATACTAACGTGTAGCTACGCTCACCATCTCACTCTCTCTAATGGCGCTTTAAAGCTTCGGGAAGCAATGGAAATAATCGTTTCATTTAAAATAAGAAGTAATCTGCGTGTACTTACGAATGAAATGATGAGAAAGATTGGGAAGTATATGGCTACTAAAATCCGGTCACCAAACAAGGCTACAGTCATTTCAAGAAACGTTTTGATTTTGAATGGTGTTCTTTCGCCAGGGCGATACTTAGAGTATCTACCAATTTGAAAACAGCAATGAAATCCAGCACGCTTTTGTAACTCTACCTCTCAAAAACAACACGGTACATGTGCATAATTTACGCACGAAAAAAAAAATTAGCCTAGCCCTACTAAAGGCCAAATAATGTGGTCCAATGGACGCCGCGAAAGTTTTTACCACGCACGTCCGTCGAAGTGTTGTATTTATAATATTCAAAGTTATAAGCTTGAAGTAACAATATGTGGAGAGAGAGCTAATTATTTTTACCTAACCTATACAGATTTGGGATAAATCACTTTCTTCGGGTTTCCACGTTGCACACCATGAGAAAGAAAGAGACAACAATTTTTTCCCCAAATTATCACACCGCTTTAAAGTATTGTTAGAATGTTCTTCGTGTCCCGCGTCTGCGTTGACTAGGTCCACACGTTACGATTCGCAAAATAAGTTGATATTACTCAACGGTTTATTAGGTTACGTGTAATATATATTTTTTACCAATACTGTGAAAACCTGGTTACACGAATAAACAAAAACATTATGTCGACATGTGCTATGAATGGATGAATAAATACCCTAGCCCTAGTCCTAGCCACGCCCAGTGCTAGCCGAGTCCGGCGAACCTCGTAAAAACTTACTGCAGCTCTCTCCACAGCGCTCTCTCTTGTGTATTATTGCTCTGAGGTTATAATAGTAAACCATGCATATTGTATACCCTTCTAGCCACGAATCTTTTTATGCGTCATAAAAAAAGTGTTTTCATTTCTATTTTATTTATGTTGGTTTGCGCAGTGGTTACAAACCAGCGCCTTATATCTGGTAGAATTAATGAATTTCCATGGTGATTAATTTTTCACTTCACTTCAAAAAAAAACCTACAGTAATATTAGCATGGCTTAGGAAGTCAAAACAACTGTCACTCGTGATTTTTTTAAAGCTAGGGAATGCGCAAACCTGGATCTTGAATAAACTCGTGTTGTAGGAGAGAGAAAAATTACTAGTAGGCCAATCATTTCATTACCAATCTGTTGAAAAGGTGAACTTAGAGTAATTCATTAACACGCTTTTTAAAAATATATATAGTAAATACCGCACGAGAGTCCCAATCGCTCCAAACGGTCTGGAGTCAGAGCTACTGTGGCGTCCCCAATCGGGGTATGTTGTGAAACTGAACGTAGTGGCGGAGATGTGGAAGAGAAAGGTTGGAAAATACCTGTATATTCAGATCTGGTCACCAAACACGGCTAAAGCCATTTCAAGTAACTTTTCGATTCTGAATGGGAAACATTATTTCGACCGGTTAGTAGCTGAGTGGGCAAAAGCGTCGGATTCCAACCCGAGCGTCGTGGGTTCAATTCCTCTGCTAGCTAAGTCCTCCATCATTGCACAAGCAACATCTTCCGCTTATTATGATTGCGGTAGGAGTTTTTAAAATATTGTCGGGTTATTTGTAACCCGGGGATGTTTGTGTTTCTAATTAATTTAAAAAAATTAAAATAATAAATTTATTTGCGCACGCCGGGATTCGAACTCGCAACCCCTTAATGTGTAGTCGAGCGTCTTGACCACTCGACCACGGAGGCCGTCAAAACGCTAACCCACAGCTCCACAACAATGCCACCCACCGTTCATTGCTTTAAATGGCTTTAGCCATGTTTGGTGATCAGAATAGCATTGTAATATCTTTCTTACCTTCCTGATTTCCATATCCTTCCTTTTCCCATCCCCTTCAGCCTCACAACATACCCCGATTGGAGAGATCATGCTCCCTAAATATCTTCTAAAAGATATTTTATATGTACAAATGTTCGCAATTATCCTACGAGAAGTTGTCATAATTTTAGGCTTTCCAAAACAAATATTGCTTGTACATGGCCGGTTCAAAAGAAAAGGTGAATTTCGAATTTTCGCGGGCTGTGTCCATTCGATTATCGTTTTTTTTGTTGTTATGTTGGTACACATATGTTTATCATATGTTAGCATTATCAACCATTTTGGATTAGTGATTTGTTTTTGACAACTGGAAAGGTTAGTCACGTTTTTGTGTGTTCTTCGATTTTTTACTTTTGAAAAAAATGGATCAAAGAATAAAATCCATGATTTGTTTTCAACTCAGGACGCTCATCGTCATTAACATCTTCTCGGCCTTCTGTAAAGCGCTTGTACCACAGTCCACACTTTAAGTGCGTTGAAGCACTTTATTCTATTTTTAACGCAGAATTTAATACATATTCGTTGATCCATTTTTTTCAAAAGTAAAAAATCGAAGAACACACAAAAACGTGACTAACCTTTCCACTTGTCAAAAACAAATCACTAATCCAAAATGGCTAATAATGCTAACATATGATAAACATATGTGTACCAACATAACAACAACGAAAAAATCGATAATCGAATGTACACAGCCCGCGAAAATTCAAAATTAACTTTTTCTTTTGAACAGGCCTCGTATGCGCAATAATAAACGAGTATTCAAAACAGCGTGGTTTTAGTAGCCTCCCAAAAGCCCTAAAAGAAGCCTCAAGTCTTGGCACTTTTCCTAGGATTTGTGCTGAATATGTAACGAAAAACCTATGATTTTTATGCGTACTAAGATTTAAATTTATATCTTAAGAGAATTACTAAATGTGTGAACAAAATAATTTGCATACATCCAAATAAAAATACAAAAACAATCAACAACAAAATACAAACTGGCCAAAAACGTGTAGTATTCACATAAAAATAATTAATAAATTACTGAAAAATTCACATATATACTGTTGTACTAAGCAGTGTTAAATATTTTGATATTGTCGTTTTTTTGTTGAAGGTACCGTGTACGAAGAAAGAAAAATTAAAAAATGTATTCATTTAAAATTCTAAAAGGCGTTTAAAATCAAGTTGCTAGAGGCGCCATTTGCTCCAGAGGTTGTTTTATAGCAGCCTGTTTGAAATTGCGGGTATAAACGGATTGACGACAGTTTTTACGTGTGCTGTAGATTCAACGTAGACCATTAAACGACATAAAAACCACCATAAACGTACCGGCTGAATAATAAGGTCACGAAACATCTCACGCAAACGAAATATTTGTCTACGTTTTTCAGTCTAGTTTTTTAGCATCTGATTAGATGTGGACTCTATTTTTTGTTGCCCACAATAAATTGGACAGTCCACCTATTTATCAATCAGTGGACCATTTTCGAAAATAATCATCAGAACAATCGTAAACATAAAAGCACATATCTTTTTGATTTGAATGTTTAATTGCTTATTTAAATTGGGCCAGGTCTAGTGACCACACAAGAGTATAAACTGCCTGGAGCCAGCGTGACTATGGGACCCTCAGTATTATATCTTTTTGTGTGGCTGAAAAAGGAGGAGAAAGAGGAAGGATGGAGAAAGGTTTTTACGACTTTCTCTCTTCTACAATTCGAATGTATTCAAGACACAAGCTCACTGCACCCTCTTCTTGTGAAAACACTTCACACATAATCCAAAAATAATTTTAAAAAATTATTGAAAGAACATCAATTGATTTTCAAATTATAGACGGCCTCCGTGGTCAAGTGGTAAGACGACGTGTGCAAATAACTTTTATTTAATTAACAAGTGCCATAATACATTTAATTTATATAAAATAGTATATAGTATACTTGCGGCACGTTCCAGAGTGGTAGAAACTCTTCGTATCGCCCTGGTGAAAGACCACCAGTCAGAATCGAAACGACGCTTAAAATGGCTTTGTCCGAGTTTGGTGACCAGATCTGAATAGCCAGGTACTTATTAATCTTCTTGCTCCCCATATTCTTCCCTCCTCACTACCGTGAAACTCAAAACATACCCCGATTAGGGATGCCATAGTCCCACTGGCTCTAGACGGTTGGAAGCAGTTGAAACACTTGTGCGGTATTAAGCGCTTCTGAGGTGATATTTCTGTCACGAAAACGGCGCTATATAAATCAGCCAATTATTATTATTACTTATTATTAAAAGTAGTAAGGAAGAGAAGGAGACGGAGAAGAGAAAGGTTGGGAAGTACTTGGCTATTCAAATCAGGTCACCAAACACGGCTAAAGCTATTTCAAGTAATGTTTCGATTTTGAATGATGGTCTTTCACCAGGGCGATACTTCGAGTATCTACCACTTTGTCAATAATTGGCCAATGAAGGAAGCCTGAAAACTACAAGTTATTTAAAACAGCTTTAAGACGCATAGCAAATAAACAAAAATAAAAGAACTTAGTTACATTCCAATATAAACTACTCTATAATGTATTTATTTTTATATTTACGAATTTGAATAGCCAAATGTCCAAATATTTTGTAGATGAAATTATTGTTTATTACAGTGTACACAATTGTGTGACTAGAATTGTAAATAAGATTACCACATAAAAAAAACGGAATCACACATCTGCCTTATGTACAGAAAACTGAAAATGAATGTTGAGATGCCTGAAAGTGTAAAAAGTGAAGGTAAAATGAGTGTATCGCATTAAATAATGTTATGCTTACTGCATTATAAAAATGTACATATTATAATAAGTTAATATACCATGTAATATGAACTAACTCAATAAATAATACAAATTCCAAATAATATTTATTTTATATTAGTTACTTTGTACATTCAATTTTATAAATAGCTAATTATTTCATTTTCTTTTTGACTTTATAACATTTTAACTTATTATTTTGATTTATATGCATTTTAAATAATTTTTACATGCTATTTTGAACTTATTGATAGGCATAATTTTGATGGTTTCCGGCAGCGCATTAAAAATTTTCATCCCTTTATATAGTAAGCTAGTTTGTGTGTTGGCTTTATTCTTTTCTGGTAGCCTAATTTATTTGCATGCCCTTGTATTATATTTGTGAATATCAACATTGTAGTTAATTTTGGCTGAAGAAATATTTTGGTAACAAGTTATTTTTCATTTTATGTATGAACATCAATGTGTTTAATTTTAGCATGTGTTTCACTGTTAGCCAATTTAGTTCCTCTGACATTTTAGCAACTTTTGAGTATCTATTTCGCCTAAGTATGATTCTCATTGCTCTATTTTGGAGTATTCGAAACCTGCTTTGTTATCTGTCATTACACAAGAAAAGAATCAGTATTAAACAGTGATTAAAATTTGGAGCAATAATGGAGTTGTATGTTGTAATTGTGGATATTCTGGAAGTTTTTTTACGAATTCTTCCCAAAAAAGACATCTTCTTAATACTATCATAATGAGGCGTATTATAATAAGTTCATTTCAATTCAAAAGTAATAAAGATACGCCCGTCAGGCAACGACAAGCAACGTCTCAATTATAAACCACGATCTGAATGACACTCATACAATCAAGTTTTTTATAGTTCTTTTGATTTTGATTGAATCTTAGCGATTAAAAAATACATTTATATGGTTATAGCACAAAAACTTTAACTGGTCGGAGCCAATGGAAGTATGACATCTCCATCTCCGATTCGGTGTTTGATGCGAGGCTAAGAATATTGGGGAGGAAAACGAGATGAGAAGAGTAAGGTTGGAAAGTTTCTGGCTATTCAGAACTGGTCACTTAACAGAATAAATGCCAATTAAAGCATTGAAAATGCTGGGATTTTTTTATATAGTGAATTCCATACAAGAGTCCCAACTGCTTCCAACCGTCTGGAGACAGTTTTTTAGTTTAATCTATTTTATTTAATTTAATTGTACATCAAAGTTTACAAAGGAATTAATTATAACTCGTATACTTTTTGACTAAATAATAATACATTATGTACTAGTTGATATTACTAATGTATTCTATATTGTTCTTACAAGCCATTTTAAATTTATTTATTAATATTTTTCTCGTGTCTAGGATGAACCAAGAATGTATGCAGAATGAGTTGATGATGAATGTAAGTAATTCCAAATTCGTGGTGTTTGAAAGAGAGAGTACGCAAACACCGTGCAATTAGTTGTGAATGATGAATACTTGGAGCAAGTGGATAAGTTTGTGTATTTAGGAAGTATGTTCTAGAGAGACGGAAAGGCTGATAAGGATATTGAAAGAAGGGTGAATGCAGGAAACTCCATTAATAAAGGACTGAACGCTGTTGGCGCAAATAAGAAATTGTCAAAAGAAGCGAAGCTAGCAGTCCACAATGGAGTGCTTATACTAACCTAAATGTATGGCAGTGAGGCATGGAACTGGCAGAGGAAGGATGAAAGTAGACTGGATGCTGTAGAAATGAGATCCTTGAGACGTATGTGCATTAAAACAATGTGTGGCCGTATTAAAAATGTGGAAATCCGGAAAGAATGCAAGACTGATGTGAGCGTAATGAATAGGATCAAGAAAGGGGCACTTAGATGGTTTGGGCATGTAGAGCGAATGAACGAAGAAAGGAGTGTGAAAAGAATATACGATCCTAAAGTGAACGGAAGAAGAAGTTGAGGACGCGCGAAGAAGACATGGCACGATTAAGTAAATCAAATACTTGAATCGGGTCATGTGAAGAGTCAGAATAACAGAAGAGTATGTATGAGACGATGTATGAATATGAATGAAGCAAGGAGTGTGTGCCAAAACAGAGTTATATGGCGGTCCGTCCTCTCTGCCTACCCTTGCGGAGCAACGGCGTGATGGTTAGTTAGACTGTACCTTTAGACTGTTTAAAAGTACCTGGGTTTTGATATCTGGTCACTAAACACGTTTAAAACCATTTCAAGCAACGTTTCGATTCTTATTGATGGTCTTTCACCAGGGCGATACTTAGAGTATCTACCATGAAGTGAAAAGATGATTCAGTGGTTAGAGAAGATGACCGTATTGCTTAAGCTCCTGAGTAGTGCCAATAACCTTTTTTCTCCTGTTTTTGTTCTGATACATAAGACCTTATATATATATTTTTATTTAATCATTTATGTTGATTATAAATGATTAAATGAAAATGAAATAATTTCTTTGTATACGAGTAAGAAAACTTTTTTTGGTTGACCGGTTTCGCTTAGCCCAAGCATCATCATTACCGGTCAGTCTTATACAAATTTCATTTTCATTAAATATGTCGAACCACGAAGTGATTGTTTTTTACGAAAATATATATGATAACTTAATAAAACGCAATTTTTGTGACCTGACGTTTTGACGTTCACGGTTTCTTATTTTATCCTTTGACTTCATCTCAAAATTAAGTCAGGCAGCCCGTAATCTACCTAAAAGAACGCTAATAGAAATTGATCGTTGCTAAGCGAACTCTAACAATAACAAGATGAGGTAGGTAGCCACCATTGATTTTTTAGAATAGTGATTATATTGTGTCTACCAATTGTCACCAACGTTCTCGCGAATTTGCACGAACCAAATACTAACTTATTATTTATGCATATTGTTATAATGCATTATGATGGGATATGTGTAATCTTCTTTTAATGGATTGTTAATGTGTTCGTCGTGCAAGTCTCTCTTTTCTCTGCTAAATATAATTACCCCCCCCCTCCGAGAGACCTAATAAAAGATCTTCCCAAAAACTGAGTTTCGGGTAAAATGGCTATAGTCGCAATGCCTCGATGTGCTGAAAAATATGAGTTTTGTTCTTTTAACAATAGAATTTTTCACTTTAGAATTTAGCCAACATTTCGAATGCGTCTAGTCCAAATTACAGACATAAAATGGGAAGCGATAACTAATTAACCTCAGAGCAATAATTAATATACAAGAGGGAGCGCTTCTGTAGTCAGCATTGATGGTTTTTGCCTTACTTGGGCGTGGCTAGGACCAGGGTTAGGGCATTTATACAGCCATTCATAGCACATGTCAATAAAATGTTTTTGTTTATTGATACACCGACTTTTTCACAGTAATGTTATAAACAAAAATATAGGATGGTCCGATGCTCTGTGGGGAACCCGCTTGCACAGCGCGGGTGTAAACTGTGCGCCTAAAGTTTAAGTTTAGACTTACGGAATTCAATACTTCGTTTGTGTGAAAGCACTATGAAACAATACATGATTAAAAATATAGGATATAACCTAAAAATCCGTTGAGTTATGTCGCATAACAAAACGTCGTGGGCGGAGTCGCCGTAGACGCAGGAGACGGAAAACATGCTTACATGCCTAAAAGTGGTGTGATATTATGTGACAACTTGTCTTGTCTCTTTCTCTCTCACGGTTTACGACGTGAAAACCCGGAGAAAGTGATTTATCGTAAATTTGTATAGGTTGTGTTAAAATATTTAGCTCTCTCTCCATATATATTCTTACTTCCAGAGTGGTGGGTATCGCCCTGGTGAAAGACCACCATTCAGAATTGAAACATTGCTTGTAATGGCTTTAGCCGTGTTTGGTGACCAGATATGAATAGCCAGGTACTTCCCAACCTTCTCCTTCTTCATCTCCTTCCTCTCCCCACCACCTTCAGCCTCACAACATACTCCAAATGGGGATGCCATAGTCTCACTGGCTCTAGACGGTTGGAAGCAGTTGAGACTCTTGTGCGGTATTCACGTAAAAAAAAAGAACTATTCAAAATACATATAAATCAAAATGAAAAGTATTACATAAGTAAAAACATTATATTATTAAGACAAATAGAAAATGAAATAATTAGATACTTTGTAAGCTTTAATGTACAAGTAACTAATACAAAATAATTAAATCCAAACACTAAAACTTTCGAAACAATTTTATTAATTTTCATGTTAAACTAAGTACCGAAACGTAAAGGTATATTAATAACTGATATTCGTAGAACAAGCGGTTACCCTAACCTACCTTAACGTCGAATAATGAGAAGAGGACTTTGGTTAACCACAGAAGAAAAAATAAGAAAGTCTTGAACCAGTTTTCGCTGATATCATTTAACTTTTAAAAGGTTTTAAACCAAAATTACAACGTTTTACTTGTTCAACTTTCCATAACGAAACGTTCTTTACGTTGAATATTGTAAGCATTTTTTGTGTGTTTATGGTCGATGAATAACACATTGGTAAACCCTCTGCACGTGAAAAACTCGGAAACACGTTTATTTGCGATATTTTAGAATCGGGCATATTCTTGGGCGAATAATTTATTGAAAACGAGTACAAAAAATAGTACTGATAATAATTGTATTTTTTTTATTTTTCCAAACACTATTTTTGTGAAAAATCACCTCAAAAGGGTCTAAAAAGTTAAAAAATACTTGAAAATAAAATATATTTAATTTTTATTATTTTTTTAAACCCACAGACTCATCTAACACTGTGGTTTTACAAACAAATAAAACATCATGTCGATATGTGCTATGAATGGATGTAAAAAGGTGTGTCCATAAAAACCCTAGCCTAGCCTAGTAATAAAAATGTTTAAAAATAAGTTGCAGATTTTTTTGCATCATTTTCGCAACGGTGATCATGGCAAAATTGGACGTAGTTATGCAGAAATCGTCCAACCCACAATTTTCCGAGTTTTACGTGTTTTCCAAGTTTATTCAAGCTCCGAATGCAACAGATTTTTGGTAATTCAATATTTTTCTTACTACATTGCAGATATTTGACTAAAATTGAAGTTTAAAAACATTAAAATGTAGTATAACATAGGAAATACAATTATTTTCTTATTAAATACATTGATATATTATAAATTACCTATTTATAATAATTACAATAAAGAAAAAAACACTCATATTCATTTTACGAATTACGTTACATGCTTTTGTATAATCATATTTTCAAACACCTTTTGCTCAGTTCCATCTCTTTGGGGTTGGATGCTTTCTGCATAACTGCGTCCAATTTATGAGAGAATTTATTCAGTATCCTTTTTTGTAACCTATCTGGCGATCTTTTGCGGTTTTATGTCATTTTTTTTATTTCAATATTGTGATTTATCGTTTTCTTTTTAAATTAAACGTTTTTAATATTTACATTTTAATTCGTGGTGAAATTTCGTTTTAACGGTTTGATTAAAACAACTTGTCTATTCAAACGGTGGAAAAAGTTTTTAATTTGTGTTATTAAATCGTTTTACATTTTTATTCAAAATATCTGTCGAAATCACGAATACTCTCCATATATTAATATTTTTAAATACACCTCTCCCATGAATGCATGCATGGTGTGTTACTTATGTAGTTTGTATTATAATTTTACGGAGTTGTTTATGGTTTGATGTGGATTCATAACGCGATTAATTTCTTCACAGGCGTAAGAAGATTCAGAATTAAGGCCCAGTGGCACCCGAAATGTTTATTCATTAAAAAAATGTTAATGTTAAAAAAAAAATCTCTGTCAGAATCTAATTTTTTTTTGTCATTTTCCATTTTTTAAAGATTAATATCTATTATTTATTTATTCGATTGTACTAGCCGAAGTGGACTTTAACATGTAAATGAACATTTATCAGTGATACAAGTGTAAAATTATTTGCTCTTACGAAAGGTAAGAATGAGTAATCAACATAAGTATTACGTGCATTGTATTTTTTTAATTACATTGTTTTTATTTATTTATTTTATTGTATTCGCCCGAGAGGGCTTTTACATTAAAGATTTACAATTGACAGTGAAAAAATGAGAATTATATGCACAAACAAAATAAGGAATAGTTGTAGACTAGTAAAAAATAGTGTTTAAATACGCAAAAAATATTGATTAAAGATATGTGATGTTATAGCCTTCTTGTATCTACATTCCGAGCAGTTAAATACATCAGCCACCTCTGCGTATGTAATACCAACTGCATGCAATCTAGGTACAAGCGAGTATCTGAAAGACTCAGTCGTGATATTATTGTTATAACCTTGAAGTAACAATATACGGAGAGAGAGATAATTATTTTTACCCAACCTACACAAACGTGCGATAAATCACTTTCTCCGGGTTTTTACGTCGAACATCATGAGATAGAAAGAGACAACAAATTTCATAGACCGCTTCCATATACTGTAAGGATGATCTTAAGGTCCTGGTTCACCGCGGGACTCCACCCACATTTTTTATTATTTCAATAAACTTGACACATCTAAACAATTTTTACCGTAGCCTTAGTCTTAGCCACGACCAGGTGCACCGAGTCAGTTTAAAATCATCAAAACAAGTAAAAAACTTACTTTACTGCCTTGGATAGATACTACTCTACCAACTATGAGAATAATACTATATCGCGTATCAAAGCTTGTTTACCCCTGCCTCCAACTTAATAACCGTGTAAAAAACAGACAGCTTAAAGAAGTGTTGGTTATAACTAAATAGAATTTTGGATCGAGATCAATAAGAATATAATAATAATTTTAAAAATCAATAATCGATATTATTAATACCGTAAGCCGTCTTCTGCTACGTTCGATGGAAAAAATGCTCATACATGCAAAAGTTTAAAATTTTCTTCCGATTACAGTCCTTCACGATTTACTCACTATGATCTTTTTGATGTGTGTGTCGTGACTAAAAATATAGCTTGAATTTTAATATAGTTTTAATAGTATTGATAATTTATAAAACAGCCTAATACGGCTAACTTCATGCAACCTTGCTGTGAGCTTTTAAAAAATCTTCGTTAACTTTCAGGCTTATTTCTTTTCCCAGGATTTTCCAAAATGAACTGTTCTTCCTGACAAATGGGTAAATTCGCACTTCGTGTCGTATTGTCTTATTTTATATTGTATTTGTCTAAGCAGACTTGTAACGTATTTATAATCGAAGAATCAAAGCGTTGCTTGAAATGGCTTATGCCGTGTTTGGTGACCAGATCTGAATAGCCACGCAACAACCTTCATCTTCCCCATCTCCTTACCTCCCCACTACCTTCAGCCTAACAACTTTGAAGTAACAATATATTGAGAGAGAACTAATTATTTTTACCCAACCTATACAAACTTAGGATAAATCACAGTCTCCGGGTTTTTACGTCGTACACCATGAGAAAGAAAGAGACAGAAAAATTCCCCAAATTATCACACCGCTTTAAAGTATTGTAAGAGTGTTATTTGCGTCTCGCGTCTCGCGTCTCCGTCGGCTCCGCCCACACGTTAGACAGGAGAGTAATATTCACTGTAAAAAATAATAATTTGTAAGGAATATAACAAAACCTTTTTCAACTAATTGAATGTTACTTGATTGAATTTTTAAAGAACATAATGTAATGAAAATAACAGCATTAATTTTTGTTTCATAGAAGTTTATTTTGAATCGGACAGCACATAATTCTTTAAAATTTAATATCTCTACTAAATTAAACCATAAATTATATTATATACATTGCTTAATTTATTTTTCAAGCCATTAATATAAGGAATGTCTTAAAATCTCACATTCCATGGGAGTTCTTACTATTGCCAGATTTATTGCAAAAAATCACATTCAAATCGAACCAGTCTATGTTTCGTGAACTCGTAAACAATATTTGACATTTTATTCAACATAACTTAAGGCAACAAAGACGGGGGGTTCACACATATTCATTTAAGCAGGACTCACCGCGAACAAAAGACTGGTTCAAGAATAAATCCTTTTTTCAAACTATTTATTATCTGCTATATATTCACACTCAAATTTCTCATGTATGTCTTTTCTCATACATAAACCCAATCATACAATATTTCTTTATAAATGGTCCGAGAAATGCGTAATTCTTCATTCCGCTAACCAAATAATAAAATAATATTACTTTACGGATAGAAAAAAAACGTTTAAGGGCCAATGGAATTTTTAAAGGTTTTTGTTTTGTTGTATAAAAGTTTGAAAAAGGTGGCCCTACAAAGCTACCTACTAAAACCAATAAAAGGTCCCTTCCTTCTAAGGCCACCCTACTAAGGCCGCCCCGATTTGTTCACTCTACTATTGTAATCTTAGGGAAACTTGATTAGGGTGGCCCTTTAAAAAAAAAAACAATGTGTGGAAATGTTAATGATTTTACGCCCTGCACCTAGAAGGCTGCTTTAAAGCTCATTGTGGTAATACTCTGTTGTGACGTTGACCTCTTCTTCGTGGAACTCGTCACAAACTGCTGGGTACCTCGCCTGAAAATAAAATGAAAAAGATTTTTCTTAAAATTTCAATTTTTATAATTCTATTATTTGTGAGACAGATGATTTACTATTGCAGAATCTCGTAAATAATGGAGATTCCCTTAAACCATGTGGATAAGTAACGTGGGTTAGTTACTAGGAGAAAATATATTTCACCCCTTGCGAAGTGAGAATTTGACGAAAGATTGTCTCGAAAAATACTGAAATGTGTGCCTATTTGCCTATGGCAAGTGATTTTTTTTTCTTCTAAATAAACCTTCTCAGTTGACGCTTCGTCTCTTTCAATAAAAAATATGTCTCTTTCTCTCTATTATTCTATTTTTTCTCATTGTTTTGTTATTTTATTTTAAATTTTGTTCTCCCTCTGTATGTATATATAACCGCACACTTTGTATTTTCTGTTCAGTTTAATTTTTCTACTATGATGATGCTTAGGCTAAGCGAAACCGGTCGGTCATAAAAAATAAAATAATATCCATGGTCTTACACAAATTTATTTTTGTAATTTCTTTAGATATTTAAAACCACGAATTGAAGGCTTTCTACGAAAATATAATATGTTTTAAAATATGCATTTGTAAACACCACCTTCTTCGATTTATCTTAACCCTTATGTGACTGAAGAAAACTACACGTTTTTTTAAATTTAAATGAAGTTTTCTTTTACAGTACATAATTTGCTGAAGTTTGCTGGACCACTTTTATGAACTAATACATCCCGACTCGGTTCAAGACTCAGGGAAGTATGTGAGAATTTCACCCAGTACCACCTTTTCTTGGGATTTTTAATTCAGTAGGTGATTGAAAATAGTATTAATGATACATGTGATGCACTATGAACACAACAGTACATCACATTTATCATTTAAATACAATAAAATGATAAATAAATATATAGACAAGCTTTAAATTCCATATAAAACACATGAGGGTACCCTTTCAGTCATCAGTAAGTAAAAGTTTAACTTAAGCGTTTTCCGCTCACATGCCACCCTCCACATAGCCAACGGTTATTTTAACTATTGTTAAGAAGCCGTAAAGATTCAGCCGGTTAGACTTACTGAAACATTAAAAAAATCTATGTTGAAAACCGAAAAGGGTACCCGGGTACCCTTTCACTCACATAAAGGTTTAGTACAACTATACCATCCCTGGTGAAATCGGCCGTATTTTCTCCGACATCCTACCTTTTTGTTGTTTAATAACCGATTATAACTTGTAACTAATGTATGCACCATGCATGCATGCACCCCTTCTATTGTAAAAAATATTGTAGGTTTCAGAATGCCCTAAATTTATTTATAATTTTTTTTATTTCTATTTACCTCACGGGCCCTGAGAAAAAGAGTCCTGGAGATTGTGTTTAACCGGCAATAGTTAGAATTTACAACCCTCGTGTGTATAACAATGTAATAGGTATGTATTCTCTCCTTTTTGTTGTTGTTTTGTTCAAAAGCTGTTTTTAGGGAATTCCAAACTTCACCTGTCATACCAATAGGAAAAGTCGTAAAAAAAATTTTTTGCACACCAGCGGAATCGAATCTGCCATCCCCTGTCAAATTTACAAATGACTGCGCAACGGTGGCTGCTAAATGCAACAGTTGATAGTAAAGCTTACACTATTAATGTAAAAAAATGTAACATAGAAAAATAATAATAAATAAATGATTGGATGAATAATACGTAACAATTACCTGGCAATTACTGTCATCTTGGATAGCGTTGTAGAGGTCCCAAAAGCCGTGTCCCCCCTGGTAGCTAAGGGCTGCGGAAGCCACCAGGCTGCTGAACTTTGTCAAACCAGCCTTGAATCCAGGAAGACCTTTAAAAATAAGATATTACAAGCGTTAATATGGGGGAAAATGTACAAAGTCAGAACTTGTAAAAATACTGAATACCCGATTTTCAAATGTTACATTGGAGCCACTTTCAAAGAAGTAATCGACTACCTAGAGTAATGTACATATTTGTATAGTTTTCTTTAGCATATAATATTCAAAGAACAATTTCAGTTTCCGCTCCTGGCTTGAACGTAAATTTACTGTCAGCCATTTTAAAAGTCACTATTCCCTCTAACTAGCTTTCCAGGCGCGACACGATGGTGGATATTGCCAAACCTTTTTGATAAATGGGCACACACAGTATCGAAACAATAAGGCTCCTGATTTTTCTAAAGATGAGTTAAGATTGTCAATCCAAAAAAATTAAGTATTTTCTATTAAATATATAAAACTAAATAATTAATTTAATATAAATTGCGAATATGGCTACATGGATTGATCAATCCGGAGGATTAGTTTGGCATTGTAAAATTTTGCTCCGACGCATTCGTCATACAGTAAGAGGCTATTTATAGACTCGTTTTCATGGGTGGGGATAACTAACTAAGCATCACGCCGTTTCTCCGCAGCGATAGGCAGAGAGGACGGACCGCCATTTAACTCTGTCTTGGCACACACTTCTTGCTACATTCACATTCATCAATCGTCTCTTACTTACTTTTCTATAATTCTATATCTTCACACGACCCGATTTCAGTATTTGATTTACTTGATCGTGCTATGCCTTCCACGGGCGTCCTCGATTTCTTCTTCAGTTAACTTTCGCATATTATATTATTTTTACACTCCTTTTTTCGTTCATTTGCTCTACACGTCCAAACCATCTAAGCGTCCCTTTCTTAATCCTATTCGTTACGCTTACATCAGCCTTACATTTTTTCCGGATATCTATATTTTTAATACGACCATACATGGTTTTACCGCACATAAGCCACAGGAATCTCATTTTCACAGCATTCAGTCTACTTTCATCCTTCCTCTGCCAGTTCTACGTCTCATTGCCATACATCAGGGTTGGTATAAGCACTCCATTGTGGACTGCTAGCTTCGCTTCTTTAGACAATTTCTTATTTGCGCCAACAGCGTTCAGTCCTCCATTAATGGAGTTTCCTGCATACACCCTTCTTTCAAGATCCTTATCAGCCTTTCCGTCTCTCGTAAACATACTTCCTAAATACACAAAGTCAGCCACTCTCTCCAAGTATTTAACATTCACAACTATATTGCACGCCGTTTGCGTACTCTCTCTTTCAAACACCATGACTTTGGACTTACTTACATTCATCATCAACTCATTTTGCATACATACTTGGTTCATCCTAGACACGAGAAACTGTAGATCTTCCATACTGTCAGCAATCAGCACCGCATCGTCCGCATTTTGTTTTGCTATACCATGTACTGCAACAGTATGTACTGTAACGAATTTCAAACACGACAAACCCGCTCTATCCGCTAGAGCTACCGGGAGGGTAATTTAAATGCAAGTGGATCTGTAAGAACCACGAGTTTTCTCTGACATATCTTTTGCGCCTGTTTTAAAGTAGGCGGTATTCCGCGTACGCAGCAATGGGTTCATTAGGTTTTCGGTTTGGGAATCGTCGTTGATGGTCTCATAGTAATTAGAAAGATAGTGACATGAAGGCGTAATCTAGAAGTTGACGCTACCTAGTTTCTCGTCAGGATCGTGCCTGTTGATGACGCACAGCACGTGCGTCTGGCAGTGCGGCGCCTTGTGCGCGAAGCGGTAGGCGCGGTACACGCGCAGCACGGGCTCGATGATCTCCAGGTTGAGCGTGTCCGTCAGCTTGTCGCTCAGCTCGTGCTTGTTGGCGGTGCGCAGGTAGGAGCCGTGGGACTGGGCGGTCTGGAGAATATCCTGGAATCAAAAAAAAAGTTTTACAACGTGGCAATTTTTTCCGTATTGCCACACCTATAAAAATCGAACCGTTCGAAAATCTTGTTTCTAGATTTTTTCCGCTGGTTTGATCGGCCTGCATTGTTCTCTTTCTGTCTTGCGTTCATATATAATACACTTATTTCTGAAAAAAAAAGTGTAGATTATGATTTATACCAAAATATTTAAGTTTTTATTTGTGCTTGTAGAGGTTAAAGTCTGCCACACGAAAATCTGCAAAGAAAAGCTCGCGTTTAATCCCATAAATATCAGTAATGGGAGAAAGCTGAGTGGACAAACACGTCAGATTCCCCCTCCCGGGCGTCGTGGGTTCAATTCCTCTGCTAGCCGTGTCTTCCATCATTGCACAAGCAACATCTTCCGCTTATTACGATGGCAGTAGAAGTTTTTCAAATATCGTCAGGTTATAAATTACCCGGGAATGTTTGTCTTTATTTAAAAAAAAAACAAATGAATGAAATGTACCTACGAACGTAGTTCATAGTAGTTCCTAACCTTTTCAGTCTTGTTACCCCTATGGCCTATCAGGGAAACTGATTTAACCCCCCTTTACAATGTTGACGAAGAAAACAACACATGCATACAAATAGCCTTTATCAATCGTAAAATTGCACAAAAATATACGTAATTACAATTTCAATGCGCTTCCTCAATTAATTAATGACAGTTATTTTATTTATTTTTATTTATTTACAAAATAAGAAAAAAAAGTTTACAAAAATATAGAAATTATATCAATGTTACACAATATGGATAGTTACTTAAATACATAAAAAATAATATTGAAGAAAAGTAATTCGATTAAATAATAAAAGCATATATATATATATATATTAAACATAATACATATTGTAATTTAGCGATATAAAGGTTGATAGTACATTTGATTTTTTTTTTTGTATTACTACGCCAAAGAAGAGAACTAGCTCTTGGCGAAGGAGTTTTAAAAAAAAAAAATAGGATATTTAGTTAATGTGAAAGTTGGAATTATTTTGCATTCGCAAGTTTTTTTTATGTTAGGTTTTGTTTCATTTATCGTGTCACATTGAGATGGTTTCTGGCCTTTGTTTTGACTTTAGTGACTTTTAACTTTTTTTAGTAACTAAAGTTGGGAAACCACTCTCACATCTATCAGCGGTAAAAAAAAGTATTTTCATTCTTAGAGCTCTGTCAGCTATAATAGGATATTCAGCACCTACTTTTTGCCAAAATGTACCGAAGTCATAATTTTGAATTTTCACTTTGAAAGTGCTATCCTCGCGTAGTCCGAGAAATTCTACTTTGGCTGAAGCATTTTCGTCTTTAAAAATTTCACCATCAATTGAAAATGGTCTTAATACCTGTATGTCTGTAATTCTATTATCTACATACCATTTTTTTTTAATTTTTACCCCCGCAGAAGAGCTGTTTTACTTCCGCAGGAGTAATTACCCCCAAATTCGGAACCCAAGATCTACTTGGTCTAAACTAGCGTTGGGAAAAATTTCAATGTTTTGTGAATGCTTTATGAACTGCTAGTTCTTTAAAATAAACCTTTCGCAGTGAACACTTCAATTGAAGTCGAACTCGCCAAAAAAAGATTGATTTGATTTGGCGAGGAACCGGTTATTTGTCCAGCTCTTTTTGGAACCGGTTCCTGCAGATGTTTTCGAAAGGTACTAGTAAATCTACAAAAGTTCCTCGCCAAAATAAAAGTACTAGTCGGTAAAGATTAAAAAAACGAAAAGAGCTGGAACTGGTCCAAAAAAAACGTACTAGTCGCCTTCGCCCAAAAAACACGGAAACGGACAAAGGATATCATCGACCGTTCCAGTTTCGGCTAAGGACCGGTTCCTTTTGATCGAAAAGTATTAGCAAAATTTCCCCTCCAAAAAAGGGATGAAACTGAGGAAGAACTAGTTTTTCGCCAAATCTTTGTAGTCGACCTTCAATTGAAGTGTGCGCTACCTCAAAATGCAGCTATTTCTTTGTAGACTTTAAAGCTCAATAAAGTAGTTCTTTGTAGCTTTGTAGTCCCAACTTCAATTGAAGTATTTGTTCAATAAAAAATGAACGAAGTTTGAGCTTCCACAAAATGAAGTAGTTCTTTGAAGTAGTTCTTACGGAGCGGTCACAACACTAGTCTCAACCGAAAATTCCTCTCCAAAAAAAGAGATGAAACTGGGGAAGAACTAGTTCTTCGCCAAATATTTGCAGTCGACCTTCAATTGAAGTGTGCGCTACCGCAAAATGGAGTAGTTATTTGTAGGCTTTAAGTTTCAACTTCGGAACTGAACTGCCGCAAAATAAAGTAATTCTTTGAAGTAGTTCTTACGAAGCGGTCACAACGCTAGTCTCAACCCCTAATAATTAAATAATAAATTAATATTTAAATCAATATTACGTAAACAAAAAAATTCCGGAACTGCACCACTATCGTTGAAATTCAAAAAACAATCATTTTAAAAATATGTTTGTCTGTACTTACATTGACGTATTTGACAGCCGGCTTGATGTATACGCTGACATCTGTGGGAGTGTTGAGATACTTCTTGAGCACGTAGTTGACGATGGTGGAGGTGGACTCGGAGAACTTGGCGGGGTTGAACACGATGTGTTTAGGGAAGCCCTGGGACGATAGGAAACCATTCACGACAAACTGGCTCGATGCGAGATACCTGCAAATAAAATTTACGGGAACTTGAGCCTCAACCATGGGAAAACTAGTGACCTAAAATTGAATCTAATCTTTTCTATGTTCGAAAAATGGGGATATGTAAAACCATGACCATTAAAACAATTTATTATAAAACAAATTTTGTTATTATGGAGAATACCGCACAAGAATTCCAACTGCTTCTGACTGTCTAGAGCCAGCCATACTATGACATCCCTAATCGGGGTTGTTGTGAGGCTGAAGGGTAGTGGGGAGGGAAGGAGATGAAGAAAAGCAAGGTTGGGAAGTAACTGGCTATTCAGAGCTGGTCATTAAACCCGGCTAAAAGCCATTTCAAGCAATGTTTCGATTCTGAATAGTGGTCTTTAATCAGGGCGATACTTGTGAGTTTTCCTTAGTAGAATCAATCACTCATCTCGTTAAGTAAGCCAAAAAGTGAAGATGATTATTTCTAAGCCATCGATATTTAAAAATTGTTTTTATAATATTTTTTAAGGATTGTTATTTGTGTAAAGCAAAGTTTATTTTAAGCAAATATTAAAACATTGTAAGGAATAAAGTTTTGCAAGCAATGAAGAGAGAAATCCACCATTCGATAATTGAATAAAGGCAGTAAGCCTCATGCTTTTTGAAAATGACTTTCTTCACATAATTGTTATCCTGCCCACCCACAATACACCCAGGAGAAAGGAATCAGGCAACAAAAATCGATTTCTTAGTAAAAATTCAGTTTCACCTTTTTTTAAAATTCAATGGTATATTTTTATAGTCAATACCGCACAAGAGTCCCAATTGCTCCCAATCGTCTAAAGCTTGTGAGACCATGGCATCCCCAAGGGAAGGAGATGGGGAAGAGAAAGGTTGGAAAGTACCTCGCTATTCATATCTGGTCACCAAACACGACTAAAGCCATTTCAAGTAACGTTTCGATTCTGAATGATGGTCTTTCACCAGGGCGATACTTAGAGTATCTACCAATCTGGAACGTGCCGCAAATATAATATGTCTTATTTTGTATGAATTAAATGTGTTATGACACATATAAATTAAATAAAAGTTATTTGCGCACGCCGGGCTTGAATCCGGGATCTTTGGATTCGTAGTCGAGCGTCTTACCACTCGACCACGGAGGCCGCCAAGCATTACTTAAGGTTGACACATTTAATGGTTTGTTTAATTTGCTACACTGACAACACTATTGAAAGATTATTGATTTTATTAAAGCAAACACTAATAATGGACAAACTTTCAATATTGTTGACACAATCCATCACAATTTTGTACAGGTTTACTTTTGCCAAAAAAATTATAGAAATTCCGTTATCTGAAGTAAAAACCGGAAAAATATTAAGCTTTCAAACACATGTTGTAAAAACACAAGTTAAATAATAATAAAAAATGCATTTATAAACCTTAGAAGAATTAAATAATGTAAATGCGATACTGAGACAACGCGCGTGAATGAACTAAACCGAGTCCGAGAGACATACCTGAAATTTACTACGTTTAGTATCACACAAACATTCGTTCGACAGACAAGCTGTCGTGGGAAAATGGGAGCTCTTCAACCGAAATAATGTGAGATAGCGAATGCAGATATACATAGGTGTGTGGAAGACAACCGTTTCCATTTCGTACGAACTCTACTTGGCTAGTCGCTCAGTAAGTTTGTCGAGGAAGAGAGATTATAACAGTAATGCGGGACGTTCATATAGCTATCTCATCCGTACACACACATTCTGTTTAGTATTGTTGTTGTTTTCATAAGCGTTATGAGCTTCGAAACTTAAATCAAGACCGTGCCTCATTTATCGTTCGATTTGTATGAATATGACGTGTCTTGATTTTATGTCTATGTTAAAAACCTAATTACCTCTGTTGTACTTCGGGATTAGCCACATGCGTTGCCCACTCAGCCAAATAGGTAGTGGCTCTCTTGATCCACCTCCTCCTGAACGAGTGGTTCTCCAGCGACTTCAAAATGACTTCAAAATCAATCCTGCCATTCTCATCCGTGAAGGTCTTGGTCAGCTCGCTCAAGCCAGCATTCTGCCAGACAGTTTTACCGAGATCAGAGCTGATGAAGTGATCCCAGAAGACGTGGAGTTTCTCAACTAGAGGGGGCAAGAACCAAGCATGGTCTGCGTGCTTATGAGCCCTTTCCTCTGCGTCTGGTCCGGTAAACGAACTTATGGTGTTCATTATCAATGGGAGAGCTCCAGCCAAGTCTTCCATGACATTTCCAGTAGGTCCACTTCCAGGTTTCTTCTTATTCTGTCCCATATTTCCCATGAATGCTGAAGCGACGTTTAAGATAGCACTAAGGTCAAGGCCTTCTTGGGGCTTTTGTTGATTCTTTTTTTGTTTGGGTTGATGTTGTTTTAGCGATGCCTTTTTGACTGGTTTGATGACATCTTCTTCTTCCTCTTCATTTCCTCCAACTGATCCAGCGAAAGCGCTGATCACTGAGCCAAGAAGGCTGGGGTCGAGGTTGCCTTCGTTGTTTGTGAACAGGGAACCGAGACCTGGAATAGACGAAATATATTTTATCTTTTTACAATCGTGTCGCAAAAATGATTTTTTAGTTTGATGGAGATAAGCTGTTTCCTCCAACACCATCGAGCATTGAAAACTGGAATTAACAGGCTACATGATTAAATAACCTAAATATGGAGAGCTACACCCGGCAATGATGGGTAAATCCAGAAGATGTGTGTGATTGGTTAGGGAAAACTCATTGAATGAGAATGATTCACGAACTATATCGATTCATATATATTTTCGGTTTCTTTCTCCATTTAATTCGTATCTCTTCAAGACCATACCAAATCCTTCCCTACATTCCCTTTATTATAAAAAAACGCTCTCAGGGTCTGTTTCATACAAAATTTTGTTAATGATTTAAGGCTTAATTTCTCAACCAAACTAAAAGATCTTTTTGTTAATCAAAAAGTTTGGCATATATCTAGTACGCTCTTGAGTTATTTTATTTAGTTCTATTTTTAAATACAGGTCATAAAAGTGGTTTTATAGGCAATTTTTAGAAAGTATTTGTGTCGTAACGTAATTTTTATTTATAGGTCTTACTCTAGCTACTTTGGAAATGTAATGAAATATTTTTGAAAAAATAAATAGCAATGCTAAAAAAGCATTTTGGTCGATAATTGAAATTACTAAAAACCAAATTTGTCGTTTGTTATTTCAAATATCCTTTTAAGATTCTAAATTTAGGCAGTTATAAACCAACAGGTTTTAGTATAAATATGCATGTTACATTAAAATGCATTATAAGTACAAAACGCCCTTAGGCCTGTGTAATTTAAGTTGCTCATTGTGTACATATACAAAGCCAGATGGCGATAAAGCTTTGCTAGTTCATTACCAACTAAAATTCGTACATTTGAATGACGGGTCAATTCAAACTGGCGAACAGTGACAAGTTTTCCCGTGCCCTGTGGAACGACTCAAAACCACATGGCTGCGTCTGTTTTAGATCGGTTCAAAGCGAAGAGGCGGCACAACGCGCATGGTGCGTTGTGCGCATATCGGTCATACGTCTATCAAAGCGCGGCGCGTGGTGTCAGCAATGGACGTATTGATCGTGCTTTTAAATTGACAGAAGAACTTTTATACATTGTCACTTGGAAAGTATAAATATTATATTTTTATAAATACCAGCATAAAATATGAAGATACTCACTTGACAAAACATCTCCTGCCGGGTTGTTCCTCTTCCCCTGCATCCCTGCTAAGGCATCTCCCAGGTTCTTAGCTCCATTCCCCTGCATCAGGGTTCCTAGCATCCCCCCGATGGCAGCCAGCCCTCCCCCATCCCCCTTGCCCGCGAGGGAGTTCTGCAGGAAGCCAGAGGCTAGGTCCAAGAGGGGGTTGGATTCACCCTCATCCGATTCGTCATCCACGTTATTATCGTCTAGACTTTGGGCTGTGAAGGCGGCGAAAGACAGGAGGGATAGTAATGAGAAGTATACGATGAAGGACTTCTTGGTGGCTGACATGATGGTTTAGTTGAATACCTGAAACAAGACATTTATTTAAAAATATTTTTAATATGTTTATATATTTATTTTTAATAATTAATGAGAAGTTTTTGACAAGTATCAATTGAGTAAAACATTGAATATACGTTAGGTGAAGGATTGTATTTTTTCACTATTAATAAGCGATATTTTATACTTAAATTACCTTCGGATACTTATATTATGAAAGTATTTAACGTTTGCAATTATTACATTTTAATGATGTTGTGGACTTAACAGGTTTTACTGTCAAAAATGTAAAAAACTTCAAACACAGAATTAAATCTTAAACAATTATCTAATTTCAACAACCTTTGGAAAAAGATAATATATCGTCGCCGGAAAGGCAAAAGTCAAAAAGTTTACACCAGAGCGCTTAATTTTTTTTCGTTTTACAAAAAAAGTTATCAGCACCTGGTTGGATTATAAAAAAAAGTTAATTTAATGCTCTCACCGAGTTACCCGAAGTGACAAAAAAGCTGAAGGTTCACAAAAATCTTCTGAATCAAACGAGAGTCAGAGCATTCGATGCAAAAAAAAAAATGATCAAAAGCCTTTTTGATTTTCCAGTGACGATGTGTATTGTTTAATTGAAATACCCACTACATACTGTCTCAGAAAAAAATAGTCGAAATGCTGTCAGAACTTATAAATATTTAGTTTTATTAAAATCATTTTGGTTTTCAATTGCTTCAAATGTATTATTTTTTACAATTGAAAACCAAAATGTAGGTAATTGATGTAATGCATGTTACCTTCTGTTTTCGATATTTTTCAAGTAAAACGTGAATGAAGCTATGCCCGGTAATTTTACTCATTTGTTAATCACGTAACCTACTTGGTGAGGTTTATTTTTCCTAATCAACAGTTGTTACCTAATCACTAAAGGTTTTGATTGGCAAAGGTCCAATAACTAAACATTATGCTAGTATGCCACAATGAAATGCATAACTAACTCAATTAATATTAGATTTGTTGATTGTTAACAACTGATTATTTAAAAACTGATAAGTTCGAGGGTTTTTCAGACAGATTAAAAAAAAAACTATTTATAATTTTTTAATTTTATACATTTTTGTGAAGCAACCACTTTGTAGTATTATAATATATATGTGAAATGAATTCATAAAATATACTAAGAATATTTTATGACGAATTTTCAGCTAACATTTAGTGGTTATCCATTATAACAAATAAAATAAATAAACTTTAGAACCACTTCATTTTTGTATCACCGACTAGTTTTGGACCAATCGTTGCTTCTTCAGAGGGAAATAGATACGCACTTAAGGGTCAGCACCCAATAATGATGCTAAACGTTACTTTCTAGCATTCTAATACAAGCGATACTATAAATGATTTATCTGAAAATTTTCTAGGGGTAATTAGAAAAATGTCTGAGGTTTCCAGTGAATACAACTTTTTAACTGTAATCCTTTAAACTCTATAAAAACATACTAAAATGTCAGTAAAAGCTGCAGTTTTAAGACCAACAAAGGATTTTTTTTATCGTTTAACCTAAATTATTATATTCACTGGAAACCTTAGACATTTTTCTAACTACTTGTGTGGAATTAACAGATACATAGTTTGTAGTTTTGACTGTACTAGAAAGTCAAAAAGTGTATATTTTTAGGTGCTGACCCTTTATATTTAGTAAAATCAATTGAATTAAATTTAATATTACTAAGCTGCAGCAAAACTAATTAATAGTTATATTAAATTTAATTCAATTCAATTACAAAAAAAAGTGTAAATGGAGCTGTACAAATTAAACACAAAAATGTGAATAGATATTGTTACTCAATTTTGGGTAAATATACATTGGGTGTTAAAATGGGGGTGGAGGCCTGACTGAAAGGGTGTGGCAAAAAATGAGGGGGAAGGAACAGGTAGTGTTAAGAATGGAAACTTTCTCAAGATAGGACTTTATACTTTATTTGATTATCAATTATACTCTCATTATTATTGAGAAGTTTTTTTAAATTTTCCAGGCTTCTAAGTTATCTCCAGTCACTCCTCCACCGATAATTTAACACCTGATGTATATTTGCCAGTAGTTTTATAAAATAAATACTTTGTTAGTATCGATTTTGCCCCGAAGAAGGAACGGTGGTTCAAGTTTGTTTAGCGGAATACATTAATACGAAACGTATTCGTAAGGTATAATATGTAATCTGTTATTCTCGGGCGTGATTTGAGGCTGCTAACGATTCAGCATTCTAACGGGCGTTATGGAGAATAACGAATAACGCAACTGCGTGTACTATACATCCGTTAGCCGCTATTACGGCTGTAGGAGAAACAAATTAGAGAAATCCAAGCTCAGTTGTTCTGCTTTTACCGTAAAGCCACAAGATTGTCGGATGTAATTGTAAATTGTTTTAGTATCCACTATGCATAAAATGAACAGATTTCACTGATTAAATTATAATGCTAGGCATTAGATCTTTCAGATTATTGACATCAGATTATCCATATCAGATTATTGACATCAGGTTATTGACATCAGATTATCCACATCAGATTAACGACATCAGATCATTTACATCAGATTATCCACATCAGATTATCGACATCAGATTATTAACATCGGATTATCGACATCAAATTATCAACAATAGATTATCGACAGATGAAAAAAATGTAATGAATAATGGATATAATTTGTGTATACCGCACAAAAGTCCTGACTATTTAAAGCTGATGGGATTACGTGATCTGCGATTTGGAATATTGTGTTGTGAGGCTGAAAGAAGTGGGAGAAAAAGCAGACCAAAAAGAAGAAGATTGGGAACTACCTGGCTATTCAAATTTGGTATCTAAACGGGCAATGCCAATTCAGATAACGTCCGACAAATCCCGGCGTGAACATGTGTTATTTTACGTTTAATTAATATAAACATGTTATTAGTTATTTTTGTATCTGCTATTCAATACTGTTTTTTTTTTATTTTTTCTATTCTACACAATTCTTGCACTAATGAGGTTACTGTTTTGAAAAAATAAAATATATTAAAATGTATGTAAAAGCCTAAAACGGGCATAAATAAATAAAACAATAAATGAAGGTAGTATATTTGCGGCACGTTCTAGAGTGAATATACTTTTAGTATCGCCCCGGTGACAGACCACCATTCAGAATCGAAAAGTTGCTTGAAATCGCTTTAGACGTGTTTGGTGACCAGATCTGAAATCCAGGTACTTCTCAACCTTCCTCTTCTCCATATAATTCATCTCTCCACTACCTTCAGCCTCACAACATACCCCAATTGAGGATGCCATAGTCCCGCTGGCTCCAGACGGTTGGGATTAGTTGGGAATCTTGTGCGGTATTCACTATTAATTAATTTATTTTTTAAACTGTGAACTTGTAAGTTTTTCTCGGTAGTCTAATGTTGGTATGCTTTGAAATTATGCTGACACATTTGTGAAAAGGAGAATTTCAATTATTCCTACGAATCACAATCATAGATGATGCTTTGGGTGAAAGTTTGAAACGGAATGTATTTCAATAAATCGCATGGATTCCGCTCGATTTATCAGCAGGCCGCATTAATCTACGTTTGTAAATGGAGTGCGCTAATAATCTTCATTTATTTCACCACTGTGAACAAGACATTCTTCTAAAGTGACAGAGAACGTTACGATCGTAGGAAATGTTCCGGTATCGGAGTCTCGTGCTATTGCCGGATGTAATAAATAAAAGATATCGCAGGAAACAATAGGCTGTCACTGCCAAAGATCCACGACAAGATACTGTTATACAATCGAGACTTGGCATAATGTCGACAGACATAATGAATAGGTAAGATAATGTCTGGCTTACCGCGAATGCGCTACAACCTGACTGCGAAACTCCACACTGTGAGCCCAGGGTTTTTTCAATTAAGACAAATAAAATCAGTGCGAAGAAACCTGCCAACAGAGGCAACCAAACTACTTGCAAACTCGTACGTCATTTCGCGTTTAGATTACTGCAACGGAATATACGCTAGTCTTCCTTAATATCAAATCAAAAAACTACAACTAGTCTTCAACGCCGCGGCAAGACTTATCACCGGCGTATCAAAATATTCCCATATCTCAGAGCACCTCAAAAATCTTCACTGGCTTCACTTTGGTCCCGAAAGAATCCAGCTTAAGCTTTGCTGGATGGTTTTAAAATCAATTAACGGAATGGCTTCGGCTTATTTATCGGAATTGTGTATTGTCCTGAAGATACCAATTCGCGACAGTCAACCCTTAGATTGGCAATGTCATCGGCTATCGGAAGGTTGAAAGAACCAAAGCGCACACCAGACACTAAGTTCGGAGAGCGCGCCTTTGGAGTGTCAGGTCCTAAAGCCTGGAATGGACTACCACATGATCTGAGAGTAATAAAAGACTCGACAGAGTTCAGAGCCAAACTCAAAACTCATTTTTTCAGAAAATCATATCTTTAATCAAGATGTAACAAGCCCAATAGAATTTCTGTTCTGGGTATCTAAATTTAACAATATGCATCGTCGGTGGAAAGGCAAAAGAGCTTAAGCAACACTTTGGTGCAATTTTTTTATTTATTTTATTTTAGTACATATAACAGGCATGATGCCCAAAACATATATACATGGGTGGTTATTTAATTAGAATATTTAACAACAGTAGGTAATCAAGTAAAAGTTTACGAAAAATGCAAAAGTAAATGAATAACAAACAAAAGCAAATGAATAATATTATACAAGGTAGAACATAAATAAATGGATTTCCTATAAAAGGAAATCTTGCACTGAAGAGATGTCTATTAGCCATTTGGTACTTGGTACTTCAAATAACCAGTTAGTAAATTTATTAAATATGCAGTTTTTTTCTCCATCGAAACTCTCGTTTGAATCTAAGGCTTTTGTGGCCCTTCAGCCATCTAAAATATATGTACCTTTTGGGAGAAGGCTTGACTCAAGAGACACAAGTTTGGGACTTTTTTTAGCTTTTTGTCGCTTAAATCAGTGAGAGCATCGAGTGACCTGAGTTTTTTTTAAAATTATTTTTAATTCAACCAGGTACTGAATACTTATAACGTTTATTGTAAAACAAACAAAAAACTTCAAAGTGCTCTGGTGTAAACTTCCCAAAATGGTGCTGCAGCCCTTTAGCCTTTCTGGCGACGATATTTAAAAAAAAATTATCAACATTCTCGGGCATCGAACAACCTGAGAATACGTATATTCTACATACTCTAATTGTTAAAAAAAAAACTGTTGATATTATGGCTTGTACATTCATGTTAAATGAACATCGCACAAGAGTCCCAACTGCTCTCGACCGTCTGAAGCCAGTAACACTATGTCATTACCGATCGGGACATATAATGAAGCTGAAGATAGTAGGGAGTGGAAGGAGATGGGTAAGAGGAAGGTTATAAAATACCTGGATATTCATATCTGGTCACCAAACACGGCTAAATCCATTTCAAGCAACGTTTCGATTCTGAATGGTGAACTTTCACCAGGGGGGTACTTAGAGTAGCTATTAGCGTTGGGAAAAACTTCAATGTTCTGTGAATGCTTCACGAATTACTAGTTCTTTAAAATGAACCCTTCGCAGTGAACACTTCTCAAAAAGAGATTTTAATTTATCCGGTTATTTATTCAGTTCTTTTTGGAACCGGTTCCTTGATATTCCTCGCCAAAACAAAAGTACTAGTCGGTAGAGATTTAAAAACGAAAAGAACTGTAACTGGTTTCTCGCTGAAACATAAAGATTTTTTGAACACGTTCCTTTAGATCGGAGTACTTTGAAGTCGAACTTCAATTGAAGTACTTGAAATGAAGTCATTCTTTATAGGCTTTGAAGTTCAACTTCACAACTGAACTGCTGAGATTTAAAGTAGTTCTTTGTAATCTAACTTCCTTTGAAGTATTTGTTAAATAAAATGAATGAACGAAAAATGAAATAGTTCACACGGAGCAGTCAGAACGCTAAAATGAACTACCAACATCAATTGAAGTATTTGTTCAATTAACAATGAATGAAGTAGGAACTGCTGCCAAAAGAAGTAGTTCTTTCAGAGCGGTCACAACGCTAGTAGCTATCAATCGGTGCCTACATGCTAACATATAAGCCGGCATATGTTATGTCATCAATTTATGGTCGTTTCAATATCCTAGATACAATTATCTTCTTTGTAACCTTACAATATGTATTATTTGCAAGCAATTGACAAAATACGGCCTAAAAAGGTGAATTGATTTCTGTGTGTGATACCCCGCAGTTTTTTTTTTATATTTCACCTCAAGTGCGCTTTACTACTCGTATAATAAATTACATGCCTTTTGTATGCGGACGACGCGGTGCTGATTGCTGACAGTATGGAAGATCTACAGTTTCTCGTGTCTAGGATGAACCAAGTATGTATGCAAAATGAGTTGATGATGGATGTAAGTTAGTCCAAAGTCGTGGTGTTTGAAAGAGTACGCAAACGGCGTGTAATATAGTTGTGAATGTTGAATACTTGGAGAGAGTGGATGAGTTTGTGTATTTAGGAAGAATGTTTACGAGAGACGGAAAGACTGATAAGGATATTGAAAGAAGGGTGAATGCAGATAACTCCATTAATGGAGGACTGAACGCTGTTAGTCCACAGTGGAGTGTTTATACCAACCCTGATGTATGGCAGTGAGGCATGGAACTGGCAGAGGAAGGATGAAAGTGGAAATGAGATCCCTGAGACGTATCTGCGTAAAATCTTGTATGACCGTATTAAAAATGTGGATATCCGGAAAAAATGCATGGCTGATGTAAGCGTAATGAATAGGATCAAGAAAGGGACGCTTAGATGGCTTGGGCATGTAGAGCGAATGAACGAAGAAAGAAGTGGAAAAATTATATATGATGCGAAAGTAAACGGAAGAAGTTGAGGACGCCCGAGAAAGACATGGCACGATCAAGTAAATCAAATACTTGAATCGGGTCATGTGAAGAGTCAGAATAACAGAAGAGTATGTATGAATGTGAATAAAGCAAGGAGTATGTGCCAAGACAGAGTTATATGGTGCTCCGTCCTCTCTGCCTACCCCTGTGGGGAAACGGCGTGATGGTTAGTTAGTTAGTTTATTTTATTACCACATTCTGAGGTAAGTTTCTTTAAATTACTCCCACAGTGATTATCACATGATTTATAAAAATAAATTAGAAAAACCTAACTAACAACTAAAATATTAATTCTAGTCCAAAAATATCTCCATTAAAAAAAAAACACTGTTATTTTGTCACTAGTTCGTTACTAATACCGCGCGATGAATAAATTATAATCCTTACGGCCTAAAAACTAATATAACTCCAGTTAATAGCCAAGTTATCCAAATACAGAGTGGTTTCATTTGAATAGCCCCACCCGGAGCACAGAAAACGAACGGTTAACAGTTAGGACCGACATAACGGTACGGTCAAGGACGCACAGGATACGCGGAGTTACCCGACCGGTTCGAAGGCTTTGTGTCCGTCGGAAGGCTTCACGGGTCACTGTAGTCATGCTCTGAGATGCAAACCATCTCGATTCTCAAACGCCCACATTACTTCACGTTGAATTTTCACGGAAGTATACGAGGCTTGTTCAAAAGAAAAGGTGAATTTTGAATTTTCGCGGGCTGTGTACATTTGATTATCGTTTTTTTTTTTGTAATGTTGTTTATTCAATTTTTAACGCAAAATTTAATACATATTCTTTGATCCATTTTTTTCAAAAGTAAAACATCGAAGAACACACAAAAACGTGACTAACCTTTTCAGTTGTCGAAAACAAACCACTAATCCAAAATGGCTGATAATGCTAACATATGATAAACATATGTGTACCAACATAACGACAAAAAAAATCGATAATCGAATGTACACAGCCCGCGAAATGCAAAATTCACCTTTTCTTTTGAATAGGCCATGTATATTTAAAAAAAAATAAATATATATATATATATATATATATGTGTACCAACATAACAACAAAAAAATCGATAATCGAATGTACACAGCCCGCGAAAATGCAAAATTCACCTTTTCTTTTGAATGGGCCATCCATATATTTTTAAGAGGCTTTCATTTATACGGTCATTGTCAAGAGCTTGAATACGGAACCATCTTTATTTTTACACCAACTTTAGGTTAATTTTAGATGTTTTTATTTATTTCTTGAAGATTTTTTTAGTAAAATTGGGTCACTATCAAGGGCTAACTGTATTTAATAGTGAATACCGCACAAGAGTCTCAACTGCTCCCAACCGTCCAGAGCCAGTGAGACTATGACATCCCAAATTGAGGTATGTTGTGAGGCTGAAGATAGTGAAGAGGGGAAATAGATGGGGAAGAGGAAGGTTGGGAATTACCTGGCTATTCAGATCTGGTCACCAAATAGGGCTAAAATCCATTTCAAGCAACGTCTCTATTCTGAATGGTGTTCTTTCACCAGGACGATACTTAGTGTATCTACCACTCTGGAACGTGCCGCAAATATACATTTTATTATTTTATATGAATTAAATGTCTTGTAACACATATTAATTAAATATATATATATTAGCGCGCGTCGGGCTTGAACCCGTGACCTTTGGATTCGTAGTCGAGTGTTTTACCACTCGACTATGGAGGCTGTCGTATTGTTTTGGTCATGAAACTGATTCTTTGTTTTTACCTACTTTAGTTTAATTCAATTGTTTCTGACCTGTTTGAGATGTTTTTTAAAGCAGGTCAATGCCAAGGGTTAAGTGAGCAGCATTGTTTCGTTGGTTAAACAAATATAATTCTTTGTTAACGTTGTGGTTTCAGTATTTAGATTCTGTAGTAGTAAACACCTAAACATAACGTTATTATCTGAACTATAAAGCGTAAAATCGGTTTGTTTGTTCGTTAAGACCGTCAGTTTGTATTCAATTTGAGCCAAAGCTACTTTAAAAACCAGAACATTTGAGAATATTGTAAGATGAACAAAATGAGGGAAGAAGGTAAACAACTGAAATAAGGTTGGAGGAACTGATTCTTCAGATCTAGTCTAAAATAACGTAACCCATCAACTCTTTCAAGAGTACTTTTTTTTGTTGTTTTACAATAAAATTCATATATCTTTAGTATTTGGTTGGAATTTGAAAAAAAAAAGTTATCTCAGGTAACTCAATGCTCTCAATAAGTTACCTGAAGCGACAAAAAGTTCAAAAAGACAACTTCTCTTCAGTCTATCCTTCTCCCAAATGGTGCAAATATTTAAGGTGGCTGAAGAGCTACAAAAGTCTTCAGAATCAAACGACAGTCAGAGCAATCGATGCAGAAAAATAACTGCATATTTATCTCAGTTTTGACCAAGTGTCGCTTAAGCTCTTTTTCATTTCTAGCGACGATATAAAATTTAAATATATTTGAACTTGACTTGCATACAAACAAACCTTTCTTAGCACCCTTGCTTAGGTTAGATACTCTGAAGGACTACCTCAAAACTGTCATGTCGTAATTACCCGCTTACTAATGACGTGAGTATTGCATATTAATTGCGTATGAAGTAAACTTTAATTCGTGACCCTAATCAGGAATTTCGTGATGTAAAATAAGTATCTTCTATGTGACATAAAATTTCTAGTCATTGGAAAGACCACTATTCAGAATTGAATTGTTGTTTGGAATGGCTTCAGCCGTGTTTAGTGACCGATCTGAATAGTAAGCCAACCTTTCTCTTCTCATATCGTTCCTTTCCACACTACCTTCATCCTCACAACATACCCCGATTGGGGATGTCACAGTATAATTAACTCTAGACAGTCGGAAGCAGTTGGGACTCTTGTGCGGTATTAATCATAAAAATATGTTTTTTCATGTGTTAACCTATAGCTGAAGACAAAAAATAAGGTAAATAATTAAGTCAATTTATCAGTCTTCCCAGGCACTGTAGTGTTTCCGGTATGTTCACCAAGGGGCGAGTTTCAGGGTTTGCAGCCCTTATGAAAACCAGGGTAGCAGGAATGAGGGAAAGGATCAACAACTCTGGAAATGACCTCATCATGGAATCCCGTCAGATCTCGAATTCTAGCATAGAAGCTCATTGGAGTTAGATATTGGCCCCATCAATCTTAACGCTGCCAGGATGGACTTCTTCTTGATGGCCTTCTGTAGACATGAGACCTAATATCCCGCATTAATATTTTTTACTTGTTTTATTATTTTTTTTTTTCTTATGAATTTATGTTTATTTTTCTTTATTATTATTATTGTGTGTATTACAACTTTTATTTTATTATTATTATTATAACTATATATTATTATCAATTATGGAAGGTATTGCATTGCACTACTCCTGCATACCTTCTGGAACAAAACTAATTTTAATTTGTTGTAAGTAAAGGCAGCATTAGCGGGCCCTGACTTTTACGATTTTCCAGAATAGGAATGTCTCATTGGTATTTCATAGTCTAAAATACAAGAGTTATTTTCTTAAAGGAGTAATGGTAAAATGAATGTCTTTAACTGGAAAGTATGCAGGAATCAAACCATTGATCCACCATTAATCAACATATTATCGTATCATCAGTGAGAATTTTCGTAGTTACAAGCACGTCATTACTGAAAACCGTTATAAATATTTCTGTCTATTTGATTTCAAATCTCAATAACATATGTTTTCAATAGAAGCGATTAGTTTTTTTTGTAACTAACGCCTTTTGAATAAAACAGTTATTAGAAAACATCTGTTTTTCTGCAAGACAACCTATATTATAATAAAATGCAGGTCATCAAAACAACATTACATCACCCATTCAAAAACTCTAGACGGTGAAAATATATGATTAAAATAGAGATGGTCACGACATAGACCCCACAAAAAATGCATCTCATTAAATTTAAATGCTATTGTGAATAAATTTATGCGATTCCTTATTCAAACGGCAAAGATGAACATTTCATATACAGTTATGTATTATTGTGAGCTGCAAGGTAAAGTATTTACTTATTTCATTTAAAGCAATGAAATGGCATTGTTTTTTTCATTAATATCTTTGAATTAATGTTTTTTAGAATGATAATTTATTGAAGACACACAATGTGTTTGACTCCCAAAATACAATATTAACGAATAAAAATACATTCAGTGTAATTTATAATTTTGAAACTGTTAATTTGTGGTGGAACTTCATTTGAATGATTTGATAATGCAATATTTTTTACGTTATTCCGCTATTTTTTTTATTAAGACCTGACCTGACCCTATTACCAGTGGCGGCTTGTGAGTTTTTAGTGTGCTAGAGTGCTAATATTGAAAAATACGACATTGTTGATTTAGTTGTGGCCGAAATATATATTTTTTTTTTTTTCAAGAATTTTTTCGTATGCAAATTTTCAGTTTTGGTGGTGCACTGCACGGATTTCTGAAAAATCTTCATACAAAAAAATTGAAATTTTGAAGCACAAAAAAATATGTTTTCGACTACAACAACATCAATAATGGCGTTTTTTATCAATCTTACCACTCTAGTACACTAACAAGTCACGAGCCGCTACTGCCTATGACGGGCATCTTTGACTGGTACAATTTTATTTAAATCCATGGTATATACCTTTGTGAGCAAGGAAGAATGGAATGAGTAAAAAAAAACAAGTTTTGAATTAAGTATGTAGAATTATTCCATAGATACATATCTATCAAGGAACAATGAGATGAGTCAGAAAATAAAACAATGTGCTATTACTTTTTGAAAAAGGACCAATGTCATGATTACACAAAAACGAAATTCCTAAATTTTGTTTTGGCTCTTCTGAAAATGTGCGTTTATTTACTTATTTCGTTCTTCCTTGCGCACACAAATATATTAACTCAATAAGCGTTCATTCCGGAAATTAATAATATATATACTCGTATGCCATAGA
The DNA here is from genome assembly GCA_022651775.1 of Drusus annulatus. Classification (NCBI taxonomy): domain Eukaryota; kingdom Metazoa; phylum Arthropoda; class Insecta; order Trichoptera; family Limnephilidae; genus Drusus; species Drusus annulatus. The sequence goes on from JAGWCC010000325.1 coordinate 248,382, forward strand.
TTTACTTAAAATTGTTCCAGTCGGAAGATTCCCGTAATAAAGTGAAACTGGTCACGTATTAATAAAAAATAATGGAATAAAGTTTAAAATTTGGTATTATTAAACCACATTCAGTATCACTCTGCTGCCAAGCTTCAGTACCAGCCAAGTGCCATTATCATTATCACCAACGATCTATTTAGAAAAACTTGTCGGTTAAAAATTGTTTTCATCAGTCTTGCTATGGGGAATTTTGAATTTCATTAGATAGAAAAAAGACCTACATAAACACCTCTGGTTTATTATGTATTACTAACAAAAATTTTGAATATGGTTGATTTTTATTAAAATAGATTTGTTAAAATACTCAAAGTGACAGCAAAAATCATGATCATGTGGGTACCCCAGTAGAAATGACTCTAAAACAGATCTAGGAAGAGGTGAACTAACTGCGTGGAAGAGAATTGGATCGGAGCCAGTAGAGAACATTTGTTCAGAAGGCCAAATCACATTACGAAAGGACATGCAAAGAAATCAGACTACCAGAAAAGAACAAAGCCAATACACTTAACAGCTTACTATATAAAGGGATGAAATTTTATAATGCACTGCCGGAAACCATCCAAATTATGTCAATTAATACATTCCAAATATCCTGTAAGAACTATATAAAATAGATTAGTAATATCTAGTAGTATTTAAGTAATACTATAATTATTACGTCAAAAGGAAAATAAAATAATTAGATACTGTAAACTTTAATGTACAAGTAACTAATATAAAATAAATAAAACTAAAACTTTAACGCTTAAACGCTCTTATATTGCTAACTACTGTAAAACATCTACTTTGACTTGCAGACTACAATTTTCAATTTATCTTAATCTCTAGGCATATACAATCCTATTTTTTATTTTCTGTATTAACTTTTACTTAGATCATAGAACATCCAAAAACATCATCAATGTACCTTATGCACAACCTCTATACTCCTAATCAATTTCTATAAAATGTTACCTCCATGTAATAATTTTATTCTTTATATATTCGTAAAAAGCATTAACTTTGTGGCTTGCCATATTTATAAATAGAACATATATACTTTGTTTTTAACCACTTTTTTATTTAATATTTTGTCTACCGGTTTCGGAAGTACCCTTCCATCATCAGGACAATATTAAATTAATCTTTAGATAATAACTTCATCTCTTCTGGAAGAAACATATGTGGAGATAAATTCTGTACACGATCAAAAAATATATATACATTCTCCAGATACTTCAAAACATACATTTTTGATCGTGTACAGAATTTATCTCCACATATGTTTCTTCCAGAAGAGATGAAGTTATTATCTAAAGATTAATTTAATATTGTCCTGATGATGGAAGGGTACTTCCGAAACCGGTAGACAAAATATTAAATAAAAAAGTGGTTAAAAACAAAGTATATATGTTCTATTTATAAATTTTATTCTTATTCATTTAATTTAATCTTTCTTTTCTTTATCCCTCTTATTTCATTTTCCTTTTTATTTTTTTGCACAACCCAAACAATATCTATAAAATGCAACCTCCATGTAATAACTTTGTTCTAATTTTCATTTAATTTCATCTTTCATTTCTTTTTTCTTTTTTTTACTTTATTTTTATTAAAATTTATTATTTATAATTACTTATAATTATTAATATTTGCATTTAATATTATATAATTTATGTACACTACGTCTGTCTAGACACAGGATTATCCTAGTGAGACAGACATGGACCAAACCCATGTTTTTTTGTATTTTAACAGGAATAAATAAACAAATAAAAATAAATTTTAAAAAACATCGTAATGATGATAATGACCAGATTCTTACAAACAGTCAAAAACGTTCAAAATTAAAATGAAATAAAAATACCTATTAATAGTGTTGCGATCAGTTCTGTGTGATAAATATCAACAAATAATATTCCATACCGTACGAGAATACTTCTTCATGAACATATAATCTCTCCATGGTATAAATACATACGGTTATCGAACAATTCTCCGTAAAGAACGGTTGTTTAATATCGTGCGAGCGTAAGTACAATATTATAATTCAGGTTAATAGAAGAAAAAACCTAAATTCTAGAACGGTTAATTATACGAGAATGGTTGAGGCCGGGTTGCTATTGGAACCCAGGTGACAATTAGGAGTTTATGGAATTGTGACTCATATCGGGTAATATTTTACCTGCTGTTCGGAGAACATTTAGATCACACGCTTTTCTGGTAATTCAACACTTAAGCCTTTTTTGTAATGGCAAGACGGATTATATTCATGCAAAGTGAATATTGGTGAATGTTTCTCATACGCCGTTGTACTTATGTACAGAAAATTGTTTCAAGGCTAAGAATAATATATCGCGGTGAACAGTAGTTAACCTGCTATGATTTTGACCTTTAGTTAAAAGAGAGTAATGAAAACTAAAATCATGCTAAGATAGTTTGAATGAGGAAAGGGGTATCATGAGGATGCATGGCGCTCAAGTGGATAGAGTAAGAAGTCGAGTCCCGAAAATTGACAAAATTGTCTAAAGGGAAGCTAGCAGTCCACAAGGGAGTGCTTATACCAACCTTGATGTATGACAGTGACGCGTGGAACTGGCAGAGGAAGGATGAAAGTAGACTGAATGCTGTAGAAATGAGATCCCTGAGACGTATGTGCGGTAAAACTATGTGTGACCGTATTAAAAATTTGGATAGCTAGCAGTCCACAATGGAGTGCTTATACCAACCCTGATGTATGGCAGTGAGGCATGGAACTGCCAGAAGAAGGATGAAAGTAGACTGAATGCTGTGAAAATTAGGTCTCTGAGACGTATGTGCGGTAAAACCATGTATGACCGTATTCAAAATGTGGATAGCTATCAGTCCACAATGGAGTGCTTATACCAACCCTGATAAATGGCAGTGAGGCACGGAACTGCCAGAAGAAGGATGAAAGTAGACTGAATGCTGTGAAAATGAGGTCTCTGAGACGTATGTGCGGTAAAACCATGTATGACCGTATTAAAAATGTGGATAGCTAGCAGTCTACAATGAAGTGCTTATACCAACTCTGATGCATAGCAGTGAGGCATGGAATTGACAGAGGAAGGATGAAAGTAGACTGAACGCTGTGGAAATGAGATCCCTGAGGCGTATGAGCGGTAAAACCATGTATAACCGTATTAAAAAATTTGGATATCCGGAAAGAATGCAAGGCTGATGTACGCGTAATGAATAGGATCAAGAAAGGGACACTTAGATGGTTTGAGCATGTAGAGCGATTGAATGAAGTAAGGAGAGTGAAAAGAATATATGATGCGAAAGTGAATGGAGGAAGAAGTCGAGGACGCCTGAGGAAGACATGGCACGATCAAGTGAATCAAATACTTGAATCGGGTAATGTAAAATTCTGAATAATAGAAGAGTATGTATGAGACGATGTATGAATGTGAGTGAAGCAAGGAGTGTGTTCCAAGACAGAGTTGTAAGGCGGTCCGTTCTCTCTGTCTACCCCTGCGGGGAAACGGTGTGATGGTTAGTTAGTTAGTTAGAGTCCCAAAAAGACAAGGTAAAGGGAATAAACTTGAGTGGGTCGTGTCAAAAGTCAGTATAACAGGAGTGTATAATATGGTGTATTAATGTGGATTAAGCAATAATAATAATACTGAAATAATTTATATATTGCCGTTTTTTTATTGGACGCTTAGCAAGGCTAGAAAGTAACTCAAAACTCTAGCATAAATTAAGAAAGCAAACAAAATTAAAATAAAGCAAGGATTATATGTCAACACAGAGTGATGTCCTTATCAAACTACGTTTACACGAGTGGTAGACACTCTCAGTATCACCCTGGTGAGAGACAACCATTTAGAATCAAAACGTTCCTTGAAATGGGTTAAGCCTTGTTTGGTGACCAGATCTGAATAGCCAGGTACTTGTCAACCTTCTTTTTCCCCATCTCCTTTCTCTCTCCACTACCTCCAACCTCACAACGTACCCCATTTCAGGATGCCATAGTCGTACTGGCTCCAGGTGATTGGGAGCAGTTGGAACAAAATTTAACGGAGTTAGTACTTTGATAACGAAATCTACAGTCATGGAAAATGCTGGATGTGACGAAAATGACAAAAGTACCCCGGATGACAGTGGCGGCTCGTGAGTTTTTAGTGTGTTAGAGTGCTAAAGATTGAAAAAAACGTCACCATTGATGTTATTGTAGCCGAAAACGATTTTTACTTTTTTTCAAGATTTTATTTTTTGTATGAAGATTTTCAGAATTTTTTAGTTTTGGTGGTGCACTGCACGGATTTCTGAAAAATCTTCAAACAAAAATTTCGAAAAAAAATATGTTTTTGGCTACAACAACATCAATGATGACGTTTTTTTTCAATCTTACTACTCTAGCACACTAAAAAATCACGAGCCACTAACGAACAACTTGGTTAGCAAAAAGAAAAAGTAACACCTGCCTTTTCTAATTATGAGGGAAAATTCGGAATCATTTGACGCCAAACTTCATGAAGAAAAGGGGTGAAGAGTTTAAACAGGGGTGGTGCTTTTTCTGCCCTTCCTGTTGCAGAGCATTGCGAGGGTTTCGATATAGTAATAGCAATGTCGGCTGTGACATGGGTTTTCTGAAAATATGTCATTCGTAGAATACGCCTGAAATGTTAAATGAACTGCCAATATCATCAGACCACGTCAGTGCTCCATATATCCAACAACCGAAGCGTGCGTCAGAAGTTGCATGAGTATAACTGAGGCGGAGAAGAAAGGCCTCCGGAGCATAGTGGTCTACGGATGTGGCCTTGGGTAGAAAGTTATTGGGTGCGGTTTCCGTGGCAACGTATTAATATCGATATTTTTACTAATTCTTTAATATGAGAGATACATATAGATATATTTTAACCTAAAACAAAAATGGTAATGCCAATAGACTTCGGGAAACGGGACAGCATTCCGTTTTGCTCTAGTTAAACACGAGTACTACGTAAATAATTTGTGTTTTTATTTTATCTCATAGTGAATACCGCACAAGAGTCCCAACTGCTCCCAACCGTCTAGAGCCAGTGAGACTATGGCGTCCCGAATTGGGGTATGTCGTGAGGATGGAGGTAGTGGGGGAGAATGAAATGGGGAAGATGAAGGTTGAGAAGTACCTGGCTATTCAGATCTGGTCACCAAACACGGCTTAAGCCATTTCAAGCAACGTTTTGATTCTGAATTGTGGTCTTTTACCAGAGCGATACCAAGAGTATCTACCACTCTGGAACGTGCCGTAAATAAACTTTATACTATTTTATTTTATCAAAATGTGTTATGACACATATTAATTAAATAAAAGTTATTGACGCACGCCGGTTTTGAACTCGCGACCTTTGGATTCTTAGTCGAGCGTTTTACCACTCCATCATGGAGGCCGTCAAAAGGAGTGCATCGGTTACCGCTGTGTATATTGAATTCGGCCCGTCCGACTGCTGTCCAAGTACCCTACCCATTAAGCTATCAACCGCCTCTGTTATGTAATGTAACCAAACAATTTTGGAACAGTAAAAAACCACAAACTCAGTTCTGTTATTGGTAAATACATACATAATAGTTTAAACTCTATCAACGCACTCTTTATCATGTAAAATCACAGGTATTCGATAAAATAAGAAAATATATTTTATAACTTAACGGTGTATCCGACCTCAAAACGATCCCACGTAAATAATTAGTACGTATAACGTGCGTTGTCGCTATACAAGGACCAGCAGGCGTATCTCCGTAGGTGTATGCTGTGAAATAAAGCTTTAAGCTCCTTCGACATACGTGCATCATCAACAAATGCAACGGTACCCATCAAACTTATATTAATGCAATAAAACCTTAAATTGGATCATAAAAAAATATATATTCATACGTTATAGCGAAACCGGAAAACAAAACAACCTTCAATTATAGAAGCGGGATGGTAAATCTAACTGAATTACTAAATATTATTTCAAATTTTGAAACTGATAATTTGTGGTGAAATTCCATTTTAACATGAATTTATAATCAAGAAACCTTTTTCAACTTTAGGTGGAAATAATTAAAAAGGTTTATTGATCATAGTTTAATATTTTAATTATAGTGTTTCGTCCGTCTTAAGACGTTTTCAAAACAAAAAAGAAACACTTAATAAATTTGTATTTCAAAATAAACTGAAAACTTATAAAAAATATAATCATATATATATAAAAATAATCATTTATATTAAACGGTACATACCTGTCAATTTTAACACGCCCCTATAACCAAAATAACTGTTAAAATCACAATAATATTAATATCACAGAATGAATTTAAAAATCACTGAATCTACACTTAATATTGTCTACAATCGCATTAAAACACAACAATTTGCTGATTTATCAATAATCAGCAGCAGTGTTTATGAAATTTGCTGAGTTAGCGATTGTTTTAATGGCCTTTGAATTCGGAACGCTGACGTGCGATTGTTAGAATGGTTTTTGAATTTTTGAATGTGGAATGGAACGTCGGGTTTGGCTCCTGCCCGGACGGCAAAGTATTTAGTATTGAGAATTGACGCAGCAAGCTGCCGGCTAGGGAGATTACTGTTATTCCGGTGCACGGTGGTAAAAAAAAAACTGACGCCTTACTGTATTTTTATTAATTTAAGTGAAATAATTAAACTCTATGAAAGCATCCGCTTTTTTTTAATTAATAATTTACTTTTTCACAGTTCAATTCCAAATAATCATTCGCGTTTGTTTATATTTATGTTTTAATGAAATCTGTTTTAATTTTTTGCCTATTTTAATATATTTAGCTATTGGCAAACACTAACTAACTCACTAACCATCAATCCGTTTCCTCGCAGGGGTAGGCAGAGAGGACGGACTGCCATACAACTCTGTCTTGGCGCACACTCCTCACTTCATTCACATTCATGCATCGTCTCTTACGTACTGTTCTGTTATTCTGACTCGTCATATGGCCTGACTCAATTATTTGATTCACTTGATCGTGCCATGTCTTCCTTGGGCGTCCTCGACTTTTTCTTCCATTCACTTTCGCATCATATATTCTTTTCACACTCCTTTCTTCGTTCATTCGCTCTACATCCCCAAACCATATAAGCGTCCTTTTATTGATCCTAATTAGCGTTGGGAAAAACTTCAATGTTTTATGAATGCTTCACGAACTGCTAGGTCTTTAAAATGAAACCTTCGCAGAGAACACTTCAATTGAAGTCGAACTCCCCAAAAAAAAGATGAACCGGTTATTTATCCAGTTCATTTTAGAACCGGTTCCCGGTGCCATAAAAGTTCCGCAAAGATTTATTCGAAAAGTCCTAGCAAATCGATAAAAGTTCCTCGCCAAAAAAAGTACTAGTTGGTAGAGATTGAAGTGTGCGCTACCGCAAAATGGCTCTGTGGTCTTTGAAGTCGAACTTCAATTGAAGAATTTAAAATGAAGTACCTCTTTGTAAGCTTTGAAGTTCAACTTCGCAAGTGAACTGTCGCAAAATAAAGTAGTTCTTTGTAGTAGTTCGCACGGAGCGGTCACAACGCTAATCCTAATCATTACGCTTACACGCATTCTATTATTGGCAATCGCTTCTTGCTTCATTTATTTTTATACATTGTCTCATACATATATAAATATAAATATGTAAATATTTTATCATTTAATACATACTCGTAAGATGCAATAATATAATCAAATCATTCATAAATAATCTAAATGTAAACAAGGATAAAGATACACCCATTTGCGTGTCTTGAGTTGCAATACAAGTGCGAATGTGAATACATTATGGCGCAGGTTCTTACTAGGCAGATGCCTGATCTAAGAAACTAATCATGTTGTGACATTGTTTTGCAAAAAAATACTTTCCTGCTATTTAGACTTTTAACATGACCCGTCTCAAGTATTTGATTCACTTGATCGTGCCATGTCTTTGTTAGGCTTTTCCAACTTCTAAATTTTGTAATAAGTCAAAATTAAATCTCGTTTTTTATAGTATTTAAAAATACATCAAAGTTAAAAATCCAGTTAAAGGTTTTTCTAAAAAAAATTGCGAATTTGCCTGATGTTTTCTAGCCAGCCGGTACTACGTAAATACCTGCGATAAAAAAATATATCCATCTCTTTCTCTTCCGAGACTTCTACATCCAATACCATATTTCCATCCTTTTCTAAGCTTACATCACCTGATATTATTGTTTAGTCCTTGACATTGCTTACAAAGTTTCAACGCTTTTAAGTTCAAATCTTAAAAAAAACACTACATTGTTTTTTTGTAGAAAAGTTCTTTTTAAATATAGATAAACCTTCGTTTTACATGGCATGATCAAGTAAGCCAAAAATCTGACGAAATTTCAAAATAATCATTAAAAATGTGTACAAAAAACGTTATATCCGCTTAACAAATAATAACAATCAATAGAAACGCAAAATTCCATCGCTTCATTTTTCAGATCGAAAGAGACAAAACCACATCATCTTTCCTTCTCTAAATGTCAGTCATCGCATAATAAATCAAATTTTACCGTTGCCTTATCACTTGTCCCTTTCTATCTGTCACGAGACACTCAATGTGTTAGAAAGAGAAGACAATGGTTCGCTATGTTCTTTCGTGAGATCTTGAGTCGATGACCTGAAGACGAGTCATCCACCTGATTATAAAAAAAACGGTCCGCAGTTTGAAAAAAGTAAGCATTTTTCATTTAAAATATGCAAAGTTATAAAAAAGAACAAAGCATTAGTATGAACTTAAGAAAATTTGAAAATGGTGCTGATAATGAAAATACCTTTTATAAATATTGTGGGATTTAAACAGCATATTTTAAAGCAGAACAAAATATTTATTTACAAATTTTCCTTATTGAATAGGTAAGTGTCGTATAAAAAATAAAGTTTTTAAGAACAAATTATTTGAATTGATTTGTTTGTTGTCTTTCCGGTTCAGTTTATTTATTTTCTGTTGTCTTTAATTTCTTTATTTCCTGAGATTTATATCATTGGATATATAAAGCTGGTGATTGATGATTTTTTTAGCTTAACCCTTAACTGGTATACGTGTATCAAAAAACACCCCAACTAACCTTTGATCCACTGTAACTTAAGTCGCATAGAACCTTTCAAGATAAGAGAGTGCGAGTTTTCTCTCAAGTTGAATTCGACCTGAGTATCCTTTAAGAGTATTATTTTTTCCTAGTGTTGATTTTGAAAATAGCAGACATTGAATAGAAACGATTGCTGCGGTGGATTAGAGAGTGTTACAGAAATGTGTTGAAATTGTTTTAATTTTTTTTTTCTAATGTAAGATGGATTTAATGCCTGTGATACTCTGTGGTCGAGTGCTAAGACGCTCGACTTCGAATCCAGAAGTCGCGGGTTCAAACCCGGCGTGGAAAAATAATTTGTATTTATTTAATATGTGTCACAACACATTTGATTCATACAAAATGATATGTAAAATATTTGCGGCACGTTTCAGTGTGGTAGATACTCCTGGTGAAAAACCACTATTCAGAATCTAAACATTGCTTGAAATGGCTTAAGACGGCCTGCACGGTCGAGTGGTAAGACACTCGACTACGATCCAGAGGTCACGGGCTTAAACCCGACGTGCGCAAATAAATTTTATTTAATTAATATGTATCATAACACATTTAATTGATATAAAATAATAAAAAATAGTATATTTGCGGCGCGTTCGAGAGTTGTGGATACTCTTGGTGAAAGACCACCATTTAGAATTGAGACGTTGTTTGAAATGGCTTTAGCCGTGTTCGGTGACTAGATCTGAATAGCCAGGTACTTCCCAACCTTCCCCTTCCTCATCTCCTTCCCCCTACCTTCAGCCTCACAACAAACCCCTTTTGGGGATGCCATAGTCTCACTGGCTTTAGACGGTTGGGAGCAGTTGAGACTTTTGTGCGTAATTCACGTAAAAAAACCGTGTTCACTGACCAGATCTGAATATCTAGGTACTTCCCAACTTTATTTTTACTCATATCCTTTCCCTCTCTACTACCTTCAGCCTCACAACATACGCCAATCAGGGATGCCATAGTATCATTGGCTCTGGATGGTTTAGAATAGTTAAGACTGCTGTGCGTTATTTAATATGAAAAATAAAGTATGTTTCTGTTTTTTCAGTACAAACAATGTAAAATATTCGTTAATTGTAAAAGTGATCACTATTTTTCATTTTGGTATAGAATACGAAAGTCAAGTGATTTTATGTTTTTAAAGGCGTTCATTTGAATTTGATAAAATTATTTTATTGTGTTTCTAAGGCTGTTGTTGCAAAAAACACATAATTAATTAGTCAATATTTTTTTATACGAATAAAATGTGTTCTCTTGAACAGGAGTATTTTTCTGTTTGCATAGCTTATTTATCAAAGTATTTTTAATACATAATAAGACAATTCATTTATGTAAGAAATAAAACATTTAAAAAGTTATAAAATAAAATTTATAAACCATATTTTCTGGTCTAATTTGACCCATGTATATCGTTTACGTGGCAGGAAATATGTATGCCAGTTAAGTGTTAAAATTAAGAGCTCTAACTATAGACAGGTGGTCGTGGAGACAATTAGTGAAAAAATCCTAAAGAATAAATGAATTCGTTGGATTTTATTTGATTCTACACTTTGAAACTCTTTCCACTTGCAATGAGTGAGTGGAACTTTGAAATTCCATCTGAGGAATATTGTTAGACTGGAGAAAGTAGGATAGGAAAGGGAGAAGGGAAAGAATAACGCGTAAAAGTGCTTGTCTATTCAAATCTGATCAAGAAACATAGCTAAAGGCATTTCTAGGAACATTGCGTTTCTGATTATTGATATCTCACAAGGTCACCCCTGAGATTATCTTTTATATATTACAAATGAGAGGTATAGAAGCAAAGTCATCCTAAATTATTCCTTAATATTATTTTTTCAAATTCTTTCTAGCTTAATGTATACAAACAATTTGATACATAAAATTCTATGCTTCTTTATAATAATCATTCAAAAGTCAACAATGCTACAGAACCGTTTTTTCCAGATTGCTGCCTTTGCTCTAAGGCCCTCAAATACTTGAATATTTATTTGCAATATGTAAGGATCACCAAAATCATCTCCCGCATTTAGGCTCTTAGTTCACCATTGCAAAGAAAGTGAAATACATCTGAAGATGTGGTAGATTATTGATTATAGCCGGTAAGAAAAGTTCAAGGGCGCTGTACAGATCTTATTTTCTAGTTGATATTAATATTTATTAAAAGAGAAAATGTACAGGAACATACTTACCTGGCAGATCCCCTCAGGTAGACACACTTATTAACTTAAAATTACAATTATGATATTTTTACATTTTTTTTAATCTAATCTGTTTTAATTTCAATTTCCGTACTAAATTTTTACGTTTAAAAAAAATTGTTTACCAAAAAAACGGATTTTTGACCTAAACCCTTAATATAAAGCACCAAAGATATATTTTATACACACAACATTCATTTAGAGTTCTTCAAAGTTAAAAAATAAACACCATAGGACTTAAAAGGCTTACAGACGATCCGATTTCAGACGTCTTAGCAGAAAGAAATATGTCTAAAGGCTCGGACACCCGACCATCCTTTCAAAAAACCACCCCCATTTTCCGACCTCTTTCAGCAAGCTTAGTTCAAATCGGAAAGATAAAATTGGATCAATTTTGAGATGTTCTTAGACTGGTAAACAAGCATCTACCTAAATATTTGGTTTAAAATGTTTAAAAATTCTAAATTCTTTGTAAAGTTTTCTTTTCAAGATTCCAAAAAACCAATTAAAACCATTACACAGATTATTGAAAACTTTTCTATAATATTATGAGTTAAATATTTCAAAATTTTATACATACTCGTATACATTGTTATGAAGCACGATAAATTCGATCCAGTGCGATTTTGAATTTTCCCGCTAGTTAAAAAATCATATTTATTATGGTGTAATGTTTTGTCTATTGGCCCCACTGAAAAGCCAAAAAGTGGGGGCAAAAACGGCGAACGGACCCGGGCTGAAACGGCCACGAGGATCATTCAAGTGTAGACCTTCAAAGATTCAAGTGTAGACCTTCAAAGATTCAAGTTTAGACCTTCAAAGACACAAGTTTCGTCCTTCAAGTTTCAACGTTCAACATCAGAGTTTTCATAGTAGACGCCGAATAGTGCAGTCAACGTTTTTAGAGTCAATACAGTATTTACCGCCTATGGTGAAATAGCAAATTGAATTAAATATTTCGATGGATAATCCGAGTCGCTACGATCCCCGGCAGCCGCCATCGAGGAAAGAACTAGCGAGGTTTCTCGGCTATCAGACTGGACAGAAGGATTCTCAGCGCGCAGGATCCACGCATTTTCCAGTATCGGTGATAATTGAACAATTTAGTATAATAGTTTGTCTCTACGAGTACCCAATTCTAACGTTATCCACCAAGTTAATCAAGCTTTTCCTGGGCGTAGAATCAATATTCTCAAATATAATCCGAGAGAGCATTTAGAGTGTATTATTGTTAAAATTCCTTAAACCCTGCAAGTATGGGTCCCTTTTGTAATCCCCATTTTTAACGAAGAAGAAGAAGGTCCTCTCTAAACCAAAATAAACGAATTTCAAACACGGAGAAAGATCCGTTCTACCGACTGAACCTAACCGGGTGGGCATTTAAAAAGGTAAGTGAATCCTTGGGACTCACGAAACCGTCATTGTATATTTTGTGCCTGCTTAAAGAGGCGTACATTTAACTGTCCCTTAACAACATACAAGACACGACATATTTAAAATGAAAAACAATCAGTTTGTTTTTTTTATTTTCACGACGTACAGTATTTTAAACCCGTTATTGAAATTCGAGGTCAATGTTATAATTATTATAGTCGTTTGATGATCTCAATCAATTTATTCAAAACACATCAAACTTCGCAATAGTCTGCCGACGTGAAAGGTCACCGAACTTTTCACCGGCCAAATGAAAATAATACAAATATTTCAATGAGGTGCATTGTTGTGTTAGGTGAAGTACATAATATTAAGGCAGTAGTTTTTATGTGACTTAATTAATATTTTTGTTACTGTTCAGTGTTGGTAAGAGTACGGAGTAAGATGGCCTTTCTTCTACTAGTATATTGTCAATTCGTTTGTTGTTTATTGTTTTAAGGTTTATTTTGTATATAATTGTGTCGGACGTATTGTGCTGCGACAATTATAAATGTGTGTACGAGTATGTATGATTTATGAATAAGATGTACGTAAAATCATGATTTGTATTGTTTAAATTAGAGTCAAAATTAACTTCATGTCTTTGCTCTAATTTGTCATATTAAATTCGTGTTTTACTCTTGTTAAATTAACTTCATACTACCGTCAGTAAGCTCCTTCTCATTATCCGGCAATTGCGTAGTGCTCGTAGCGAACCCTCGGTCCCACATTGAAAACAAGAACCTAAGGCTTAGACGAGCGGGATGACGGGCTTAGAATCCGACCAATCAGGCGCTCGGCGCGTACCTTTGAACCTTGTATCTGTAAAATAATTATAACTTGTGACCTATATTGCTGGGTCAAGCTGGTAGCACAAACTAATAAACTATACCATTGTGACGACTTGACCCCACGCTACGTATCAAATGTAAATTTATCAATGTAACATTTAGGGTAACTCTGTAATTAGCCATTAAGCTCACAAAAGTGAGCACAATGATAAAACATGTACTTTGTATGTCGATTTCTGAACTTAATAAAATTGATGAAGAAGTGAATTCAAGTAAAGGTGGTACCTGGTGAAAAGGAAAAGGGGATAAGTTGAATCAAAGTCTTCTCCAAAAATATTTGCCGGCCGGGGAGATCGGGAATGGGGAGATGAAAATCTCCCATACAAAAAATCCCACACCCCGGCATCGCGCTTCTCGGTCAATTAAATATTGCACAAAAACGAGATAAAAGGTATATCACCAGCATCCTCCGCCAGCATCCTCCGCCAGCATCCTCTGCCAGCATCCTCCGCCAGCATCCTCCGCCAGCATCACCCACCTTGACTTCACTTCGCTCTAGATATCGCCTTCAACTTGATTCCTGCCTTTCTTTGACCATCGCCTGCCCCCTCTTGGACCGCCTGACTACCCCTCTCTCTGGACCAGACACGCAGCATATTCACTTGGAAGCAGAACCCCGCAGTCAACCCCGTCGTCTCGCATACAACGAGACCGACCGCTTGGAGCACTTCGCAGATTGGGACCGCCACCTATACAGTTTACTTGTGTGTTCAACAATATAAAATAAATTTGGTGTTTCGTGGATCATGCGTCGTTCGTCGTTTAATAAATAAAATAGTGAAAGAAGAACCATACGTCGGGTACAATAATATTTTTTTTATTCCAGAAGGTATGCAGGAGTAGTGCAATGCAATACCTTCCATAATTGATAATAATACATAGTTATAATAATAAAATAAAAGTTGTAATGCTCACAATAATAATAATAAAAAAACATAAGTTCCTAAGAAATTTTATTTTTTATTTTTAAACATTGTCAAACAGTTTTATCAAACTGTTTTTACAATGCCTTTGGAAGGCGAATCAGCTGTCACGCGTAAAATAAATTATATATAGTGGATTTTTTAATAAAAAAAATCGTTTTTCAAATTGAAATAATACAAAAAACTTTATTTTTTTAATAAAAATTGTCTTTTTTGTCTATGTGTAATGGCATTCCTATTTTTCATTACTTCAATGCATAGATCAAAAGAATAGAATACCACAATTCTACCTTGAAAAACACGACATTCTTAATTGATATTATAAATAATAATTGGCTGATTTGTACAGCGCCGTTTTCTTTAAATAAAATCACCTCATAGGCGTTGTATTAACTAATTAGTCCCTTTTTTAACCTTTTTTATATTTAGCCCAAAAATATATATCTATACATAATGCAATTATTTTGGCGTATTTTATTTTTAAAACGTGTGAATTTCCTTTTTTGCAGAATACCAAAATAAGAACTAATCTACGGCAGAAGACACGATAACACCACTGTATCTACATTAGCGATGTCCCCAACTGCACAGATTAGTATGTGCCCACACAATTTAGTCCATATTATGGTCACCATGTTATCAGTGTTTAATAAAGTTTCGTCAAATATATATATTTTTTATATTTTCGTAGAAAGCAATCACTTTGTGGCTTGACGTATTTAAAGAAATGAAAAAATAACTTTGTACAAAACCACAGATTTTATTTTAAATTTTATGACCGACCGGTTTCGCTTAGCCTAAGCATCATCATGGTACAAAATTAAACAAAAAATACAAAGTGTGAGGTCATATGTACATGCAAAGAACGAACACAGTATAAAATAAAATAAGAGAATATTATTACTTTCTTGAAAAAAATATGTTTTTGGGTGGGCGCGAGCTAAAATGTACACACTTTAAAAACAAGGTAGTAACCGGTACACTTCCCATAAACGAACGACACGAAACAGTGTTTGCCGATAAGATTATGATATCCATAACTCGATAATGGGTAAATCACGACCGTAAGAAATTTTGCAATATTTTTAATAACTAAGTTCTTTTGGACTCTTCCTATTTTTATAATATGTAAACGTTTAGTTATACAGCAATGAATTTAATGACCATTAGCACCCGAGGAAACGGAAATATCACATATACTTTATGAATACAATAAACTACCTTAAAGAGGGTTATTTGAAGCAGTAAATAAATAAAACGAGAAAATTCTAATCTAATTTTATTTAAATTATACTTCGCTCTTCAATCTAATGCTTATACAAAAGTTTGTAGGCAAACTTAACGAAGAGTTAACAAGCGCACTTGAGGCGAACTATCACAAAAATGCGCCATATAAATTCACAGTTATTATTATTATGAATACATTCGATCAAGATCCGCGTTTGCTGTCAAAAATAAGATTTATCATTATCTTTAATTAAAGTTTTGTGTGTAATTTGTAGAACTGCATGTCAATACTTTATAATGATAATAATATTTAATTAAAATGTATATATTTTGAATTAAACAGGTACTGAAATAAAGTCTTTTTTGCTCTAGGTCCAGAGTTCACGGGTTTGAATCCCGAAAAGGGCAAATAAACATTCGTATGTTGGCGAGGGTTGGATTTTAAAACAATATTTTGTTGAGTTTTTACCTTTGTGTTTTTTAACTATATCCCTACCCACCTAACCATTTCACCGTGTTGCCGTTTTGAACAAAATGGCGACGGTTCGAAACAATTGAAAGTCAAACAGATTAGTTTTCCGTTAAAAAATGTGGTCGTTGCTCGTTTGTTTCGCTAGTTGGTTGATTTGTTGTTTGCTATTCAACAATATAAAATAAATGTGGTGTTTCGTGGATCGTGCGTCGTTTAATAAATAAAATAGTGAAACTAAGAACTTCAGTTATATTGGTGAGTGAATGGTTTTCATTTCCTTTTCTTATGTTTCCATATTTATATATAATTAGACATTTCCATCAAGTATTATAATAGTTAATGTCGTTTACATTAAATATTTAACAATAATTTTACCGTTTGCAGTACACAATTTTTCAAAATCATCTTAAGCTGGAAACGCATTCGGTGTTTCATCGCAGCTTCGAATCCAACAGTGTGTTTATGTAGTACATTTTCCCCTCGTATCAGAATGGAAGATACTCTCAGAAGCACCCTGGTGAGGTATTACTAATCCGCGTCGAAACGTCGCATTGCTTGACACAACCATAGCTGCGTTCAGTAACCATGTCTCACCGGCAGAGTCGTGCAGTTCGTAGAGGCTGTAAAACTGTATATGACCCACGAAAAAAAAAACAATTTTTTATTATTCAAGACATTAGTATTACAAAAGTGTACAAACTAAAAAGGTTGTCTTGCAAAGCTGCCACGTGGCAGCTTGTCTGCACGTTCTGCCAAATTATACATGTTTATCTTAAATTAGACGGCCTTTGTGGTCGATTGGTTAAGCCGCTCGACTACAAATCCAGATGTTGCGGGTTTAAATCCCTGCATGCGCAAATAATTTATATCTAAATAGTAAGTGTTATTTCACATTTTATGAACCTAAAATAATGGAAAGTATATGTACGGGACGTGTTCTGTAAACACACGTCCGCGTCAGAAGAGAGTGTGTGCTGGACCTGCTTCGGCTTGTTTCAGTTGTACGGGGACCAATCGACTTTTCCTGAGTACAAAGTATGCGCTTGAAAGGCGACCTTTTGTATGGAGTATTTGTTTGTCCGCCGGTCTGGCGATCGCTGCCGGTCCTTCCGCTTCGAAGTCTGGAGTCGTGTGGCAGGAGAGAGGGCCAAGGTTGCAGAATAAAAACTCCAGATTCTCAGTAGAAGGCGGGCGAGGCAGCGAGGCAGCGGAGACGCAGAGGCGGGCAAGTCCAAGAGGGAGTCGATGGAGCGGTGAAGACTATTTATTTTTGGGAAATTTTTATCTTTAACTCCTCAGCGGTACCGTGTCGCCAACGACAGAGGGTTGCCTTTGTTTGGCCCGCGGGATTTTCCGCGGACCGCTGAGGGTTAAGATAATTTTGTATGCCCGAATACAAAAAATTAGATTCTTGCCCACCTCTTTCTCCTTCGATTAAACTACCTCGCAGCTCGCCTGAATTTTTATTTTAGATACAGAAAAATGTTTGAGATGTACAGAGGGGCTGCAAAGGCCTACAAGTTGACCTTTCCAGCCAAATAGCGTTTTATACAGATGCCAAGAATTGAATAAGTTTATTACATTGGATTCCGTGAATACAGGTGAGTAGGCTACCATAATTCGTTTATTAGAGCCTCTCCCTGCATTCACGGTAATCGACATGAAAAGTTACACAGGCTCACCGTTTACAGAAAATCTGCCTCACTTCGGCGGGTTTTTGGTCCCAGCCAATCAGAGCATGGCTGGACTCAGCGACCGGCGTGAGGCAGGGGTGAGTGAGCGGGGCTCGGGGCTGACGGCCGCGACGCAGGGCCCCATACGGACGAGATAGCGACTTTCGGCGGCGTAAAAGGAAAGGTCTGTTCGCGCAGGCCGTCATTTTCCTTCTACGCCTCTAGAGACTATGTCGTCCGTACAGGCAAAAAACACAAAATATATGAAAATACCCGAGAAATCACATGACATGAGAAATCACAAGAAATATTTTAACAGAATACTCATGGTTTTGAAGGAGCCATAAAAAGCCACTGACACGTCCGATACAGTATATTTGCAGCGCGTTCAAGAGTGGTAGATAATCAAAGTGTCGCCCTGGTGAAAGACCACCATTCAGAATAAAAACGTTGCATGAAATCGCATTCGCTGTGTTTGGTGAACAGATCTGAATAGCTAGGTACTTTCTAACCTTCCTTTCTCACGTCCCCTTCCCCTCCCTGGTATCGTAAGCATCACAACATACCCCAATTGGGGATGCCATAGTCCCACTGGCTCCATACGGTTGGGAGCAGTTGGGACTCTGGTGCGTTATTTTTAAAAAAAAAATAAAAATAATTAATTAATAAATAATCAAAATAATCGTTTTTGGTTGAAGTTCTGTTAAAAAATGAAAAAAAAAGATAAAAATAACGTTTGAAAATTGGTCGAAATCAATTTTTATTTTCTTGCCTATAGGAATATACGTCCCTGTGTATTTTTACACTTGGCTATACTGTTTCCCATCTCTTTCAACTCCCTACTTCCTTCAGCCCCATAATATTCCCAAAAGTCGGGACGGCAATATAATATATGCCGCAATGTGGTAAAAACAATAATTACTCGGAAGAAACGGAAAAAGAAGAATAAATGATGAAATATCACCCTCTCTTGTTGGCAGAGTTCAATCGAAATTTTACCCGTGGTTAGTGAGAATATTAAACATTGTTTATCGCGGATACAGTGGCGTAACGATTGCAAATATTTCGTCATCTTCCTTCCATTTATCTTCCAACTGTGGTACCCTTTACTTACGTCACCTACGTCATGCAATCTTCATCTTGCAGACAGAAGCCCGAAACAACTGTCGAATTGCAGTCGCACCATTCATCAGATACTTACAAAGCATAAAGGCATATAAACACTGCCCGCTCTGCCGTACTCGATAATATGAAATTATTGCAAAAAATAAATCTACACTTTCAAAAATACGCGAGAAGTTCAGCTATTCGCGCCGCCGTGAGCGACTCACCGACCGTTCTACTATAACGTGTCAAAAGCAGAAACTACATATGCCCAAACGCCGTCAACGTCAGAGTAGATTATTTTATGTTCGCTAGACTACACAAAATATGTATGCATGTTTGCTGTGTGCGCGTTCAAGTGGCTCGTTTGTGTTAGTATCTTTGTTAGTGTCTAGGAAGTGATTTTACAGAACTAATGCAATAACAATCAGTGTCATCTGTTGGTATCTATTTCTTTTATCAATTAATCTGCTGTTTTTCTTACTGCCTACCCTGATCAAAAACTCTGTGCACGCCACTGCCACGTATGTATATGTTTTGAAGTAATGGGGTGAAGCGTGGGGTATATGAATCTTCCCTTAGTTCATCGGTTGGGAAAATTTATGTTTGTTGCTGAAAACTTATGTGTTTTTAATTCGTCTCAATAAATATAAAATATTGTTGTTGGGATATTATTTATATTCAATATTACTTATTTTATCTTACTAGATATTTTTAGCTTTACGTAATATTGTTTTTAACTTTCGTAACTGTTTTTTTTAATAATTTTACACTATTTTATGTATTTTATCTGTGTTTACATTATCTCTTTATGCATGGTAGAAGGTACTAATGTACCGTTCGAATAAATATATAATTGATTTTTATTATTTAAATAAAAAATAATTTTGTTTTAAGCCACTTTATTTATACACATATAACAATTCGACCGGTTTCGGTTAGACTTAACCTTCATCAGGAACGTATAAGTATAAACTAAGATTAAATATAGAGTGACTCTATATTTAATCTTAGTTTATACTTATACGTTCCTGATGAAGGTTAAGCCCAACCGAAACCGGTCGAATTGTTATATGTGTATAAATAAAGTGGCTTAAAACAAAATTATTTTTTATTTAAATTATAATGTCAAGCTACAAAGTGTTTGCTTCCTTCGATAATTTATATAATTGATTGTTTGAAAGATGCGTTTAAAGAGTAATAAAATGGTAATTTAATTGCTTAAAAGGTGAGTTAGTTACGTAGTTTAATCATGTCAGGTTCTAGGAAAAAGATAATTTATCAGACTCATTAGGAATTAAAACCTGTGCATGTTTCTAATTACTAGAATGGATCATTAAAAAATGAATGTAAACCCAAACTCGCTAGGGACGCCTCTCCCATAAAGAATAATAAGTGTATTTAAATATATTGTTTGGTATGCTTACTGCAAAAAATGTTTTACTGTAAACATTGAAAATTGACATTTACAAATTATTTTATTTTATTTATATACCGTGTAATAAGAACTAACTTAAAAAAAAAATTATAAAAACAAAACTACATATCGTCGCTGGAAAGGCAAAAGGGCTTAAGCGACACTTTGGTCAAAAATGAGTTAAATATGCTATTTTTATCAATTTATTTTTCTGCATCGAATGCTCTGACCCTCGTTTGATTCTAAAGGCTTTTGTGGCCCTTCAGCCATCTAAAAAATATTCATCATTTGAAAGGCTTGACTCAAGCGACACAAGTTTGGGACTTTTTTTTGCTTTTTGTCGCTTCAGGTAAGCAGTAAAGCATTGAGTTACCTGAGTTACTGACAATATAATATATCTCATGCATGCATTTGGACTTTTTTCGTGAAGAAAGAATTTTTTTTTTCCGTTCCTAAGGTTGGCACAAGAACCACCAGCTTAATTCTTTTGATCGCCTTTATTGAATATGTTGGCTTCTAATATGCATTTATGGTTTTGTATTTAATTTGTAGGACTCCTTATTATTTTTTGATCTAATTGAAATTTAATCATATAAGTGCTCGTAAACTTCTAGTCTATGTTTGTTTTTATTTATTTTTGAGACGGCTGTTTCGGAATTTGAAGTCATTATCAAAGACAGTTTGATAATTGCTATTCCTCAATCATCACTCTACTAATTATGGGTATCATTCTCTACTGTCCAGAATTTCGAGGCTTGTTAACTCAAGGCATGGCCTTAAAAGTTTTGGTACCAGTATAAGCAATTTTTATCATTCTTTACGATAATAATCCTCGAAGAATACCATTTATTATGACTAACATCATTGACTCTACCAAAACCTTGTTCAGGCTTTGACTTGTTCTATCAAATGTCTATTTTTGTCCTGTTTTTGTCATTTTTTTTTTTACAATAACTCCCCACAGGAGGTGTGTCATCTTTGGGGATGCTGTGTGGAGGGTCTTTTTGAGGAAAGGAAGGAGCGAACTTGGGTCTTGAAGAGACCCGTGTTGAAGGAGGGATGAAACGCAGAGGCCGGTAAATCGTTTCATAGCCGAACTGTTGAACATAAGAACGAGTCGTAAAAGCGACCCGTTCTCATGTATTGAATGTTAACCATGAACAAATGTTGGGTGCGCGTTTGGCGAGTTTCCCGACTATGCACCGGTGCTGAATGGATCAATGACGCAAGTTCCTCGGAGCATCTTCCATTGAAATACCTGTAGAACAAGGACAGCATTCCCACCTGACGTATGTACTCCAAAGTTTGCAAACCGTTTGTTAAGATAGGAGAATCTATCAAACGGACCGCCCGTTTCTGCACAGACTCAAGGGTTTTTTCAGGTATTTAGCGGCTCCAGACCAGAGGTGGCTGCCAAATTCAACAGTGGGGCGTACTTGCGATTTGTACAAG
Organism: Drusus annulatus; assembly: GCA_022651775.1. Taxonomy (NCBI): domain Eukaryota; kingdom Metazoa; phylum Arthropoda; class Insecta; order Trichoptera; family Limnephilidae; genus Drusus; species Drusus annulatus. The sequence goes on from JAGWCC010000325.1 coordinate 270,225, forward strand.
GTCAGCAGTTGTGTACTATTGAAGTATCTGCGGGCCCTGTACAACACGCCCAACTTCTGAGAGGCTAACATTACTCTGGCTTCGATGGAGCCCCGGTGCCTTAACTGGTCACTTAAGGTTACACCAAGCATTTCAATAGAAGGTTTGTTGGGAAAATTACTTCCGTTGAAGGAGACTTAATTATCATTTGGATCCCTTTTAGTTGTAATCAGAGATAATTGGGTCTTTGAAACATTAAATTCGACGAGATTATTCTTACCCCAAGAGGAGATTCTCTCGAGGTAATCGTCCATTCTCTGTTTCAAAGCCCTCCGAGCCGTTGTTGTTTCTGTTGCTTGTCAAACAAAAAACTATCATGAACTGTACTGTCATTCGCGTAACAATGTATTGGTGCACATGACTAAAGGTCATTGATGTGCAACAAAAACGAAAGTGGAGACAGAACCGATCCCTGTGGGACGCCAGCATTAATTAAAAGAGAGGAAGAGGTGATACCTTCACCTCTTCATTCAAATATTATATATATGCTGTTCTTTATCTATTGCTCTTTTTTTCTCATTTCGTGTTGTGTATTTCTTGTAATTGGACAATGGTCCGTTAGTACACAAATAAATAAATTAATAAAATTTATTAAAAAAATAAATATTTTAAAACACAATATGTGGATATAATATTCTCACTGCACAATTAAAAAGCTGACAACTGCCTAATGCTAAGCGTGTTGTTTTTTAATTAATAAATCACTATCCCCAGGGAATTGGCTATTTCCACGCCCATCGCTTTTCAATATTAATTTGTAATTTGACACTCCTCTCTATATACTTACCGTTATTACGATTAAAAAAAAATGGATAATTTCGTTTTCAATTTGTGGCAGGGTTGTCTTTTTCGCATTGGCGGTGAAAGAACTTCTCAAAAGCTGTTTTCCTACAAATATTTCGGAAAAAGGTGGTCATAATTTTGCTTAAATAAACAACACATCGTCGCCGGAAAGGCAAAAGGGCTAAAGTGCCATTTCGGGAAGTTTACACCAGAGCACTTTAAAGTTTTTTTTTGTTTCACAAAAATATTCATAAGTCTTCAGTACCTGGTTGGATTTTGAAAAAAAGAGTTATCTCCGGTAACTCAATGCTCTCAATTAGTTACCTGAAGCGATAAAAAGTTCAAAAAGACAACTTCGCTTGAGTCTACCCTTCTCGCAAATGGTACATATATTTAAGATGGCTGATAGGATGGATCAAAACTGCATATTTAACTTATTTTTTACCAAAGTGTCACTTAAGCACTTTCGTATTTCCAGCGACCATATACATATATATATATATATATATATATATATATATATATATATATATATATATATATATCTACTTAAGTAACAAAAATATATTTATTAACTTTTTTTTCTTACATTATTTTTTTTACTTTACCTACCTCACTAGGTCATTAGAACCTGTTTTGAGGTAAGTGACAGTGAGTACAAGTAGAATAATATAAAATATGTTGATATTTGTAACACAATGTTAAATAATGCAACAGATACTGACCGTAAAACTCTTTTGATACCATATAAGATACATTGACAGTAGGTAAAGTTGCAAGGCACCAAATCCTATAATTAAAGACAGTGGATACGATACAAATATACATACATTTTACATCGTAACAATCCTACAATTGTTTATAGTGAACACAATACATTTTATGCCTAAAGAAAAAACAAGCTAAAAATGCTATTTTTAAAGTAGTATATAATAATAGTGGACTTAAAAAAATTATTATAGAATTATGGGGCATGATTTATATAATATCGTGTTATTATGTAAGAGGAATGTGGGTCGAGCATTATGTTAATTATGTTAACCCAATAGACGCAGCTGTATCAAATATGAGATTTTGAGAGCATGCCTCATGCGAGACCGTCTCAAATGTGTTCCATGAGGTTTCACACACGAAATAGTTAGAATTCTTCGGTAAATGATCTTATTGAGAATGTTTAGTATGTAGATCTTATGTGGTACATTTTTAAAATATTGTTATTTTCGTCGCGCTTTTTCGTGTAAATATTGTACAAGAGACCCAACTGCCAGGAGCTAGTGGGGACTGGGGCATCCCCAATTGTGGTATGTTGTGAGGCCGAAGGGAGTGGGACGGAAAGGGAAAAAATGGTGAAGAGGAAGGTGGGGAAGTTCCTGGATATTCAGATCTGGTCACTAAATATGGCTTAAATCATTTTAAGCAACGTTTCGATTCTGATTGATGATATTTCACTGAGGTGATATTGAGAACATCTACAACTCTGGAACATGCCGCAAATATTCAACTTTTTTTTTTTTAAATAACACATATTAATAATAAAAAAATAGAATTTCATACGCTGGGATTAGAACCTATGACCGCCGAATTCGTAACTGAGGATCTTAATCGCACGGCCGAGTACATCATCGATTGCTGGCGACCTCTTTGAGATGTTAATAATAAAATTATGTGCTTATTTAAATAATAGGTACTTACTTACATCTTTAAAAAGAAATTGACACTTGTATTTAAATATAATAAGTATTGTAGTTTTCGTTTAAGAAAATCACATTAATTAGGGGCGCCGCTATATATTCTGTAAGAATAAATTATCATTGAAAAGGTGGAACCAGCCCTGAATGTATATTAAACGCTGTGCTTAATTGGTTTCCATTCCTTCAGTCGGTCTATAGTCTTATAGAGAGCAGCTTGCCATAGTGTAAAACAATAAATTTACATAACGATTCATTTCCGGGGATAAAAAGATGAACTTCATAAGAAAGCATATTGTAGCTAAAAGCGCACTAGACGCTTTGAATCCTTTGATAATGCTGACAAACTTAGCTGGAATATCACCGTATAGTGTCATATCAGATAACGGGAATATAAAAAGTATTATCTGCAACCGTGTTACATTTTATTATGTTCTCGTAATTCGTGTCGCCTACCTGGCCTGCGTGGTGTTCGCCATTTACAGTGGTGACACCGTTGTGGAATTGTTTAACGACGTACCGTTCATAAGATTCAGCGAATCCCTCAGAATATACATCGAGGCGCTGTTTATGATGTGTCTGTTTATAACAATCTTCAGGCAGAAAGACTACCATAGGAGGAAGGTGGAAGCTTTATTTGAGATTGATAAAGATCTTGGACTACTAGGTGTGACAAAGAACTACACCGATTTGAAGATCCTTCACATATTTGTTGGGTGTCTGTTTCAATCCATCCACGGGGCCCATTCCTTACTGAGTGTGTTTTATTTTGCACAGTGGGGCAGGAAGCTTTACTCTTCTTACGCCTTGGTGGTCACAACGGGTCTCCTAACTTACTTCGCCGCAATAATCTCGATGATGTTCGTGAGAATTGTGGCGATGGTTACCCTAAATTTTAAAGAAATCAATAAAGAACTTGCGAGAATGGTGCAGAAGATGCAAGAAATAACACCGAAGCTGGAGTACGTATCAAAAACGAATCAATCCGACTTGGGAATGAGGAATAGGATGGTGACCAAGAGATTGACAAGCATCATCAAAACCTATTGCAAGCTTTGTGATCTGTCTAAAGAGACGAACGAAGACTTTGGTGCCCAGGTTTTAATTATATATTCAATGGCTTTTATATTTATGGTTGTAAATGCGTTTCTGTTTTTGAATGTATTAGGTTCGATGATCTACCAAGAAGAATTCACTTCGAGGAAAATATATTTTTTGGTATATAGTGTTCACACATTTGTAATACATGGGATCAATGTGTCCACTGTAATCACTTTTTGTGATAAGTGCGAAAATGAAGTGAGTATAAAATTTTACTATATTATAGCAACTTTATCAATTTCAATGAAAATAATAACTCTGTATAAGACTACAGAGTTTATTTTATTTTTTATGACCCACCGGTTTTGCTCGGCCTAAGCATCATCAGGGTACAAAATTAAACACATAGTGAGTGGTTATATATACTCGTACATACAGAGGAAGAACACAATATAAAATAAAATAAGAGAACAGTAAGAAAATAAAAGAATAATATTTAAATTATAACAAAGGAACAGAGATAAAGAGAGAAATAATATTAAATGAAAATGGTGAAACATCAACTTAGAAGGTGATAAAAGAATAATGAGAAATTTCATGAGTTTACGGAAAATATACCTAATATTTGACTACTGGACAAATTGAACTGATTATTAAAAATATGATTATTAATTTCAATGGCTTTCTTTATTTATCATTTTCATTTATTTTATTATATAGAGTTTTTACTTTTATTTTAAAGTGTAATTAGTATTTTATGTGGTCCCCTTTCTATTTACTACCTAGTTTTAATTTTTTCAGGCTTCTAAATGTGCTGCGTTTATAGAGAAATTAACACTCGATGAAACTGATGAAAAAATCCAAGCAAAGGTAATCACTTTACTTATCTTACCGAATATTTCATACCAAGAAATCAGTTTTTGAAAAGCAACCGTGGATACAGGAATACCGCAAGAGTCACAAGCTGACCCTTTTTTAATATTTTATATAAAGTGTTTTGTTATTAATACGTATTATATAACTTAATTTATTCCATAGCTAAAAGTATTTGTACAACTTCGAAACATTAAGATATGATAAACCAAATATTTAATTTTATTCCACTTTTTATTGGTAGACCGGACCGGTTTCATCTTCAGACTGGTGATTTTGAGTACCTGAATGGTATTCATAACATCTATGCCAGGAATGAAAACCATTGACTTTATATAATATACGAGTACAACACGTGTGACTTAGTATTTTGGTTTTTCCGCTGAAAGGGACGACTTTACTCTTTAAGTAGATACAATTAAATTTAAATATATGTCTTCAAGTAAAATATTTATTTTATTAAATCGTTAAAATCTAAAACCATCTCGAATTAACAGTTCGGTCTCTTGGAATAACAAGGTTCCACCTGACACTGCAATGTCATGCGATAATGGGCTCTATAGAAAGCTACTTAAGAGTTTATTATCGCATAGCAGTACAGTGTCAGATGGAACCTTGTTATTCCAAGGGGTCGAATTTAAAAATAGAAACTCAATGAAAAAAAATCTAGAATGTACACTATTGACCATGTATCATAAATGAATACATGTAATAAAATAGGAACTATGTGGCAAAAAAAATAAAGTTAAGTATGTAGAATTTTTTTAAATTTATAATGCAATTTTCTGCATATTTAACTTCTTTTTTTGGCACTTAGTTCCTATTTTATAACGTGTATTCAATTTACAAAACCTTTTTTCAGATAAATCAATTCTATTTGATTCTTTTACACCGAAAACCTATGTACACCGCCTGTGGATTCATGAATGTTAACAACAATTTGATATTTACTGTAAGCAACTCTATGACGAGTCTCATATATAAATTACCCTAAAACCACCATAAAATTGTCGTAAAATAATCACCTTTATGATTTTTTCAGATGATCGGAGCAGCCACTACTTATTTGATCATTTTAGCACAATTTTATTTATCGAATATTGACACGGGTGCGAAAGGATTACAAAATTATCAAAATATAACTAATAATACTTTCGAATAAATATTTGGTTTAAAAAACCACTTCAATTTCTATGAAGTATTAAAATAAAAAAATAACCAACCATATATTGTCATGATTTTAGGTTTCCCAAAACGAAACTTGTGTATATATATATATATATATCTTATGTGCTTTGTTCTATAATTGTGAATTTATAGATGTTTTTCTTACTAGATGTGTGAAAAAAAATATTTGCATACCTCTAAATAAAAAAAACACAAAAAATAAAAACTTGTTAATTCCTTTTTTTCAAAATCCCTTCATAATTCACATTTGTAACGCAGGGGTTTCTTTATTAGTCCCTGGTTGTCTGCTTTTTAATTCCACAATTAAAAAGCAGACAACCACCCATTGCTTAGCGTCTTGTTTTTTTTAATTAAAAATTCACCATCCCCAGGAAATTGGATATTTCCACGCCCATCCCTCTTCAATATCAATTTGTAATTTGATACTCCTCTCTATACTTGGCGTTATTACGATGAAAAGAAAAAAATCATAATTTCGTTTTCAATTTGTGGCAGGGTTGTCTTTTTTGCATTGGCAGTGAAACAAGATTTAAAAAGCCGTTACCCTAAAAAAATTTACACATATTTTGTGAAAGGTCGATATAATTTTGCTTAAATAAATAACAGACCGTCGAAGGCAAAAGGGCTGAGGCGCCATTCTGGGAAGTTTACACCAGAGCATGTTGAAGTTTTTTGTTTGTTTAACAGTAAAATTTATAAGTCTTCAGTGCCTGGTTGAATTTGAAAAAAAGTCAACTTAAGTAACTCAATGCTCTCACTGAGTTCCCTGAAGCAAACAAAAGCTAAAAAAACCCAAGCTTGTGGCGCCAATGTCAAGCCTTCTCCCAAATGGTAAATGTATTTGAGATGACCGAAGGGCCACAAAAGTCTTCAGAATCAAACGAGAGTCAGAGCTTTTGATGCAGAAAAAAGAACTGATCAAAACTGCATATTTAACTTGTATTTTTTTTTTACCAAAGTGTCGCTTAAGCACTTTCGTATTTCCAGCGACCATATTATATATCTTACTTAAGTAACACAAATATAGTTATGTTAACCTAATAGACGCAGCTGTATCAAATGTGAGATTTTGAGAGCATGCCTCAAACGAGACCGTCTCAAATATGTTCCATGAGGTTTCACACACAAAATAGTTGGAATTCTTCGGTCAATGTTTGTGACCTTATTGAGAATGTTTAATATCTAGATCTTATGTGGTAAATTTTGTAAATCTTGTTATTTACGTCACGCTTTATTCGGGCCAAGAGACCCAACTGCCCGAAGCTAGTGGGGACTGTGGCATCCCCAATTGTGGTATGTTGTGAGGCCGAAGGGAGTGGGACGGAAAGGGAAAAAATGGTGAAGAGGAAGGTGGGGAAGTTCCTGGATATTCAGATCTGGTTACTAAATATGGCTTAAATCATTTTAAGCAACGTTTCGATTCTGATTGATGATATTTCATCGAGGTGATGCTGAGAACATCTACAACTCTGGAACATGCCGCACATATATAACTTTTCAAAAAAAATATTTAAATAACACATATTAATAAAAAAATATATAGAGTATTGCGTACGCTGGGATTAGAACCTACGACTGCCGAATTCGTATCCGAGGATCTAAACCGCACGGCCGAGTACATCGTCGAATGCTGGCGACCTATTTGAGAGTTTATCAATAAAATTATGTGCCTATTTATAATAGGTACCTACTTACATCTTTAAAAAAATGCCTTTAATAATGTGTTCAACAACTATTTTTGACACTCGTATTTAAACATTAATTTAATAATTATTATAGCTTTCGTGTAAGAAAATCACATCAAGGGTATATTTTGTATGAATAAATTATCATTGACGAAGTGCTGCATGCGGTATTTGCTTACATCAAAGTCTCCCGCGTTGAAAAGGTGGAACCAGCCCTGAATGTATATTAAACGCTGTGCTTACTTGGTTTCCATTCATTCAGTCAGTCTTATCAGAAGAGAGCAGCTTGCCAAAGTGTAACACAATAAATTTATAAAACGATTCGTTCTGGGAATAAAAATATGAACTTCATAAGAAAGCATGTTGTAGCTAAAAGTGCACTAGACGCTTTGAATCCTTTGATAGTGCTGACAAACTTCGCTGGGATATCTGCGTATCGTGTCATATCAGATAAAGGGAATATAAGAAGTATTATCTCCAACCCTTATACGTTATTTCATGTTTTCGTAATTCGTATCTTCTACCTGGTCTGCGTGGTGTTCGCCGTTTCCAGCGGTGACACCGTTGTGGAATTGTTTAACGACGTACCGTTCATAAGATTCAGCGAATACCTCAGGATATACATCGAGGCGCTGTTTATGCTATGTTTGTTTATAACAATCTTCAAGCAGAAAGACTACCATAGGAGGAAGGTGGAAGCTTTATCTGATATCGATAAAGATCTTAAACTAATAGGTGTGACGAAGAACTACACCGATTTGAAGATCCTTCACATATTTGTTGGGTGTCTGTATCAAATCATCCACGCGGTCCATTCCTTTCTGAGTGTGTTTTATTTTGCACAGTGGGGCAAGAAGTTTTATTCTTCGTACGCCTTGGTGGTCACGACGGGTCTCCCAACTTACTTCGCCACGATAATCTCGATGATGTTCGTGAGAATTGTGGCGATGGCTACCTTAAATTTAAAAGAAATTAATAAAGAACTTGTGAAAATGGTGCAGAAGATGCAAGAAATAACACCGAGGCTAAAGTACGAAACAAAACCGAATCAATTCAACTTGAATATGAGGAATAGGATGGTGACCAAAAGATTGACAAGCATCATCAAAACCTATTGCAAGGTTTGCGATCTGTCTAAAGAGATGAACGACGACTTTGGTGCCCAGATTTTGATTATAGTTTCAATGGCCTTTATATTTATGGTTGTGAATACGTTTCTGTTTTTGAATATATTAAGTACGATGATCTGCCAAGAAGAATTCACTCCGAGGAAAATATTTTTTTTGGCATATTGTGTTCACACGTTTGTAATACACGGGATCAATATGTCCACATTAACCAATGTTTGCGATAACTGCGAAAATGAAGTGAGTATAAAATTATACTATATTATAGCAACTTTATAAATTTCAATGAAAATAATAACTCTGTATAAGATTACAGATTTTTTTTTATGACCCAAAGGTTTCACTAGGCCTAAGCATCATCAGGGTACAAAATTAAACACATAGTGCGTGGTTATATATACTCGTACATACAGAGGAAGAACACAATATAAAATAAAATAAGAGAACAGTAAGAAAATAAAAGAATAATATTTAAATTTTAACAAAGGAACAGAGATAAAGAGAGAAATAATATTAAATGAAAAAGGTGAAACATCAACTTAGAAGGTGATAAAAGAATAATAAGAAATTTCATGAGTTTACGGGAAATATACCTAATTTTGGACTACTGAACAAATTCAACTGATTATTAAGAATATGACTATTAATTTCAATGGCTTCCTTTATTTATCATTTTCATTTATTTTATTATACAGAGTTTTTACTTTTATTTTAAAGTGTAATTAGTATTTTATGTGGTCCCCTTTCTATTTACTACCTAGTTTTAATTTTTTCAGGCTTCTGAATGTGCTGCGTTTATAGAGAAATTAACACTCGATGAAACTGATGAAAAAATCCAAGCAAAGGTAATCACTTTACTTATCTTACCGAATATTTCATACCAAGAAGTCAGTTTTTGAAAAGCAACCGTGGATTCAGGAATACCGCAAGAGTCACAAGCTGACCCTTTTTTAATATTTTATATAAAGCGTTTTGTTATTATTACGTATTATATAACTTAATATATTCCATAGCTTAAAGTATTTGTACAACTTCGAAACATTATGAAATGATAAACCAAATATTTAATTTTATTCCACTTTTTATTGGTAAACCGGACCGGTTTCATCTTCGGACTGGTAATTTTTAGTGACTGAACGGTATTCATAACATCTATGCCAGGAATGAAAACCATTGACTCTATATAATATACGAGTACAATACGTGCGACTTAGTATTTTGGTTTTTCCGTTGAAAGGGACGACTTTACTCTTTAAGTGGATACAATTAAATTTAAATATATGTCTTCAAGTAAAATATTTGTTTTATTAAATCGTTTAAATCTAAAACCATCACGAATTAACAGTTCGGACCCTTGGAATAACAAGGTTCCACCTGACACAGAAATGTCATGCGTTAATGTGCTCTATGGAAAGTTACTTTAGAGTTTACTATCGCATAGCAGTGAGTGTTAGATGGAACCTTGTTATTCCAAGGGGTCGAGTTTAAAAATGGAAACTCAGTGATTGAAAAAGTGTCTTGAATGTACACTATCGACCATGTATCATAATTGAATGCATGCAATGAAATAGGAACTGTGTGCCAAAAAAAAAGTTAGGTTAGGTTATTATTTATTTTTTTAAATGTGTAATGCAATTTTCCACATATTCAAATTATAATTTTTTTTTTTGGCACTTAGTTCTTATTTTATAACGTGTATTTAATTTACAAAACCTTTTTTTCAGATCAATCAATTTTATTTGATTCTTTTACACCGAAAACCTATTTACACCGCCTGTGGATACATAAATGTTAACAACAAATTGATATTTACAGTAAGCAAATCAATGAAGAGTCTTATTGTTTAAATTACGCTAAAACCTCCATAAAAATGTCGTAAAATAATCATCCTTATATTTTTTTCAGATGACCGGAGCAGCCACTACTTATTTGATCATTTTAGCACAATTTTATTTATCGAATGTTGGCACGGCTACGAATGGATTACAACATTTTCATAATATAACTAATAATACTTCCGAATAAATTTTTGGTTTAAAAAACCACTTTTTATGAAGTATTAAAATTAAAAAAATAACCAACCATATATAATTTGTTTATTCCTTTTTTTCAATATCCCTTCACAATTCACACTTGTATCGCAGAGTTTTTTTTAATCCTTCTTTTTTGTATTCATTAATTTATTAAAAAAAATAACGAATTTATATTCAGATGAAATTAGTTGATACCACACAACGTAATGTTGTTTAGAAAAAAAAAAATCGATGGTATTGAAAATGATACAAAAAATGTTCACGTCAACAAAGCCTTTAAACTAAAAATCTTGAAAGGCTATTAAATCTTGAAAAATGGGGTGTCGATTTCTCAAATGGGGTGTCACTGTTACTACAGACCGATGTGGAGTCGGTTTTTTTTATCACGTTACTTTTGGAACCGGTTCCCGGTAGTGGGAAGGTTCATCGGTATGATAATATATTCAAATTCATTTAGGGAGGGGATAACTAGCGATATTTAAAAAAAAGAGCCGGTTCCTCAAAACATTTCAAATTCATTTTTGTCCATTATTTTTTTAAATAGTACATACGTAGTATGTTTTAATACAACCTTAAAATAAAATTTCTTAGCATAAATTCATTGCATATTTTCTTAACTTCACTTAATTTTTTAAAATATTTTCCTCTGAATAATATCATTTAGTAATTCATTAAGTATTTTTATAGCTTCGTACATCAATTATTTTTGACTTTGTGACTTTTTTCTGAAAGGTCATCTATTTGATTTCTATTTTTCGTTTGATGTCTGTGCCTATGCTGGAAGTTTTTTCTCAAAAATTAAGGTTATGTATGGCCAATCATTATTTTCTAGATCAATAATAGAGTATTAAAGTAAATAGTTTGTTTAAATGAAAAAACATTTAACTCCTTTAACATTTCCTTGACTTTCGTAAATTTATTTTTCTTCAGTATATATTATGTACTTAATTCTCATAACTCTATTTTGTAGAAATATCTTTCGTTACATAAATCCATCGTTGGCTAAAAATAAAATGCTGCAACAGTAATTGATGTTTGGTACAATGATTGCATTGTATACATTTTTGCTCGATACTGTGTTTATAAATCTTTTTATTCTTTCCAAAAGTGAATTTTTCATTTTATATAAAAAGGCACCGGCTCCGAAAATAGCCGGCTCCTGAGAAATAATACCGTCGGTTTTAGTGACCGCAAAGTCACGGGGACAAAGTAACCGGGACAAAAATATGGGCCATCTCTACCAAATATCAGATGTTCTGCTTTTGTTTGACACTGACGTTTCAAGAGTTGAAATACACGCGGGTTGATTATACGAAACCCAGACATTTACTATAATTTTCTTTATTTGTCACTAGAAATCACAAACATACAGTTTTTTACTAGTTTACTTTAATTTCACGTGTAAGTATCACTAGCGTACTATAAATTTGCTAAAGTAATGCATTATTATTTTTTGCCGCCTTTGCAATAACGCCTTGAAAAACTAAATACAAAGAAGTTTTAGCTGCTGAATGTTTAAAAAATAACTTATATCTATACTTAAGTTCAATCAAGTCTTATTTTGAATACCCGCTAAGGAGAAATCAACGTTTTCATGTTGAGGTTATGTCACTTTACAACTGATTTGAAATGTCACGGTGCAAATCTAAGACTGCTCTATGGCGGCATTGTTAGTTTAAAATAAATCAGAGCTCCTGTTTTCTCAATTCTTATTGGCTATGTAATATCTTGACCATTCATCCCAAATTGAACTGCGCAACTCGAAATATGTATTCAGTGAAAGTTTATTTATCTAGACGATGTATGAATGTGAATGATAGAAGGAGTGTGTGCCAAGACAGAGTTGCGTGGTAGTCCATTCTCTCTGCCTACCTCTGCGGTAAAATGGCGTGATGGTTAGTTAGTCATGTGTAGTCATATACATCATGCAAAATAAACATATTGTCTTCTTTCCAGGCAGCGATGGAGGAAGGCGAATTCATGGAGACGGCGGAGTCCTGCGGGGAGTGCGGCACCCGTCGCGTGGTGCTCCGCGCGGGGTTCTTGTACTGCGCGGAGTGCGGGCTCGGCGCGCAGCACTCGCAGCCCGTCATAGACTTCAGCCGGGACAACTTCACGGGTCTGCAGCTGACGGGCAGGCACAAACTGCGCACGAAAAAAAACGATGCGGAAACTTGTAAGTTATTACTATTTCACTTAACACACATTTCGGGCTAACTCTCCTCCATGTATACCTATGCGTTAGAGTAAGATGGAGAGAGAGCTAAAAATGTTTACCCAACCAATACAAACTTGCGATAAATTACTTTCTCCGGGGTTTCACGTCGTATACCATCAGGGAGAAAGAGACAAGAAAAGTCTTCACATAACATTTCAGCACTTCTAAGAATGTTCTAGGTCCGCACTAACTTCACATCATCGAGTCGTTTAAATTATGCAACGGATTTTGAGGTTATTTCCCATATTTGTGTTGATTAAAACACTTGCAGTGGTTATACAAATGAATCAAACATGATGGTGATATGTGCTATGTGTGAATGTTCAAATGAAACCAAACAATGATTTTACAACATCACTTTTCAAAGGTATTTCAACGGTTTTAAATATTTTTTACCGAACTTAAGAATTTTCTCATTTTTAATGATATAACGACATAAAATCAACAAAAAGCTTCCATAATTTTTCAGAAAAACCTTCTGTTATTAGTGTTTGTGTGATATTTTGACTTTATAAATCATTTTAATTGTGTATTGATAGTTTTTTGTTTAGTGTGTTTATAAAAAATGTCAGAATTCCATGTGGGCGGTAACAAATAGACTATTCGACATCCTTTAATATATCTTTGTCTCTTTCTATCGAGTTAGTATAAAGTCAACAATACTGACTACACTGTTTCGCAAACATACCTCTCCATTTATATTCTTACTCCAAGACCTATACCAATTTATTCACCTTTGATGCCAATGCCAAAATGTCAGAGGAACTTAATTGGCTAACAGTGAAACAGATGCTGACATTTAACACATTGATATTTAAACATAAAATAAGGAAAAACTTGTTCCCAAAATGTTTTACTGCTAAAATGGTTTACAAGTAGATATTCACAGACATAATACAGGGACAAGAGATATGCAAAGAGATCAGACTACCAAAAAATAATAGATCCAATACGCAAAACATTTTATTTTACAAAGGGATGAAATATTATAATGCGCTGCCGGAAACCATCAAAATTACACTGATCCAAGCCACATAAAATCCATTAGTGTGCAATATCCATTAGATCAACCAATAATTTTTCTTTTTGGTGCCATAATTAATTTGACAACGAAAGTAATACTTTTTGACGACTATTACTATATTTATAAACAAAGAAGTAAAGACACATTTATTTCTAAATTTTATTTAATTCTATACATTTATTTAAAAAAAACATATATCTTAAGTAGACACCTACCTGATTGTGTTTTATATCTATGGACTAACCTGGCTAACCTAAATAGAAAATGGCGGGTTCAATGTTTTTCATACTAATTTTAAAACACTATAGCAAAAGTTTTAAATATTTGATTTAATTCAAACTACTCTCTAAACCTTCCCGTCACTAACAAAAACAAACTGTGCTGTTTTCAGCGAAATCGGTTGATTAATTTTCGATAAAATCGAAAACAGACAAACATTTATTTTTATATATAGAGAAGAAGATTGTCAAACAGTATATGAGTTATAATTAGTTGTTTTGTGAACTTAAATGTACAAATAATGAAAATAAAATAATAATAATAAACTGAGAACTCGAACCTGGATACGCTAATGGTCTCTGGCAAAGTAAAAAGTAGTAGAAGCAGATGAAGATCAACGATGCGTTGGATTGATGAAGGATCACAGGTGTCCGCAACGTGGTGGCGCTCTTCCTTATCAATGAAACAACTAGCGTTGGGAAAAACTTCAATGTTTTGTGAATGCTTCACGAATTGCTAGTTCTTTAAAATGAACCCTTCGCAGTGAACACTTCAATTGAAGTCGAACTCGCAAAAAAGAGATTTGAATTTATCCCGTTATTTGTTCAGTTCTTTTTGGAACCGGCTCCTCGCCGAAAACAACACGTACTAGTCGGTAGGGATTTGAAAACGAAAAGAACTGGAACTGGTTCCTCACCAAAACAAAAGTACTAGTCGGTAGACATTTGAAAGTAAAAAGAACTGGAACTGGTTCCTCGCCAAAAAAACACATGCTAGTCGGTAGAGATTTCAAATTGAAAAGAACTGGAACCGGTTCCTCGCCAAAATAAAAAGTACTAGTCGGTAGAAATTTTAAAACGAAAAGAACTCCCAAAAAATCACGTTCCTTTAGATCGAACTACTTTGAAGTCGGACTTCAATTGAAGTACTTGTAATGAAGTACTTCTTCATAGGCTTTGAAGTTCAACTTCACAACTGTACTGCTGCAAATTGAAGTAGTTCTTTGTAATCTAACTTTCATTGAAGTATTTGTTCAATGAAATGAATGAACGCTAAAATGAACTACCAACTTCAATTGAAGTATTTGTTCAATGAACAATGAATGAAGTAGGAACTGGTGCCAAAATTAGTTCTTTCAAAGCGGTCACAATGCTAGTAACAACGAATCAACAAAAAAAAAACAAATACATAATACTTATATTTTCGTAGAAAGTAATCATTTCGTGGTTTGACATATTAAAAGAAATGAAAAAATAACTTCGTAAAAGACCACTGACCGGTTTCGCTTAGCCTAAGCTTTAGCAGGGTAAATCTGTGATCTCATACAAAGTTATTATTTAATTTTCATTATGTATTATTTAAAATTGCTAATTGTGTTTATCTGTTCCAGTGTCCAATATGTGGAGCACGTGGCACGCCCACAACATGATCCTGCTTGGGCTGGTGGAGGAGGCGCGCTGGTGCGGGGCGCGTAGCGGTCTGAGCCCCACCGTCCTGAGGCTGTGGGCCAGGTGGCTCCGACATAACCGAGTGGCCTTCTTCTCCAAGCCGCAGCTGCCGCCTAAGATCACGTTGGGGTTTAATCCCAGGTAATGCTGGCTTTATTTATTTCCATTCTTACATACCGTAATGGTGGTACTGGTGCTTCAATGTATTCGAAAAGTTGATGATGACCAAGATGATATGTTGTTGGTGAAAAGCTGACAACGAATGATGATATACAGGATATTAGGCTCAGAGCAATAATATACCAGGAGGGATAGCTTTGCGAAACAGTGTAGTCGGGATTTTTGATTTTTTCCTGACTCGGGCGTGGCTAGAGTTTTCATGAACTCTCCTTTTTATATCCATTCATAGCACATGTCGACATAATTTTTATTTAATTTTTTAACAAAGAAAGACAAACATTCCCGGGTTACGAATAACCTGACAATATTTGAAAAATTCCTACTGCCATCATAAGTTGGGAAGATGTTGCTTGGTGGGAATCCGACGCGTTTGTCCACTCAGCTACCGCCCGGTCTACAAATAAACAAAAACATTATGTCGACATGTGCTATGAATGGATGTATAAATGCTCTAGCTCTAGTCTTAGCCACGCCCAGGTCTAGCCACAGTACAACATTTTGTATTTAAAAGTAGTTATTGTCATACAGAAAAATGTAATTTCAGAAATATGTAATTATTTTACTAATATTTTTTTTTATTCTAACCTACTGGATATCTTTATTTTTTTACAGAGAGCTTAAAGTTTCACATTCCAAATGCAATCTAAATTTATTTTTTCACTTTTAGTACTACCTTATAACAGGTTACGCCTAGCGAGGCAGGTACTGTAAACCATATGATTACATTATGTAGCAAAAAGAAAAAGAAAACAAAATTCAACCCCTAAAATGCCCTTTGAACAATAGTAATAATTGAATGTTGTACTGTTTGTTTGCAGAGATTTGCAACTCTTGTATAACATGAAGAAAAAGAAGAGAAAAGCGGCGCCTCGGGCTACGACTGTTTTGGGAAGAGACGATGCTTGGGGGCAGAAGATCCAAGCCTCTAGAAATAAGGTAACTTCCTATCCATAGTAATCCATCTCTGATAATGTCATATGTTGGCACAAGTGTAGTTTTACCCTTTACGCAAGAAAGGTGGTTGACATCTGGAATATATTACAGTGGAATTCTTCTGTTCTGTTTTTAACTCTTACTTCGCTACGCGCATACATGTATGCCAAAACAAACCGTGCCCCCAGCTCTACGCACATCCATTTATGCGTTCTGACAAATCCGTTGTGTACACCATAAATACGTCACGAATTAAGCCGATAAGTGAACCAAAAAATAGTTCAATCTCTGTAAATTAATCAACTCTCTTACTGTCATCTTCTGGTGACTAGTGAAGATTTCTGATTTGTTTGCATAAAGCGGATTGAAACCGAAGATGATTGGAAATGCCGGTCGTCATTTGAATTTCGCTCCGCAGTTCCGTTTTCCTTAGCGTCATGTGCGTGAGGTCATCCTATATGATTTCAGTTTGTGCGTCAATGAGTATGCTCGTAATCATATAAACAGTGTGTTGGTATGTGTAAGCAGCGGTGAGACGCCGCTTGATTTTTTGGTATGTTTCACTGTGGACGATATTAGTGGCGCATCCTGAGATCTATTATATATTTATGCATTTCAGCGTACTTAAGATGAAACAGAACACACATTAAGATAAGCCAATCATAAATCTGTCACGAAATAAGAGAGTTATAGCAGTTTAAAACTATTGGTTAGGAATGTCAAAAAGAGTGCTGCGTATAGATGTAATTTTGTTTATGTAAATTATTATGCGGTGTAAAGATTAGTAGTTTTTACTGGCTAAATAATAATAAGTACATATCTATCATTCTGCCAAAATGTTTATGTATTCGAAATTATTCTGGTAGCCATTATTTGTTTTAATGTTTTGGAAAGTACTTAGCATTAGCCTATTTGCCCACAGCCATTTGTTATCCTCTTTTGGTGTGTAATTTACAGCAAGTTTGTATTTGGCAAAATATGCGAAACTAAGATGGAGATTCTACACGTATAGAGGGACATTGGAGTATGCAATTGAAATAGTACTTATGTCACCAATCGCTAACAATAATTTAACACTTGGCTAATTTATTTAGCATCATTCTTGTGAAATATCACCTCAAGGGTACTCTAGTGACAGAAAATACTTTGCTGCTCATTAATAAAAGAGGAAGAGGATAATTAGAATTACTATTTTTATCAATAGAACCATTTGCTTTAAACATGCGACAATACGTTAATATTTTTTATTTTCTTCTTCAGACCGCTTTGGTGAAGTTAAAACATGAGGAATTTCTTTCGCAAAACACGCAGACAACCCACTTGGCCTCTCAGACGCTGGACCAAATCAAATTCCAAGAGAAGGAACTTAAAACCATTGACTTCAACATTTTCGCAAAGAAGCACTTCAAGAAGAACTTGGACCAAGACGCTTTGGATCTTCATATTAATGAAGGATTCTGCGGACCAACCTGCAGGTGTCTACGCAAGGTTAAAGGGGAGGTTTCCAATCGAAAGAATGTATCGTCAATCTTTAATTTGTACGTTTTACTATTCCTGGGACTTAGGATCAATGACGATGATATCCAACTTGGTGATATCTTACGCTGGTGCCGAGAAGGCCATCTCACGTTCGGATCTTACAATCATCTCTTCCCCCAAGATATGCACTTCAATCAACAAGACAGATTCAAGCTGAGTTCCGCCGGGTGGTTATCACATAGTTCCATCTTGAACACGGCACATAGCTTCGCAAAAGCTTTTCGCTTAGACGGCGCCAGGTGCCCGAACTTATCGAACTTGATCAAACGATATACGGAAGAGTTAGAATTACCGCACGAGTTAAACAATAAGATTTTAAGGCTTGTTTTATACGCCACGAAAGGGAAAAACGCCCAAGATTATTATATAAAAGATAAAAAGTTTCCGAATTATGAAGCCGTAGCTCTTTCGTACATTATAATAGCTCTAAAAATGCTATTTGGGCTGGACGGTGTATCGGAAAATCGCATATCAGCTAGCGCTGAAGAAATCAATGAGATTCTAAATGTTGGTAAGAATTTAAAGCAATCTGTTGATAGTAAAGTAAATTTAAAGGTCAAACGGTTGTTTATTTGGAAAGATTGGACAAAATATATTGAATATCGTAAGGTTTGCTTGAAGTAGTGTCATTATCCAACTCGTATACGGTTGGATCCTAAAGATGCTGACCATCCAGAATTGTTTTTACATCACAAAGCAAAGACGAGAAAAACTCCACTCGACGGCTTAGTTAAAAACCACTCTAATTCGATCATAAAATCACTTTTAGAGACAGCTGAGGATAATACCAACGTAGTTGTGAAACAATTTCCAGACTTCAAAAGTTCTTTGACTCCGATGGCCTCGTACACCGAAGATCTACTGAATTGGCAGTATATAGATTCACCTTACTCCGACATACAAATAAACCGAGAAATATTAGAGGAAAGCTTTTCCCAATATGACTTATCTTATTTAATAGAACCTCGGAAGCTTCAAAAAACATTACTCACCTACCGATGTCATCTTTACGTCCACAAGTATGCAGCGAACTCCGATTTAAAAGTCGACCCGGGTTTGAAAGACTTTTTAAAATTTAACCGACACCGAACCAAAATGACATCGAAGCAACTTCATAAAACGGCGCAAATAATTGACTGCGATATTTCTAAATGGAACCGAGAAATATGGGGGGAAAAAATCACGAATTTTGTACACACCGCTGAATTCGATGATTTGCCAGTTCGCCTAATTACAGTTTGCCATAAGAAAATATTTGACGGAAAAGTTTATAGAGAAAATGTGAAGAGAATCAAACTTGAATACAAAACAGTTGATCTACACACGTGTAAAGATAGTTACTGGATTCGCCATTATCCGTTTATAAGAAAAATGTTTACATCGACTAGTTTTGAAAATGAGTTGGATCTTAATTTTCCTGCTTGCTTCAGCTGGTTGCTTAGAGAATGCGCTTCCATAGCGGAAATAACACCCTTTGATCTCTACAATGAACTGTGCGATCTAGAGAAGACTGTTATTGAAAGAATTGCTTCAAAAGACATGTCCGAAAATGTTGAAGAGAAAAAATTTGATTTGAAAGAAAGTTTGAAACCAGTCGATAAAGAAGTAGAAATAAAAGTAAGAGAAAATGTTTTGACACAAAAGTATTCAACAAAGTCTAGTCAAAAGTTAACCCCTGAAATCTGAGGGTTTCTTATCATAATTAGAAGACTATTGCAAGAACATTCTAACAAAACTTTAAAGCTGTGTGATAATTCAGGAAAATTTTGTTGTCTCTTTCTCATGGTGTACGACGTAAGAACCCAGAGAAAGTGATTTATTTATCTCAAATCTGTATAGGTTGGGTAAAAAGAATTATCCCTCTCTCCATATATTGTTGCTTCAAGGGTTTTACAACTGTCATAGCAAAAAGGAACAGCGTTTCCACAACTTTCAATCGTTTTGTTATAGAGCGCTTATTTTTACATCACGTATGTAATGGGTGAACGTGTACATCTTTTTTTGTAAGAAAATTATTCGACTAATACAATGTCAAAACATTATTTGTTAAAAAATAAGTACATATGTGAGAGAAATAAAATCATAACCCTAAAGTAGAAAATCAGTGTCTTGAAGCTGCAAAAACTCTCAAATTTATAGGGCAATGCAACTATTTTCAGTTCTCAATGTCATTTCTACCATGAGCTATGGAGCTATATGGATTATGCATTTATATTTTCTATTGTTTAATCAAAGGATTTTTTTTATGATAATATTATAGGATCATAGATTTTTTTATGTAATATGTGAAATTGATGAATTATTTTTTTGTGAATCAATTAATTTTCTTGTTATGTCATTTATTGTTATACCCAATATAATGGCAAAAATATTGAATACACTGTCAAAAAAATAATTGAAAAAGTTATTCAATTAAAAATCTTTTTTTCTTATCCACATACATATTTTATTTATTTATTATAACAGTATTAAATAGATTGAAATTATTTTTCGTTTTAAATTTTACTACTTCTGCATTTTATCTGACAGTTATGTAATAAAAAAAATTATGAATGATTAAATGATTACCGCACATGGGCCTCAAGTGCCTGCAGCCAATGGTACTAAGTCACTCCCGATTCGGAATATAATACTTGGCTAATTTATATAGCGCCATTTTTCTGTAACATCACCAAGGGCGTGTATGTTGTGAGGCCGAAGAAAGGGGAGATAAGAAGAGAAGGATAGGAAACTACCTGGATATCCAGATCTGGTCACTAAACCTGGTAGTCTTTTACCTATTACTAAAACTACTGGTACTGAATGTATCTACTACTCGAAACATTTCTCCCCCCCCCCTAATTTCAATGACGTATCTCTTTGGTCTCTCAGTGGCATGCCGTGGATTTTCGCGATGTTTTAACCGTGGAAAAAACTGTATAATGATTACTAACTTCACAATAAAATATATTGCTTCGTTTCTACCCACCTTCATTAATTTCTCTTCCCCTCCTCATTATTTATTTATTCATCTTAAGTTAGATCACATAATTGTGTGTTCTAATATAAAAGATTTAATGTACGAGTATATGCAGACATGATTTTTTTCAAAACATATTTTTCTGATAACATTTTATAAACTTAAAATTTTTAAAATATCTATATATATATTTCGGGTTACAACAAAATAAACGTACAATATACCAACATTAATGGTTATGGAAAACAATTTTTCTTAATTCTTTTTAAAATTGACGAATATTGTCTATTGTAGTGATTTCTGATGGAATTTTATTAAATAGTTGGACGGCCCGGTACATGAGAGATTTCTGTGTGCTTGATTTTTTCCTTGCTGGCAATGTAATTAATTTCATAATTATAATTGTCATTGTCTCCCCACTTATATTCATTATTATTATTGAAATTAGTCTTATTTTTTAGATAACTATTTTTACTTACATATTTATGTACATGTACATTCATGCATTGCGGTAAACTATTCAATATATATGTAAATATATTTATTTCCTTTTAAGAATCTGGGTTGGTTGGAAAAAAAATCCTTTTGGCAATAACGTTATGCTACAATGGTATACAATATTATTTGAGTTTAGGGGCGGTCGGTGAGCTTCTGGGGTAGGCAAACAACTTAGAAAATGGCCAGAAGGATAGGGGAGGTGAAAGGTTCCACGCTCCCTATTTGTATTTATTTTGAGAATTTTTTCCATTTTTACAACTTAACTGGAGAAACAGGAGTGTTTAGTTTTCAAATAGTATAGATTTTAAATTTCACAAATATACTTTAGAACTACTCTATGTAAATAATATAAATGCAATAAAATGTTTGTTTCCTTTCAAAAAAAGTTATGGTACAATTTCGGATTGTTTTTGAATGAAGTATTATGAATTCAATTGACTCAATCGGAGGTTTTGAGTTATTAATCGTAAATAAATCAGAAATGCAGCTTTGCTACCCTCACATAAATATATGTTTTTCTATTTATTTACATGTTTCAATTTCTCAGTTATTATTTTTTATTTTCTTTTTTTGTATTTCTTAATTTTTTTTTACGATTTTTGATCATTTATCCTTCATTCGGATATGAGGTTGCGTAGTAAAATTTAATGTTATGTACACGGATAAAATATGGCATTAAAATCTCAATGTAGTGAAAAAATGTACATTGTAGAATTACTAATTAAGATGAGAATATTTTAACAAACACTTAAAACAAGCTACTTAGACATTGTTAATCAGAGAACATTAATTTTATTAATAAATCATTTTGGATGAAGATCTCGAATAATTACTCTCTTTCAATGGCCACCAAGATATAATTAAGTAAGAACCGAATGAGTCAATAAACGCAGTGTTCAGGAGAGCCTAAACAAAATCGAGGAAATTTGTTTTTTGTATGTAATAATGTCATGTCACATGTCCTTTTACAAAAAATAATAATACATTATTTTATTTTCTGACTCATATAATTTTTCCTTGCATGTATGCTTAGAGTATATAGAGTGGTATCTATCCAAGGCAGTGTAGTCAGTTTTTAATGATTTTTACCTGACTCGGTGGACCTGGGCGTGGCTAAGACTAAGGCTAGGGTATTAATACATCCATTCATATCACATATCGACATAATATTTTTGTTTATTCGTATAACCAATTTTTCACAGTATTGTAATCAACAAAAATATAGCATATAATCTAAAAAACCGTTTAGTTGTCTCAAGCTTAGTGGCAAAATAAAAAATGTGGACGGAGTCCCGAGGTGACCCAGGAGCCCAAGATCATCGCGACAGTACATAGAAGCGGTATATTATATTTGTTGTCTCGATCTTTTTCATGGTGTACGACGTATAAACCCGGAGAAAGTGATTTATCGCAAGTTTGTATAGGTTGGGTAAAAAGAATTAGCTCTCTCTCCATACATTGTTACTCCAAGCATGTATGTATCTAGGGAACAGTTCTGCATACTTAACTCAAAAATTTTTTTTTTTCTCGTTCCATTCTTCCTTTCGCACACAGAATTAAACAAGTTTACGATTTTAATTATGAAAGATTTTTTTTCGCTGGCGGTAGGTAAGCAATTCTTATGTGAAAACAAAATCTGGACTCCTGTAAAAATACCTTCTAAAAGCGTTCTTATAAAAGTGAATAAAACAAACTTTATAATTTAAAACAACTGCTTTCTGTCCAGTTGAATCGTAAAAAAAATACTGTACGCCAGTGTTGCCTACGCAAATCACCCGGTACCTACTAACGTAATCACTTTATATACGTCACTATTAGAAATTGGAAAAAACCTACCCATGAAATTATGTTAACATTTTCTTTTCAAAGGGAATACGAGTACATTAAATTTGTCCCATTTCTTTCTGAAATATATTACGCTTTTTTTTAAATGTCGAAGGTACCTATCTAATACCTACGTAAATAAGCTCCTACGCATTATTCAGGGAAGAATTATCGTTACATGATAATATCAAAACCACCTAACTGTCAGTTCCACGTCAATTATACGTTAATTTAATAATCACAATTTCCCTTTGTTACTGACCTACTTTTAAAAATTGTTCCCTGGATAAGTGGAAGTTATACAGATTTCTTAATCATAAATTCATATTAAAATACAAAAAACCCAATCAAATCATCTGGAAGGATCAACCTATGGCTGTTGTCCATTTTCGCAATTCATTATAATATTGGTAGATACTCTCAGTATCGCCCTCGTGAAATAACACCATTCAGAATCGCAGCGTTGTTTGAAATGGCTATATTATTTAAATATATAGGCATTGTGCGTGTAAACGAGCGCTAAAGTAGGCAAACACTGTTTTACGGATATAAATGGCTTGATAAATACGGCGCCTCAGAAACGCACCGTCCGGAGCGAACTGCTCGAAATGTACTGATATTTTAGTCAGACGGTGAATATTGTGAAAATATAAGAATAGTTGACAAGAATTCATCATCATTACTTGTAATACAAAAAACCTGTCTCCATAACCTAAAATAATCATTGTTACACGTGACACAATGCCTATCGAATGACGCTGTGATTAATGTACTGTTCACATTATTTTGCGCAAAATGTGATTTACGCCGAGAATACCAGGCTGATAAAAATCACCCTAACTGGATTTAAAATACAGTGTGGACACAGTTCTCTGCTATATGAATACTGAGAAAATTCTTATTACCTGTAGTAAGTGAGATTACGAAAACAATGTCGATTTATTAGTTCGCCCTCATCTAGAATATGCCAGTGTCATTTGGTTCCCTTTCTATACCACGGAATTGCATGGAGATTAGGGCGAGAAAGAGGCAATTATTCATATGGTGAAATTGAACAAACATTGAAAAATTGTTCATTAGAAAAGCGTAGGAAAGACTTTGATTTAATTTGCATTTTCGAAATTGTTAATTGTATTATTGACTCACCTTCTTTGTTGTCAACTCATCCAGTTCAACATTCTTTGCCGTAGACTCAGAAACAGTGAATTGCTGTTGCTCAATCATCACTCTACTAATTATGGGTATCATTCTCCACTGTCCAGAATGTCGATACTTGTTAACTCAAGCCATGATCTTGAAATTTTCGGTATCAGCTTAAATGATTTTTGTCATTCTTTATGACTCTACCAAAACTTTGACTCGATCTTGGCTTTGATTTGAATGTTCTTTTCGTATGTATATTTTGTCCTGTTTTTATCATTACTTCATTATAATATTATGTATTTGCTGTTCTTTCTCTGTTGCTCTATTTTCCTATTTCGTGTTAGGTTTTTTTGTTTGTAATTGGACAATAGTCCGTTAGTTTATAAATAAATATAGTTAGTTGTGAACGATGAATACTTGGAGCAAGTTGATGAGTTTGTGTATTTGGGAAGTATGTTCTAGAGAGACAGAAAGGCTGATAAAGGTATTGAAAGAAGGGTGGATGTAGAGATGATCTGCACATAGGAATGAATGCTAATAAAAAACATGTCAAAAGAAGCAAAGCTGGCAGTCCACAATAGTGTGCTAATACCAACCCTGATGTATGGCAGTAAGGCGTGGAGCTGGCAGAGGAAGGATGAAAGTAGACTGAATTCTGTAGGAATGACGGTCTGCGTGGTCGAGTGGTAAGACGCTCGAGCAAATTTTTTTTATTTAATATGTATCATAACACACTTAATTCATATATAATAATATATTGTAGAACTAAGGAACTATAATGAATAAACGTAGTAGGTAATTGTCAAATCATAGTCGTTAAGGTTAATCAGATCACGTTTATTTACGAATTTAAACACGCTGACGTAAGTAATCACAAAACAAGAGGTGTTTTCCGTCACGAAGGGTAAACCGAAGTGTCAGTGGCAAATTCCTCCTTTCCCGCTAGAAACACCTTCCTCTGCTCGGCTATTAGGTGCGCCCCGTTGCTGGCCATGTAAATACATATTATAATACGCCTAAATAGACGTTATACTATAGTATGTTTGCGGCACGTTTCAGAGTGGTAGATACTCTAAATATCGCCCTGGTAAAAGACCATCATTCAGAATTGAAAAGTTTCTTGAAATGCTTTAGCCGTGCTTGGTAACCAGATCTGAATAGCCAGGTATTTCCCAACCTTCCTATTCTTCATCTCCTTCTCTTCCCCACTACCTTCAACCTCACAATATACCCCAATTGGGGATGCCATAGTCTCATTAGCTCTAAACGAGTTGGAAGCAGTTGGGACTCTTGTACGGTATTCACCATTAAAAAAAGGAGTGAGATATCTGAGGCGTACTTATGCGTAGTAAAATATCACATGTATGACCGTGTTACAAGTGTGGATACAAATCTGAGATTAGGAACGGAATGCTTTGTGTTTAGTAAATAACCAAGTACTTCACATCCTTCCTCTTTCCCATCTCTTTTCCCTCCTAACTCCGTTCAGCCTCACAACATACCCCGAATCGGGGATGCCATAATCCCACTGACTCCGTGCAGTTGGGACTCTTGTGCGGCACTTACATAAGAAACTGCTTGTTTTTATTTATTTTAATGTTTTTATCTTTCCTGTTAAAAAGCTCCACCCTGTACTCAACACTTGTTAGTAATGGATGTATATTTTACCGGCCGGTGCTGTATGGAGTTATTTGAAAAAAGGTAATGGCTTTTCCTCCCACAGCGGGCAGGCACCTTGGGGAGAGAAGGTGGGGGGGGGACGGGGGCGAAATGGCCACACGATCAATCAGGGGATTAACTACGCAAAACTTAATTCTCGCCAGAAAAGTGTTGTTGAAATGCGGCCGTAATAACGGGGAACAATGGATTCATTTTGGAATTGTGATTATGTTGGAAAAACGTCAGTAATTAACGATGGATTATAGAGATTGGTTTAATAAATTATTTGTTTAGATTTATGCGATAATGTAAACTGTAAGGCCTCTGAAACGTGCGCTAAAGAAGGAGAATAATATACATGGTCAACGAAACAACCGCAATCGGACTCTTTCTACGTATTTTGTTGGATTTCAAAGTGATGTTTTGTTAGGTTCTTACCTTAATGTTTTTCACCCAGTTCCTACCTTTCCAACCATTTTGCAATGTCGAATTCCGTATTCAACAACATGGCGTTGGAAACAAGTGATAGTCGAAACAGAAGAGTTATGTGAAAAAAACGTTTTTTCGCGTGTTATTCGTTGGTCTCTCGCTTGGTCGTCGGTATATTGTTGTTCTTCTAGTAATATAATATTAAGTGTGGTGTTTCGTTGTGATTCGTGTTCGTTAATAATATGACTGTGTAAGAAGAATCAAGAACGTCCACTTCAATTACATCGGTGTGTGAATGGTTTCCCATTTTCCCTTCATTCCAAATAATCTTTCCACATCCATAATTAGATACTTCTATGAAGTAGTATAGTTTATCGTTTACAGTCCACTATTTTCAAAATTTATCGGAAACACATTCGGTGTTTTATCGCAGTTTCGGATCCAACATATTTTTAACTGTTTTTTTTTTGTCTGAAATCATTATTAATGCGACACGACGGCAACGAAGTTTGTAAACGTGAGTTTCATTGTGTATCAAAGTTTTATTTTTTGTAGTTGAATGCCATCACTACTCGGAGAAAAAAGTTGGCAGATTGAAAAAATCTTCCCCATCTCCTTCCCCTCCACACTAACCTCAGCCTCAATGCATACCCCAATTGATAGTGCCATAGTCTCACTGGCTCTAGACGGTTGGGAGCAGTTGGGACTGTAGTGCGGCATTCACTATAAAAATCTCTTATATTAGCGGCAATTTTCTTAAAAACTTGTTTGACAACTGGAAATGATGCGATGGTAAGATAGTTCGATTTTTTAACTAAAAGAAAATTGAGGATTTAGTTGGCTTAAATGTCCCGAAAGAATCCAATTTAGGCTTTGCTGGATGGTATTCAAATCAGTTAACGGAATGGCTCCGGCTTATTTATCGGAATTATGTATTCCTTAAGATTTCAATTCGCGACAGTCAACCCTTAGATCGGCAATGTCATCGGCTATCGGAAGGTTGAAGGAACCAAAGCGCACACCAGACACTAAGTTCGGAGAGCGCGCTTTCGGAGTGTCAGGTCCTAAAGCCTGGAATGGACTACCACATAGTAATAAAAGACTCGACAGAGTTCACAGCCAAACTCAAAACCCATTTTTTCAGAAAATCATATCCATAATCAACATGTAACAAGCCCAATAGAATTTATATTCAAACCAAGAAAAATTTTCAGACTCTCATTCCTTAAATTCATTGGAAGGTTTTCATCATTATCTGTTCCTCACTACGAAAAATTAAAAAATAATTCCGAAATACTATATTTTAAATTTGCTCTCATGCCCTAAAAAAAACTTTAAAAAATTGGAAAAAACAGCTAAATTTTAAGTTATTATGTTATAGTGATTGTGTCCTGCCAGAAAAGACCTGCCAGGTAAATGTTGCTGTATATTTATTTAAACTAGGAATTAATATTAAGTATAAATTGAGATTTGTACAGCGCCCTTGAGGTGATTTTTTACAAAAACGGCGCTACACAAATTATCCAAATATAATTATTATATGTTGATCAAAACCGTTCCCAAAATTAATTTATACGGAATCCGCGTAACCTCGTAAACCTTATCATCTAACTTACCCGCCTGACTCCTTACTCAGAATTTTAAAATATTCCGTTTGGTATTCATAACAACTTGTCGGAATATAGTGGTATTCCACAAGAATCTGGAACTAGACCACTGGTAGTATAGTTGTGCTGTCTGCCGCTGCTTACGGGTCCTGTTTCGTTGTTTACCAACCGGTCATGCCGTAAGCCTCGGGCTAGCGGTTAGCGAAAAGCCTGTCAATAAATCCGGCAGCGTTAAATTCTCAAGCCAGTTAAAATAACCGAAACCATTTATTTTCAACAATTTAGAAAATTTACATTGAATCCTGTGGATATCGTAAAATATTTCTAACTAATTAGATCTTATCTATTAAGGACCGGTTAGTAACTGAGTGGACAAACGCGTCGGATTTCCATCCGGGCGTCGTGGGTTCAACTCCTCCGCTAGCTGAGTCCTCCATCATTGCACAAGCAACATCTTCCGTTATTACGATGACGGTAAGAGTTTTTCAAATATTGTCAGGTTATTCGTTGTCCGGAAATGTTTGTCTTTTTTTAAAAAAAAAGAAGAAAAACTCTCAAACGGTTAGTTCTGGCGTCATGAAATTTGTACAATTTTCAATTTGAATTTTTCCGGTCAATTCTAATATTTCAGCTCGAGGAATATTTCATTCTTTAGATTTTGAGCCTTTTAGACAAAAATCAAGGACTAGAAAAGCTGTGCAAATTTCATGGTGCCAGAGCTTACCGTTAACTACTTCCATAAAACAACATTTTCTGCTTCAAATTTAAGAATGAATGTTTTGTTGAAAAATTATAATATATTATGATTGGTAATTGGTATTTAATTGTGAGTTCTGGCGTCATGAAATTTTTACAATTTTGTGTTTGAATTTTCCAGGCCAATTCCAATATTTCGACTCTGGCGTTATTTCATTCTTGAGATTTTAAGCTTTTTAGACCAAAATTAAGGACAGGAAAAGCTGTGCAAATTTCTTGGCGCCGGAGCTTACCGTTTACTATTTTAAGTTAAGGATTAATTTTTTGCCGAAAAAATCATATATCATTAGTAATTGGTATGTAGTTTTATAATAATACGACACCAAGAAATTTAATGCAAATGAAACACTTTCCAAAACGTTTTTTTTCTTTTCATAATGTTTTTTTTCGATTTACTTGTATCCATTTTGCCCTCATTTATTTCTAAACTAGTTATTACCCGTGAAAAATTTCCGGATGCAACTTGACTTTCCAAGAAAAAATATTAATTGCTTACCATTTCAAATATAGAATAATATCTGCTGAAATAAATTAAAGGAAAGTACTTTATATTAAAGGTGGGAATTTGAAAAAAATATTTTTTTAAATTTGATAATTTCAATTAACATCAGCTTCAAATTTGAAAAGTTCACACTCGTACGCACTCACAAAGGAAATTATTAATATTAAATAAAAGAATACTTTGTTTCAAAACCACAGAATTTATTATGATGAAGGCCAACCGGTTTCGCTTAGATCAAGTTTCGTCAGGGCACATATAATAACTAAAGAAAAAATACAGAGTTAACATGTATAGGTACAACAGTTAATGAATTCATCATAATAAATTCTGTGGTTTTAAAACAAAGTATTGTTTTATTTAATATAATGTCCAACCACCATGTGATTGATTCTTACGAAAAAATTGTTAATAGTTACTATTAATATACTACCTAGCGAATAGACCATATTGATTACGATTACAATCAGACATGCAGATCGAATTTAAATACATGACGACCTCCCTGGCGGAGAAGCAGAATCCTTGGCTCTGGGCCCAGAGGTCGCGGGTTCAAAAGACGCGGTGAGCTGTTTATGAAATTGGTTCGTGTTTTTTCATGAACAATTTTAATTATGTAATGCAAGTGCATTGAAAAGTATATATGAATACACTGAGTGTAAGTGCCAGCAATTGTTTTATTCTATTTATGTTGTTAAACAAGTTTTTTGGCATAATTTTGTTGCTTTTAAAAAATAGTAAATTTGTACAACGTTTCATGGTTACTTACACATTTCTCAGGTGGTGCATTTAATTGAAAATAATTTGAAATAATGCAATTTAAGTTTACTAAAAAACACAAGCTTTAGATTGTGTGTATTGGTGCATATCGACTGTGCGTAGGTGAAAGGCGTTATTCCACATTTTTTGCGAGGAAATTTAGGCCTCAGTGATAAAATAACAGTTATGCTGTTATGCTTGAAATCTGATCATAATTTGAACAAATGCTGAAACGGGCCGAGAATCGGTGTTAAAGAGTAGCCATTATTTGTAGTGGCAACGTTGAAAAAAATATAATGGTGCGAATCATCGATTTGCGACAGTGTGAAATGTGACAGTGGTTAACCTAAACACAGTCGATATGTACTCACTTTCGACAGTGATTTCCTTAACAAACGTCACTGAGAAATAGCATTTTATCTTGCTTACGCCTACTTATTCTTACTAGCGAGAAAGGGACAACAAGTGTATACGATCATAGAATTTTAATTGACAATATTTTTTTACAGTGTCTCATTTATTTTATTAAAAACTAACTTGAATTGTCTTTTCTAAAGTAGAATAACATGTTTCAAACATGCTGTATGCAAGCAATGCATTTATGTGCGTGATGTGTTCGCGTCAACTCTAGTCGCGCTACCTATAAAACGATAAACAAATGATCGCGTTGAAAAGTAATGTATGCTTCACTTTGTTTAATTTGTGCTATTTTATTCTCCTTTAAATTTGCCTAAAAATGCAGTAGATCGCTTAGATTAGTTAAATAATGTAGGTACGTTACTGAGACAGCGCGCCTGGTTGCACTAAACCAAGTCAACGAGACATACCTTCGAAACACGCTTCATATAGCTATCTCTTCCGCACACACATAATCTTTGAATGGCTATCCCTTTCATACACGGGTGAAACATTTTGTGGTACAACATTAGTGGTGCTACATTTTTCGTAAGATTTGTATGAATATGACGTGTCTTGTATTTTATGTCTACGGTTGATCGTGACGTAAATATGACATTAATTAGAATTAAAATATTTATTTTTGTATTCCTTTAATATCATCTCACTGTACTTATTATAACAATTTTAAAATACCTCTCAATGTTCAATAATTAATAGTTACAAAAAATCTAAATAATGATGATTATTGTAATCTGAATCGTAAACCAAATCGTTGCGGTAATTGTAACAATAATCGTAAAACGTCTCATCACCACTAATGCATAAGAGATTATCTCTTTTAGCTGAATACGATATTTTATCTACCTGGATTTTATTGCCCCAATAAATCCTCTAATCGAAATAATAACTTGTTTATACAACAAAGATAAACAAAGCCATCGAAAAATTATGATATTCTTTGTAAAGTTTGGCATTTTGAATATAAAAAATCAATACCTACTTAGCGAACAATAATATTATCTTTTGGCATTTTCAATTCAGTTCTCGCGTAAGCAACAGTTGATACCCCCTCCCAGTTGCGTTTGCGTTTCCTCAGTTCGTTTCTACTACCCGTGGAGACAGGTAGTGCTTTCAAATCGAACAGCCTGTTTCGTTCGATTTTCAAAAGATCACTTCAAATAAATACAGTGCGATATTTAAAAAATACAGTTCGAAGTTTTAATAAATACAGTGCGATATTTAAACACATAAAGTTGGTTTTTAAATAAATATAGTGCGATATTAAAAAAAATACAGTTCGATATTTAAATAACTCCAGCGTTATGACATTAGGTTCGAATCGATATTTAATTAATATTTACAGTTATTCAGTATTATGACATTGGATCAAATCGAGTAATAATTATTATTGGACAATTGTGTTTCTTTGTTTTGATTTTTAAAGTGCATAACTCAACGTTGAAAGTCATTTTGAAATAACATAATATGTGGTGTAATCGATAATTTATTGTTTAGCAACTTGCTTAGAATTATTTTAGTATCTGTAAATAAAAAAACTACTTAAATAAATAGTGAAAAATTTGTATGTTAAGAATATCTGCTTTTTAATATTATCAGTGAATTTATTCTCTTTTTTACGATAAATTAGTGATAACTTGTGTTCTTCACATTTGCATCGGAAGCTTTTCTACATTTTGAAGAAATGTACATAGGTAAGTTGTATTTTGATTTTTAAATGAAAGTAGTTAATATTTGATTATTAACAATTTGTTATATACAGTGGTGGCTCGTGACTTTTTAGTGTTCTAGAGGGCTAAGATTGAAAATAACGTCATTATTGATGCTGTTATAGCCTAAAATGATTTTTTTTTTTAATTTCATTTTTTGTGTGAAGATTTTTCAGCAAGGCGTGCAGTGCACCACCAAAACTGAAAAATCCTGAAAATCTTTATACAAAAAAAAATTTTTTGAGAAAAAAAATAAATCATTTTCGACTACAACAACATCAATAACGTCGTATTTTTCAATCTCAACACTCTACCTT
Organism: Drusus annulatus; assembly: GCA_022651775.1. Classification (NCBI taxonomy): domain Eukaryota; kingdom Metazoa; phylum Arthropoda; class Insecta; order Trichoptera; family Limnephilidae; genus Drusus; species Drusus annulatus. Next base: position 302,819 of record JAGWCC010000325.1, read on the forward strand.
ACTAAAAAGTCATGAGCCGCCACTGGTTATATACGTCATGATTGCCAGATGTTTGTCGTTAGTTTTATCTTATTTTATTAACGCCTTAAAGGCTTTTACACAAAATACATTTTAGTTAAATAAAGGAGTACGATAAATGGGTAGAATATAACATTAAAGCAAGAGTTTCAAAAAAGTTATTATGTAAAACGCAACTATATAAATATAGCGTAGATTTTACTATTAGTTATATTATCATAGTATATTTCACAAAAGAGTGTAATACATAGCATGATAAATTTCAAAGAAAAAGTAAGTAAAGTGTAAGTATGTTATTGTAGCGTAATGTAGTTACAATTAGTTATATTATTATAGAAGGTTTGAAAAAAGAATATACCATAGTACATGGCATAATAACAACAACAAAAATGAATGATAATAACAATATTATAACCATAAAATTAGTAACTCCTTATAAGTTTCTCAGTCATGTATTTTGATTGAATTTAAAAAGTACGGCACTCGAATCCTAACTGTCTGGAGCCAGTGGAACTATGACACCATCTGGGTGAGGTCGTTTGGCTGAAAGAAGTGGGGAGAAGAAGGAGATGGTGGAGGAGAAGGTTAGGAAGTACCTGTCTGTTCAGATCTAGTCACTAAGCAGGTCAAGGCTTTATTTTTATTCACCGTTTCGATTCTGAATGGTGGTCTTTCGCCAGGGCGGTACTGAAAGTATCTACAACCACCTTATTTTCGACGAAAGCAGCGGTTGAAAAATTATAATTTTATTATGAAGTGTGGAAGATACTCTCGGTGAAAGACCATCATTAACAATCGAAACGTTGCTTGAAATGGCTTTAGCCGTGTTTAGTGATCAGATCTGAATTTCCGCCTTCCTCTTCTTCAGCTCTTTTGTATCCTCATACTCTTCAATCTAGCAACATTATTCAAATGATGCTATTAAACAATCATTGAAAATGTATTCATTAGAGAAGCGTAGGAAAGACTTTGATTTAATTTGCATTTTCAAAAATATTAATTGTTTTATAGACTCACCTTCTCTGTTGCAACTCATCCAGTTCAACATTCCTTGCCGTAGACTCAGAAACAATGAATTGCTGTTCCTCAATCATCACTCTATTAATTATGGGTATCATTCTCCACTGTCCAGAATGTCGAAACTTGTTAACTTAAACTGGGGTCTTGAAATTTTTGGTAGCAGTTTAAATGATCTTTGTCATTCTTTACGACTCTGAGACTTGACCTAAGCTTGAATGTTCTTTCTCGTGTATATTTTGTCCTATTTTTGTCATTGGTTCATTTGGTGTTATGTATGTGCTGTTCTTTCTTTGTTGCTCTTTTTTTCCCATTTAGTGTTTTGTATTTGGACTCTAGTCCGTTAATTTATAAATAAATAAATAAACATACCCCGATTGGGGATATCATAGTCCTACTAGCTCTAGACGATTGGGAGCAGTCTTGTGCAGTATCCATATTAAAAAAAATTAATTAAAACTCGTTCAAATTACAAAATGTCGACATGTCTAATGAGACCTGAGAAAACTTGATAGAGAAGGTAATAAATAACCTTTTGTTTTATTGTTCATATTTTGTGTTTCCTCGAGTCTAAGGTTTCATGGATCGGGTTTAAATTTAACGATTATCCTAACATTTGAGTAAAAGGTTATCTATTATTTCCAGTAACAATGGAACGAGATGTTATAATAGGCACGTTGTTAGCTATCTGTTTTAACCGTTATTAAAAAATAAAGCTTTTCACTAGAAGTACAAGCTATACTTTTCCATGAAGACTTCATACCATTGTGGGCACGTATTTATAGCTGGCAACTTTAACTTGGTGTCAGCGACGTGCGAGGGATATTTTTTGATATCAAGAGTTAAATAAATTATTTTGATAAACTTAATAATCATAGCGCTATTTCTCATATATGACATACAAAGAGGATGGACCGCCACACCACTTTGCTTTGTTTGTTTGTTTTTACGATTTTTTCCATTATGGTAACAACGTGTCATTATGTTTTACATTCATTCATTTTCTTTTCCACATTCTTACATACTCTTCTGTTATTCTGAGTCTTCACATCACCTGATTCAAGTATTTGATTTACTTGATCGTGCCATGTCTTTCTCGGGCGTCCTCGACTTCTTCTTCCATTCACTTTCGCATCATATATTCTTTTCACACTCCTTTCTTCGTTCATTCGCTCTACATGACCAAACCATCTAAGCGTCCCTTTCTTGATCCTATTCATTACGCTCACATCAGCCTTGCATTCTTTCCGGATACTTACATTTTTAATACGATCATACATGGTTTTACGCACATACGTCTCAAAGATCTCATTTCCACAGCATTCAGTCTACTTTCATTCTTCCTCTGCCAGTTCCATGCCTCACTGCCATACATCAGGGTTGGTATAAGTACTCCATTGTGGACTGCTAGCTTCGCTTCTTTGGACAATTTCTTATTTGCGCCAACAGCGTTCAGTCCTCCATTAATGGATTTTCCTGCATTCACCCTTCTTTCAATATCCTATCAGCCTTTCCGTCTCTCTTAAACATTCATTTACTTGCGCCAATTATTCTCCTGACACTCCTTTCTGTCACTTTCATAATATTTTTCATTAGCTACGCTTCATCCACGGTTAAAAATAATTGAGTTTAAAACATTCTTCTACGATTTTAGCAATTTTACGTTTTGTGTTTTTACACACAAAATGTTATGTCCTTTCAAATTGGTCCTTTTTGTATAAAATTAATTATTCTTCTTAATTTTTTTATGACGAAAACGTTAGCTACGCCACTGTTTGTGATTGGCACCATCAGAAATCTTGCCGTTAGAAAAATAAATAATCCACCGAAGAAAATTGTAAAGATAAAAAAATGAAAATCGCAAATATCGCGGAATCAATTCTCAGCACGTCTCTGACACCCGTGTATTTCGTTTTCGGCTTATTGTATTTTTCTAAAATTTCCATAAAAAAAATAAAAACGGTAAATTGTTTCAATTCTGAATGCGAAAAATAAAACGGATAGCCAGAGGCAGGATTAGTAAACAAAAAACGAAATAAAATTTAACAAAAGCCGCACGTGTCGACCTACTTTAGCGTGTGGTTTACCTTTGAATTTTACCACTGGCAGGTATCTACTTAGGACATCGCTGTTTGGTCCATCAAACAAAATAATCGACATCGCAACACCTGGACTTAAATGTATAAATTGAAAACATTATATCGATGTATTGTTAAAGGCACTCACTCTACGAGTTTTCATATCAAATGTGTTTAGGAAAAAAACAGTAGCCCTCAAATCAAAATTTTATAGAAGGAAAAAGAGTTTTTTGTAATTTAAAAAAAAAATAATAATTCAAGACAGGGCTGGTGGTTGTCATTTTTTTATTATTTTTATTAAATAATTGTTTTTTATTAAATAAGATAATAAAAATTAATTAAGTTATATATGTGGGTTGATTTTTCTTGTTGTATATTTGACGGCATCCATTGTCGAGTGGTAAAACGCTCGACTACGAATCCAAAGGTCGCGGGTTCGAACCCGGCGTGCGCAAATAACTTTTATATATGTGTATCGGACGTGTCAGTGGCTTTTTATGGCTCCTTCAAAACCATGAGTGTTCTGTTAAAATATTTCTTGTGATTTCTCATGTCATGTAATTTCTCAGGTTTAATTAATTTGCATTGTGTATTTTCATGTATGTTTGCCTGTGCGGAAGACATGGTCCCTAGGGGCGTAGAAGGAGAATGACGGCCTGCGCGAACAGACCTCTCCTTTTACGCCACCGAAAGACGCCATCTCGTTCGCACGGGTTCCTGCGTCGCGGCCGCCCGTCGCGGCCGCCCGTCCCTGGCCCCGCTCGCTCACCCCTGCCTCACGCCGGTCGCTGAGCTCAGCCATGCTCTGATTGGCTGAGACCAAAAACCCGCCGAAGTGAGGCAGACTTTCTGTAAACGGTGAGCCTGTGCAACTTTTCATGTCGATTACCGTGAATGCAGGGAGAGGCTCCCATAAACGAATTATGCTAGCCTACTCACCTGTATTCACGGAATCCAATGTAATAACCTTATCCAATTCTTGGCATCTGTATAAAACGCTATTTGGCTGCAAAGGTCAACTTGTAGGCCTTTGCAGCCCCTCTGTACATCTCAAACATTTTTCTGTATCTGAAATAAAAAATCAGGCGAGCTGCGAGGTAGTTTGAACGAAGGAGAAAGAGGCGGGCAAGAACCTAATTTTTTGTATTTCTTAATACAAAAATATTTGAACCCTCAGCGGGCCGCGGAAAACACCGCGGGCCAAACAAAGGCAACCCTCTGCCGTCGGCGGCATGGTACCGCTGAGGAGTTAAAGCCAAAATTTCCGGCCCCTACTAAACAGTCTTCACCGCTCCATCGACTCTCTCTTGGACTTGTCCGCCTCTGCGTCTCCGCTGCCTCGCTGCCTCGCCCGCCTTCTACTGAGAATCTGGAGTTTTATTCTGCAACCTTGGCCCTTTCTCCTGCCACACGACTCCAGACTTCGAAGCGGAAGGACCGGCAGCGATCGCCAGACCGGCGGACAAACAAATACTCCATACAAAAAGTCGCCTTTCAAGCGCATACTTTGTACTCAGGAAAAGTCGATTGGTCCCCGTACAACTGAAACAAGCCGAAGCAGGTCCAGCACACACTCTCTTCTGACGCGGACGTGTGTTTACAGAACACGTCCCGTACATGGTCCTTTCGATACCGGATCTCTGCTTCGCTTGTTTCAGCCCATGTACTCCGAAGCCCTGAAGTCTGCGTCTTCACGCCTTCACGCCTTCAGTGGAGCCCTGAAGCCCTCCACGCCTGGAAGTTTACGCCTTCTGTGGAGCCTCTGACCACGTGCTCTACTGACCACGTGCTCGCATTGACCACGCGCACGCTACGGCCCCGTGCCTAGCCTGCCCCGTGCTCGCCTGCTGCCTCGCTCTACAACCGCTCTGCCACTGACCACGCGCACGCTACGGCCCCGTGCCTAGCCTGCCCCGTGCTCGCCTGACCACGCGCACGCTACTGCCTCATGCATAGCTGCCCCGTGCTCGCCTGCTGCCTCGCTCTACAACCGAGGCAGCCTCTGACCACGTGCTCTACTGACCACGTGCTCGCATTGACCACGCGCACGCTACGGCCCCGTGCCTAGCCTGCCCCGTGCTCGCCTGACCACGCGCACGCTACTGCCTCATGCATAGCTGCCCCGTGCTCGCCTGCTGCCTCGCTCTACAACCGAGCAGCCTCTGACCACGTGCTCTACTGACCACGTGCTCGCATTGACCACGCGCACGCTACGGCCCCGTGCCTAGCCTGCCCCGTGCTCGCCTGACCACGCGCACGCTACTGCCTCATGCATAGCTGCTCCGTGCTCGCCTGCTGCCTCGCTCTACAACCGAGCAGCCTCTGACCACGTGCTCTACTGACCACGTGCTCGCATTGACCACGCGCACGCTACGGCCCCGTGCCTAGCCTGCCCCGTGCTGCCTCGCTCTACAACCGAGCAGCCACTGACCACGCGCACGCTACGGCCCCGTGCCTAGCCTGCCCTGTGCTTCGCCTGACCACGCGCACGCTACTGCCTCATGCATACGCGCACGCCCCCGTGCTGCGCCCGCTCTACAACCGAGCAGCCACTGACCACGCGCACGCTACGGCCCCGTGCCTAAGCCTGCCCCGTGCTGCCTCGCTCTACAACCGAGCAGCCTCTGACCACGTGCTCTACTGACCACGTGCTCGCATTGACCACGTGCATGCTACGGCCCCGCGCCTAGCTGCCCCGTGCTCTACTGTGAGCAGCCTTGTTTGGCTGCCTCACGCCTTCTGCCGCGTGCTTTGACGTCGGCATGATACCAAGCGACCCGACCGCTTGCAGCACCATCTGTTGAGCTATTCCGGAAGCTGCTCGCTGCGTCTCCGCTAACCGCCAGCAGCGCCATCTGTGAGGACATTCCGGAAGCTGCTCGCTGCGTCTCCGCTAACCGATTCCGGAAGCCGCTCGCCATCCGCCTGTCTGCACGCCATCCTACCGCGTGCTCTGACGCCGGCACACTATCTACGGTGTGCTCTGCCGTGTGCGCTACCACGTGCACGCTACTCTGCGTGCCTAGCTGCGCCATTCGTGAAGCCTGCACGCCTTCTGCCGCGTGCCCATTGCCACGCTGCCCTACTACAGGCTCTGACGCCGGCACACTCTCTACCGTGTGCGCTACCGCCAGCCGCGCAACATCCGCCTGCTGTGCCGTACCCGGCTACTACGCCGCCCATCATGCTGCCAGCCGCGGAACACTTGCCCGCCGCACAATATGTGCCACATTTGCCCGCCGCACAATATGTGCCCGCCGCACAATACCCGCCAGCCGCGCCGTACCCGCCAGCCGCGCCGTACCCGCCAGCCGCGCCGTACCCGCCAGCCGCGCCGTATTTGTCAGCCGCACAATATTTGCCTGCCGCAAAATACCCGCCCGCCGAGCCGTACCCGCCAGCCGCGCCGTACCCGCCAGCCGCGCCGTACCCGCCAGCCGCGCCGTACCCGCCAGCCGCGCCGCGCCCGTCAGCCGCACAATATTTGCCTGCCGCAAAATACCCGCCCGCCGAGCCGTACCCGCCAGCCGCGCCGTACCCGCCAGCCGCGCCGTATTTGTCAGCCGCACAATATTTGCCTGCCGCAAAATACCCGCCCGCCGAGCCGCGCCGTACCCGCCAGCCGCGCCGTACCCGCCAGCCGCGCCGTACCCGCCAGTTGTGCCGTACCCGCCAGCTGCGCCGTACCCGCCAGCTGCGCCGTACCCGCCAGCCGCGCCATATTTGTCAGCCGCACAATATTTGTCAGCCGCACAATATTCGTCTGCCGCCTACCAGCCTACTGCGCCCTTGCCACTCGCTGCAGAGGATACCCTACTGTACGCCTCTGCAGAGGAGACAGTCCGCCAGTTGAGGCTGAAGTTAAGTGAGCTAAAGGAGCGAAACGCACACTTACGTGCCAGCCCGCTCTGTGCTGTGTACGAGCCGCTCGCTGTCCCGCCAGACACCGAGCCGCCTGCCAGCCCGCCTTGTGCTGTGTACGAGCCGCTCGCTGTCCCGCCAGACACCGAGCCGCCTGCCAGCCCGCTCTGTGCTGTGTACGAGCCGCTCGCTGTCCCGCCAGACACCGAGCCGCCTGCCAGCCCGCCTTGTGCTGTGTACGAGCCGCTCGCTGTCCCGCCAGACACCGAGCCGCCTGCCAGCCCGCCTTGTGCTGTGTACGAGCCGCTCGCTGTCCCGCCAGACACCGAGCCGCCTGCCAGCCCGCTCTTGTGCTGTGTACGAGCCGCTCGCTGTCCCGCCAGACACCGAGCCGCCTGCCAGCCCGCCTTGTGCTGTGTACGAGCCGCTCGCTGTCCCGCCAGACACCGAGCCGCCTGCCAGCCCGCTCTTGTGCTGTGTACGAGCCGCTCGCTGTCCCGCCAGACACCGAGCCGCCTGCCAGCCTGCTCTTGTGCTGTGTACGAGCCGCTCGCTGTCCCGCCAGACACCGAGCCGCCTGCCAGCCCGCCTTGTGCTGTGTACGAGCCGCTCGCTGTCCCGCCAGACACCGAGCCGCCTGCCAGCCCGCCTTGTGCTGTGTACGAGCCGCTCGCTGTCCCGCCAGACACCGAGCCGCCTGCCAGCCCGCCTTGTGCTGTGTACGAGCCGCTCGCTGTCCCGCCAGACACCGAGCCGCCTGCCAGCCCGCCTTGTGCTGTGTACGAGCCGCTCGCTGTCCCGCCAGACACCGAGCCGCCTGCCAGCCCGCCTTGTGCTGTGTACGAGCCGCTCGCTGTCCCGCCAGACACCGAGCCGCCTGCTGTGCCCCGAGAGCCGCTCGCTGTCCCGCCAGACACCGAGCCGCCTGCCAGCCCGCTCTTGTGTTGTGTACGAGCCGCTCGCTGTCCCGCCAGACACCGAGCCGCCTGCCAGCCCGCCTTGTGCTGTGTACGAGCCGCTCGCTGTCCCGCCAGACACCGAGCCGCCTGCCAGCCCGCCTTGTGCTGTGTACGAGCCGCTCGCTGTCCCGCCAGACACCGAGCCGCCTGCCAGCCTGCCTTGTGCTGTGTACGAGCCGCTCGCTGTCCCGCCAGACACCGAGCCGCCTGCCAGCCCGCCTTGTGCTGTGTACGAGCCGCTCGCTGTCCCGCCAGACACCGAGCCGCCTGCCAGCCCGCCTGTGCTGTGCACGAGCCGCTCGCTGTCCCGCCAGACACCGAGCCGCCTGCCAGCCCGCCTGCCACGCCCTGTGACACCGAGCCGCCTGCCACGCCTACCCGCCAGACACGCCTGCCACGCCTCCTGCCGCCCCGTGCAGCAAGCCACCTTTCTGTGTGAAGCCACTCGCTGTCCCGCCAGACACCAAGCCGCCTTCGCCTCGCTGTCTGCCGTACACCAAGCCGCCTTTCTCCACTTTGCTGTGTGAGCCGCTCCTGTACATCTGCCGTACACCAGCTAGCCCAGACGGGGAGTGTACGGCCAGACACCGCCTACCAGCCTGCTGCATTACGCGCCGTTCGCTGTCCCGTCGGACACCGAGCCGCCTGCCTGTGCTGCGTACGAGCCGCTCGCTGTCCCAGACACCGAGCCGCCTGCCCGCCCGCTGAGACGCCCTGTGCTGTGTATGAGCGCTCGCTGTCCCAGACACCGAGCCGCCTGCCAGCCCGCTTTTGCGCTGAGTCACCCTGCGCGTACGAGCCGCTCGCTGTCCCAGACACCGAGCCGCCTGCCAGCCCGCTTTGCGCCTGAGCCACGCCCTGTGCTGTGTACGAGCCGCTCGCTGTCCCAGACACCGAGCCGCCTGCCAGCCCGCTTTGCGCTGAGCTCTGTGCTTTGCACGAGCCGCTCGCTGTCCCGCCGGACCCCGAGCCGCCTGCCTGCCTGCCCGCTGCATTACGAGCCGCTCGCTGTCCCGCCGGACACCGAGCCCTCTTCCAGCCCGCCACGATGCCAAGAAGGAAGACCTGGACGTCATCATTGAACCCAGCTCTACTCCAGACCTGCCCGTTTCTGACCGCTACCGGCGGCTATGCCCGGCCAGCGGTTAACTTCGCGGTACACCTCTCCTCCCCGGCGGACCACACGTCCTCCCAACAAGATGGGCGCAGCCGTGACTGCACCGGGGGGAGTGTATCGGACGTGTCAGTGGCTTTTTATGGCTCCTTCAAAACCATGAGTGTTCTGTTAAAATATTTCTTGTGATTTCTCATGTCATGTAATTTCTCAGGTTTAATTAATTTGCATTGTGTATTTTCATGTATGTTTGCCTGTGCGGAAGACATGGTCCCTAGGGGCGTAGAAGGAGAATGACGGCCTGCGCGAACAGACCTCTCCTTTACGCCACCGAAAGACGCCATCTCGTTCGCACGGGTTCCTGCGTCGCGGCCGCCCGTCGCGGCCGCCCGTCCCTGGCCCCGCTCGCTCACCCCTGCCTCACGCCGGTCGCTGAGCTCAGCCATGCTCTGATTGGCTGAGACCAAAAACCCGCCGAAGTGAGGCAGACTTTCTGTAAACGGTGAGCCTGTGCAACTTTTCATGTCGATTACCGTGAATGCAGGGAGAGGCTCCCATAAACGAATTATGCTAGCCTACTCACCTGTATTCACGGAATCCAATGTAATAACCTTATCCAATTCTTGGCATCTGTATAAAACGCTATTTGGCTGCAAAGGTCAACCCCAGGCCTTTGCAGCCCTCTGTACATCTCAAACATTTTTTCTGTATCTGAAATAAAAAAAATCAGGCGAGCTGCGAGGTAGTTTGAACGAAGGAGAAAGAGGCGGGCAAGAACCTAATTTTTTGTATTTCTTAATACAAAAATATTTGAACCCTCAGCGGGCCGCGGAAAACACCGCGGGCCAAACAAAGGCAACCCTCTGCCGTCGGCGGCATGGTACCGCTGAGGAGTTAAAGCCAAAATTTCCGGCCCCTACTAAACAGTCTTCACCGCTCCATCGACTCCTTCTTGGACTTGCCCGCCTCTGCGTCTCCGCTGCCTCGCTGCCTCGCCTGCCTTCTACTGAGAATCTGGAGTTTTATTCTGCACCCTTGGCCCTCTCTCCTGCCACACGACTCCAGACTTCGAAGCGGAAGGACCGGCAGCGATCGCCAGACCGGCGGACAAACAAATACTCCATACAAAAAGTCGCCTTTCAAGCGCATACTTTGTACTCAGGAAAAGTCGAATGGTCCCAGTACAACTGAAACAAGCCGAAGCAGGTCCAGCACACACTCTCTTCTGACGCGGACGTGTTTTTACAGAACACGTCCCGTACAATATGTGTCATAACTCATTTAGTTTATGTAAAATAATATATAGTATATTTGTGGCACGTCTCAGAGTGGTATAGCCCTGGTGAAAGACCACCATTCAGAATCAAAACGTTGATTGAAATGGCTTTAGTCGTGTTTGGTGATCAGATATGAATAAAGAGGTACTTTCAACCTTCCTCTTCCCCATCTCCTTCCCTTGGGGATGCCATGGTTTCACTGACTTTAGACGGTTGGGAGCAGTTGAGACTCTTGTGCGGTATTCACTTTAAAAATATACCATTGAATTTTTAAAAAAGTGGAACTGAATTTTTACTAAAAAAATGATTTTTGTGGCCTGATTCCTTTCTCCTGGATGTATTGTGGGTGGGCAAGATAAAAATTATGTGAAGAAAGTCATTTTCAAAAAGCATGAGGCTTACTGCCTTTATTCAATTAACGAATGGTGGATTTCTATCTTCATTGCTTGCAAAACTTTATTTCTTATAATGTTTAAATATTTTCTTCAAATAAACTTTGCTTAACACAAATAACCATCTTTAATAAATATTATAAAAACTAGTTTTATGTATTGATGGCTTAGAAATAATCATCTTCACTTTTTGGCTTACTTAACGAGATAAGTAATTGATTCTACTAAGGAAAACTCACATTTATATGTGTTCCAAAATGGCATTTCGAAAACACGTTTTTCCAAAGATATCTCCATATTTAAAGACTAGATATTCAAATATTTCAAAAATATTTAAACTCAACCTGCAGTTTTCTCAAAATAATGGTTTCTGGAAAAATATTATAATATGTGCTTTGAGCCGTCGGCTAATGCGTTTATCATTTATGTAATCTCAGTAAAAACCAAATTAATCGGCGATTAGTTTTTGATATGAATATAAATGCAGTTAAAACAAAATAATGGATTAAGGAAAAATAATATCTTCGCTCTAAGCCATCGGCATATGCCTTTATTATTCATATCATGACAGTAAAAAATAGGTTAATCGGCTTTGTTTTTAATATGAATACCATAAAAGACTCTCACAGTCCAGAGACAGTTGAACTATGACAGCCTCGATTGTAAGAAAAAGGAAGGCAAAAGTAATTGTAATGGGTAATCATGAAGAATATAAAATATGAAAATTGAAGTACATTAATATAGAGCTAGTGAAAAAAGGTTTAGGCATTAATTTTACATGAGGAATTATTTATATTACCCAATTTTACTTCAATCGATGTTTTTATACAGAATGCTCGATTTCAACACCCTGCAAGCCCACCGAAAGATGTTTTTGGGTAAACATTTTCAGAAGTTGATTTCTGGAGGTATTTATAACTCATATATACTGAAGGAGAGAGATTCTGGATTCGTGTGAGGCACCATGTCACGTTTTACACTCTGTAAATCAGAACTTCCTCATACAAAACCCGCCACAATATATAAAGAGATGGAACTTTTTAAAGAAGCTGGATCTACCTTAGATGTATTTAGAGGTACAAATTACAGTTTTCTTATTATCTCTTGGTGTATGTACAACAGTGACCGATAGGTACATAAAAACCCACATACTTTTTATACACACTTTTACACTCGCCCTGTTTAATTTTCATACATTTTTAAAACTTTATTTATTTATTCATACGGGGTTTTAACAGATGTTCTCACTTACGTAGGAGAAATTCCGTTATAAAAACTCAGTGTACAATTGTAAAAAAAAATATATAAATACAAAGGATACATCAAATATAAAATTACAAAAACTCAATCGATGACAGACAAAAGTGATACACAATATAATTAGCCCAATCATTGTTACAGCAGTAGTAAGACATTTGTTTTGGAACTACAAATTATCGACAAAAATGTGTACACTATTATTATATTAATTTGTTAAAATGTTGTATTTTTTCGTTCATAATGTTTTGTTGATTTACCTAGAATCTATGTTTTACTTTTGTCCTTTTTAGCTATTGGTGAAAAACTATATAGGGAGATGATTAAAATAAATAATTAACCAAATGGATTAAGGGTTTAGTCCACAATATCTGACTTTTTTTAAAGAAATATTGAAATCATTTTGTAATCACACAGCCCTAAATATTCCTAAATACCTTTTTTTCGTGTTTTTTAAAACCCTCTTCGATTCACGTTATTTTGATTTAGCTTTAACGGGTTTTAATTCCACTGCCTTTATTATCAGGTTCATTTTTTGTTTATTTTTCTTTCTTTATAGTTAATACCGCATAAGAGTCCCAACTGCTCTGCACTGTGACACTATATCATCCCCAATTGGGGTATGCTGTGATGAGGTAGTAAAATGGGGAAGAGGAAGGTTGGAAAGTTCTTGACTATTCAGATCTAGTTACCAAACACGTTTAAAGCCATTTTAAGGAAAGTTTCGATTCTGAATGGTGGTCTTTCACCAGGGTGATACTTTGAGTATCTACCATTTCGGAACGTGCCGAAAATATACTCTATATTAATTTAATAAAATGATTTGCCCACGCTGGGTTTGATCCCACAACCTCTGGATTTGTAGTCGAGCGTCTTACCACTGACGGCGACGGCCTCCATAGTCGAGTGGTAAGACGCTCGACTACGAATCCAAAGGTCGCGGGTTCAAAACGACGTGCGCCAATTACTTTTATTTCATTAATATGTGTCATAACACATTTAATTCATATAAAAATAATAAAAAAGTATATTTGCGGCACGTTCCAGAGTGGTAGATACTCTAAGTATCGCCCTGGTGGAAGACCACCATTCAGAATTGATACGTTGCTTGAAATTGCTTTAGCCGTGTTTGGTGACCAGATCTGAATAGCCAGGTACTTCCCAATCTCCTTCTCCTCCCCAGTACCTTCAGCCTCACAACATACTCTATTTGGGGATGCCACAGTCTCACTGGCTCTAGACGGTTGAGAGCAGTTGAGACTCATGTGCGGTATTCATATAAAGCATTCCTATATTCACCGAAGTATATTTCTCCTGATTGAAAAACATTAATTCGACACACATCAGAATTTATAGCGAAGAATTAAGACTTACTTATCTTAAGAATAACAATGAAAGAGTATTTATCGATTCTCCAACCTTATCATATTCCAAGACCTTTACCAGCTTAACAACAACGCTAAGTAGAAAGTCATTTTTATCCGGTACCAGATAAATAATCCCTTGAGGCGTAATGAAAGAAAACAGATGTGGCTTATTTACATAAGACCTTTTGACTCCTAGGCCCCGGACAGGAAAACGAAATTGATTATCTATTCTTGAAAATAAATCGAATCTTGAAAATGCACGATCAATTTCACCACAAGTATAAAAGAATAGAGCTTACTACAGGCACATGGACACGCCTACGTGAAATTTCTATCGGTATATTTCTTCAGTGATTATAAGGTATCACGGCCTCCGTGGTCGAGTGGTAAGGCGCTCGAATACGAATCTAGAGGTCGCAGGTTCAAACCCGGCGTCCTTCAATAATTTTGTTTAATTAATATGTGTCATAACACAATTAATTCGTATTAAAAAATATATAGTATATTTTCGGCACGTTCCAGAATATTAAATACTCCTTAAAACGACCGGTCGGTAGCTGAGTGGACAAACGCGTCGGATTCCCACCCGGGCGTCGTGCGTTCAATTCCTCTGCTGGCTAAGTCCTACATCATTGCACAAGCAACATCTTCCGCTTCTTATGATGGCAGTAGCAGTTTTTCAAATATTTTCAGGTTATTCGTAACCCGGGAATGTTTGTCTTTCTTTAAAAAAAAAAATAATGTTCCAGACTGTTAAGTATCATTCTAGTCAAAGACTACAATTCAGAATCGAAACGTTGCTTGAAATGGTTTTAGCCGTGTTTGGTGAACAGATCTGAATATCCATGTACTTTTAACCTTCCTTTTCCCATCTTCTTATTCTCCCCGCTGTCTTCAGCCTCACAACATACCTACATTGGGAATGCCACGGTCTCACTGGCTGCAGACCAGGGGTGGCCAAAGCGTCGACCGAACACTTGAATTAACAATATATGGAGAGAGAGCTAATTCGTTTTACCCAACCTATAAAAACTTGGGGTAAATCACTTTCTCCGGGTTCTTACGTCGTACACCATGAGAAATAAAGAGACAAGAAATTTCCCCAAATTATCACACCGCATTAAAGTATTCTTGGAATGTTCTTCGTGTCCCGCGTCTCCGTTGACTCTGCCCACACGTTTTAATACGCGAAACAAATGAACATAACTCAACGGTTTATTAGGTTACATGCTACTTACCAAATATATATTTGTTTTTAACAATACTATGATAAAGTGGTTATACGAATAAACAAAAATATTATGTTGACATGTGCTATGAATGGATGCATAAATACCCTAGCCCTAGATCTAGCCGAGTCCGGCAAACCTCATAAAAACTGATTTCAGCAGCGCTCTCGACCGAGACCGCACAACTCTTAGAGTATATAGAGTGGTATCTATCCAAGGCAGAGTAGTCAATTTTTCCGACTCGGCGGAGCTGGTCGTGGCTAAGACTAAGGCTAGGGTGTTTGTACATCCATTCATATCATATAATGTTTTTGTTTATTCGTATAACCACTTTTTCACAGTATTGATATCAACAAAAATATAGCATCTAACCTAAAAAACCGTTTAGTTGTGTCAAGTTAAGTGGCATAATAAAAAATGTGGGCGGAGTCCCGCGGTGACCCAAGAGCCCAAGATCACTGGGACAGTACATAGAAACGGAGTATTATATTTGTTGTCTCTTTCTCTCTCATGGTGTATGACGTAAAAGCCCGGAGAAAGTGATTTATCGCAAGTTTGTATCGATTGGGTAAAAATAATTAGCTCTCTCTCCATACATTGTTTCTCCAAGGCACACCTATTCCTTGCCACCCGCCTATCTTAAGCCGCGTTCAGACATATTGTTTTATTTATAAACTCTTTTTATATCTGTGTAGAGAAATCATTAATATCTGTTATTAAAACAACTGGATATTGAATAGGAATTGGTAATATCTATATCTATTTAAAATTTAAAATTATTTTTGGCTTTAAATAACAACTTTTCTTATGATCGCTTAACACATACAATATTAGTAGACAGCCGCCAATAATTTAACAGCAGGTCCCCTGTAATGATCAAAAGTTTGGCCAACTCTGCTCTAGACGGTTGAGAGCAGTTGAAACCTTAGAGTACATAGAGTGGTACCTATCCAAGGCAGTGTAGTCAGTTTTTGATGATTTTTGCCGGAGTCGGCAGACCTGGGCGTGGCTAAGACCAAGGCTTGAGTATTTATACAGCCCTTCATAGCACATATCGCCATAATGTTTTTTTTTTATCGTATAACCACTTTTCACAGTATTGCCATCAACAAAAATATAGCATATAATCTAAAAAACCGTTTAGTTGTGTCAAGTTTAGTGGCATAATAAAAAACGTTACAGTACATAGAAGCGGTGTATTATATTTGTTTCCTTTTTCTCTCTCATGGTGTACGACGTGAAAACTAGGAGAAAGTGATTATATTTAGTTTGTATAGGTTGGGTAAAAATAATTAGCTATATCTCCATATTTTTGATTCAAGGTTGGAACTCTTGTGCGGTATTCACTATAAAAAAAATAACGAATATGATTCATAGATGTATATAATAAGATCCGACACTAGATGCTCTAGGTGGCTCTATTTCGGTGGAGCCCGTGGACGCCACTTCTCGCTGAATTTAACTGCCCACAAGCAGCTGTCAACGCCTGACGCATTTCTAGCAAAACCTAGTCCCACCTAAATTGTTAATAAACTGCTAAAACCGAGGCATTAACACTCCCAAAAAGTTTGGTAAAGCCAACGTTGTAACCTTCCTCAGGAAAGCGTGTTTTTGTTTCATTAAAATAACTGCTAATTAAGGCAGACTAAGTTTTTTCCCCGAAATGTGATGTTCACAATATACAAACAGTTACGTGAAACCGTATAGGTCTCACCACGAGAGTTGGTGCCGGCCAATACTCGCACAGATGCATAGCTTAGGTACAGCGTGTCGAACTGAATGAATGGGACACGCATTTACAATATCAACATGAACACTCGTTGTCCCTTTTCCACTAGTGACAATAGGTAGGCGTAAACAAGACAAAGGGCTCTTTCTTTATGATACATCGCAAATACATCGCCACTGGAGCGTATACCGATATACAATAAACCCAACGCTATGCATGTATTGTTTGTTTCAACTCTCGTTGCGCCAGCTATAACAAGAAGCAGCACGAACGGCCGCGTCTGCAAACCTCGTGTCGGCCCCGAACGGAGCCGAATCAAGCCGAACGCGATGGTTCCTCCCCCCCGCTACACCGCACACCTCCCCGCAACTAAATGGAACACGATTTGAAGTCACGTGTGCACGGGCTGACAACTTTATTCATGGTACCTCTATGATATGAATTAGAATATTAAACGTGTGAATCGATAAAAAAATGTGTGTTTGTTGAGGTATTTGACGGCCTGCATGGTCGATTGGTAAGACGCTCGACTACGAATCCGGAGGCCGCGGGTTCAAACCCGGCGTGCACAAATACATTTTGTTTAATTAATATGTGTCGTAACACATTTAATTCATATAAAATAATATGCAGTATATTTGCTGCACGTTCCACAGTGCTATACTCTAAGTATCGCTCTGGTAAAAGACAACCAATCAGAATTAAAACGTTGCTTGAAATGGCTTTTCCCGTGTTTGGTGACCAGATCTGAATAACCAGGTAGTTCCCATCCTTCCTCTTCCTCATCTCCTTTCCCTCCCCGCTACCTTCAGCCTTACAGCATACTTTAATTGGGGATGCTATAGTATCACTAGTTTTAGACGGTCGGGAGCAGTTGGGACTCTTGTGCGGTATTCAACACAGAAATTTAAAACAAATTCGGTTTGGTGATAATTTTACAAGAATATAATCCCTAATGAGGATGGCCGTTTGAAACAGTTTCAATAAAATAACTTGAATATTTCGATCTGCATTCTTTTAATTAATTATCATTTCAATCAATTTTGACGGCCTCCATGGTCGAGTGGTAAGACGCTCGACTATTAATCCAAAGGTCGCTGGTTCAAACCAGACGTGCGCCAATAACTTTCATTAAATTAATATGTGTCATAACACATTTAATTCATGTAAAAATAATAAAAAGTATATTTGCGGCACGTTCCAGAGTGGTAGATACTCTAAATATCGCCCTGGTAAAAGACCACCATTCAGAATCGAAACGTTGCTTGAAATGGCTTTAGCCGTGTTTGGTGGCCAGATCTGAATAGCCAGGTACTTCCCAACCTTCCTCTTACCAATCTCTTGCCCCTCCCCACTACCTTTAGCCTCACAACATACCCTATTTGGGGATGCCATAGTCTCACTGGCTCTAGACCGTTGGGAGCAGTTGAGACTCTAGTGCGGTATTCACATAAAAAAAAAACAATCCATTTTTTTTATATGGGCGTATAATACTTTATGGTAGCTTCATTTAAAACTAAGACGCACGATCAAGTTAATCAAATACTTGAATCGGTTTATGTGTAGAGTCAGAATAACAGAAGAGTATTTTTTTATTATTTATTTTTTTTATTTATTTACAAAATAAGAAAAAAAAGTTTACCTATATATAGAAATTATATCAATGTTACACAATATGGATAGTTACTTAAATATATAAAAAATAATATTGAAGAAAAGTAATTCGATTAAATAATAAAAGCATATATATATTAAACATAAAACATATTGTAATTTAGCGATATAAAGGTTGATAGTACATTTGATATGTTTATAACCTCTTTTTTTTTGTATTACTACGCCAAAGAAGAGAACTAGCTCTTGAGCTTGGCGTAGGAGTTTTAAAAAAAAATAGGATATTTTTAGAAAAAATGTGTCTTTAATAGTCGTTGGAGGTTACATTGTTAATAATTCAACTTAGTAATTAGTTTCCAATAGAAACAAGTTATTGCTTTCTAGTTTAATAAATTGTTAGAAAAAAAAGATTTTAGTTTTTTTTTTAAAGTTGGTGAATTTTTTATTTTTTTTATTTCGTCGGGAAGGCTATTAAAATTCTTTATCTCCTTGAAAAGATAGTTATTATGCATTTGTTGAGTAGCAAAAAAAGGAATTTTTATGTTATATTTATACCTTAAAGATGAATTTACTTTTAGATTATGAGAAAGATTGTCTTTGATAGTTTGTAGTATTGACAGTATGTATGAGACGATGTATAGAATGTGTATATAGTGTGTGCCAAGACATAGTTATATGGCGGTCCGTCCTCTCTGCCTACCCCTGCGTGGAAACGGCGTGATGGTTAGTTAGTTAGAGTGCCCATGACTGGGGTCACATATTTTCTTCTTCCCCTTGTCTTATACTGGTCTGTGAACCGTCACTTTGATTAGGTGTCACTCTCCATAGCAGGCCCAGCATTTTATTCCACAGCCTCTTGAGTTACTTCCTCCAACTCTACCTGGGGAGATCCGTAAGACGTCTTCCCTCTGGAATTGACACCAGTATTTTATCTTTTGTTCTGATATTCTGTATATACGTTCAAACCTCAACATTTCTATGAAAAGTAGCACGGGTTTGATGCTGGGCACATCTCGGATTGTCGAGAAACATGTTTTATAACGAAGGTTATATCCTTTGTGGCTGTAATTCGCAAAGCTGCCAGCCCCGAGCATGAAACAATTCACAATAACGCAGTAAATACCTCTGTGAATTTGTATTTCTCGTGGGGGAACGCTCTGACCTTTATGTTGAAATTATTCCGCGTTTGTTTTTGCGAAGTTCTGCGAAACATTGAACTGACAGGTGAGGACGCAAATTGTGTATGAATAATTAATAATAATTTCTAAAGGTTAGCCCGTCCTAAGACATTGTCAGGCCACGATTTTTTCCCGACGAAATTAACTTTTCACTTCATTTGGGAAGTTTACACTAGAGAACTTAATTTTTTTTTCAAAAAATTCATAAGTCTTTAGTACCTCGTTGGATTTTGAACAAAACAATATTTTAAAAGTAAAAAATCGAAGTACACACAAAAACGTGACTTTCCTTTCCAGTTGTCAAAAACAAACCACTAATTCAAAATGACTGATAATGCTAACATATGATAAACATATGTGTACCAACATAACACATCGAATGTACACGGCCCGCGAAAATTCAAAATTCACCTTTTCTTTTGAACAGGCCTCGTATATAATCAGGTATTTTCCAACCTTCCTCTTCTCTTATCACTCTCCTCCTTACTACCTTCAGCATCACAACTTACCTCGATTGAGGATACCATAGTCTCGCTGGCTCCAGACGGTTGGGAATCTTTTGCGGTATTCACTTAAAAAAATACAAAATTTAGTTTATTTTTGATAAAGTAGATACTGACATGATAAATAATAATTATAATGTTTATTTTTCGGCAAAAATACATTTTCAGTACGTCTGAAATTCCTGGAAATTCTTTGATCATTATATATTTTTACAGTCAGAAGCCAAAGAAAATAATTCACGTTTCAAGTAAAATATTTCCACCGCGGAAGATAATGTGAGTACGTTCGTAAATGTACATTCAAATGTTGTCTTAGCACAAAAAGCGACCTAAATTAATTTTTCTTTCGAGTTGGTAATTCGTAAAATGAAATTTAAAATCAAGCACTGATCAAACGATCAGATAAACGAGAATCTATTCTCAGTGCGGAAGGCAAAAGGAAAATGGTTTTATCTTTTTAATTTGATACAAAAGCATATTTTAGTTTTAAGATGGCCTTCTTCGATCATATTCTAGGTTAATCTTGCAGTTCCAATGTCATTTTAACTTCCTGGAAGCTTAATACTAAGTTTATCCCGAAATATCTCTTATTACGCTCAGTGACTTGAATATTCTCAAGTTGCTACCCACTTCATTTCGTTAGTACTTCCACCTACGCTAATTTGATTATGAATATTATTTAGCTTAGCTCTCTCAAACCGAGAGATTAATCTCTAGAAAATTTGCTAACGATTTTTATTTATTTTTCTAAGAATGACAAACATTTGCGGATTACGAATAACTTGACAATATTTCAAAAACTCCTACTGCCATCATAACAAGCGAAAAATGTTGCTCGTACAATAATGGAGGACTTGGCTAGCAGGTAAATTGAACCCACGGCGCCCGGGTAGGTATCCAACGCATTTGTACACTCGGCTACTGACCGGTTTAACACGCAACATCTAATATGGAGATTTTTAAGAAGCTTTTTCTTATCTTAGACGCCCTCCGTGGCACAGCGGTTTTTATGTAAATGTATTTATTTAATTTGTTTTATTTCACAAATAATACATTGAAAATAATATGTGATATATTTGCTACACGTTCCAAAGTGAAAGATACTCTCAGAATAGCCCTGGTGAAAGGTCACCATTCAGAATCGAAACGTGGCTTTAAATGACTTTAGCCGTATTTGTTGACCATAACTGATGAGTCAGGTACTTCCCTACGTTCTTCTTCCCCATCTCCTTTCCCTCCCCACTACCTTCAGCCTTACAACATTACTCAATCGGGCATGCCATAGTCTCACTGGCTCCAGACGGTTGGGTTAGGTTAGGTTAGGTTATATTAACTAAATAATTATATGTATATTTATTTTATTTATTTATTTAATATTTGCAAAAACAGTAATACACCAAAACATCGCGAAAAACCCGAAAAATGGTAATCATAATTACACAAAGATCAAAGTAAAAAAAAGTTTCAAAACAGAAAAAAATAGTTTTCAAGAAGTACATAATATAGTTAGAACTCAATAGCTATTTCTTGCTTAAACTTGTTGTAGCTCGTGTGAAAAATATTCAAATTTCCTGCGACGCAGTTAATTAACCTAGTTAGTCTTCCCAGGGACATCACCATTGGTAAGTTAGTTCTGCGCCTGGGAAGAAACAGAAGCCTGTGTTGGCGGCCTCGCGTGAAATTATCAGGGACATAGAATTCAATTACCGCCGGGATGTCAGGTATTAAAAATACACCGTTCAGGAGTTTATGAGCAAAAAGCAGTAATGCTATATCCCTCCTCGAATATAATATATTGGCGGTACGTTTTAGCATCGCCTGGTGAACTGCTCATATAGGATAAACTTCTCTCAACTATTATTAATGTTTATAAAAACTACCTAAATGTAAACGAGCTTTAAATACAAAATTACACGAAAAATTTTACAATTCGTAAATCTTAACTTTTTTCAATTTATTATGAAAACATTTTCTCATGTCTACGGTATTAGTTTGCTTTTGGTTGCCTCCTCGTTGAACTGTTTGATGTATATTGCCTACTCAAAATCTTCTCGTTTATAGCTGAACATAAACTGACTTCTGTTATTTTAGTTTAATTGTTGTTATTTTGTAGTATTCTATTGTTAATGTGTGCTGTTTTCATCGCTTTGTATATTTACCTGTAGAATCGCTTTGTCAAATATTTTCCATCTCTTCCAGGTTCATATTATTTGACACCACTGTTGTTTCATTTACATTTTTTAATTATGTCGTTTACATACATATCTGTTATGTGTTTTGCAAAATTTAATCTCAATCATAAATTAATATTGCATGCTTGGATTAGGATTAATATTTTAGAGTAAGTTAAGTTTGTTTGTATTTACATTTGTTTTAACTATGTAAGAAACCCCCTAGAGCAGCAGTGTGGGAGTCATTTTAAGACCTTGACCTCTGAATGGGGTCTGTGAATCATTGTTTTTGGATTTATTATAGCAGAGAGCACTTTAGGTGAAATATCACAAGACTACGCTATTTAAATTCAATGTTTTTATTCATTATTAGTGAAAGGCCACAATTCAGAGTCGAAACTTCGCTTGAAATAGCTTCAATATTGAACTATTTTCGATATTCGGTATAGCTCCGTTTACGTGAAAAAAATCACCTCAAAGGTGCTTTAAAACCTTGCTATACAACCCACAACTTATCACTAAAACTAATAAATAATGCCTCGTAATGTATAACTAATGAAAAGCATCTAAGACTTATAACTATTAAATAACAATTTATATTTACAACTAAGGCTTATGACTTTTAACTTATAACTAGTGCCATTCAAATAACACTTATAGCTACAGATTGAATACTAAAATGCATTACTAGAGACTTACATCTAATATATTCACATTTATAAAACATATGTTATGATTATTACCCATCATGAAACATTATGTCTCAAAAGTAATCATTTTTTTTTAAATATTTTATTAATATCAATAATCAACAACACAAATATGAAACAGAAAAAGCCATAAAATAAAAAGACAATAGTCACAACCGAGATTCGAATCCGGGAGTAGTGCTTCAACAAATTAAGCCAGTGGGACCTTATTAGAAACCGTCATTTTTAATCGATCTCATACTTTCATTGAAGATTATTGATTTATGGTTTTAAAGTTTATTTTGTAGAACTCCATTTTAATTTATTGCGATGTAATTATTTTTACGCGTGACAGCTGTTTCGCCTTCTGAGGGCATTATGAAACAGCTGTCACGCGTAAAAATAATTACATCGCAGAGCTTTTAACCAAAAATTGTTTTTTTTTAATTAAAAATAATTATTATTATTGTTTAAATAAAATTAAAAAAACTTTAAAAAAAAAAAGAAGAAGATTATTGACATCATTTTTGCATTTCTTTCCTCCGACTTGGCTGCCATCTTTATAATGATCAACTAAGCTCTACTCGAGCCCATAGCATACCTAGTATGAATTCGATAAATATACTTTTTATTTTATTTTAATAACCATTGTTTTTTTGTTTTCCGGCTTTTTATGTTTCATATTTGTGTTGTTGATTATTGATATTTTTTAAATATTTAAAAAAATGAGCATATTGCTTTAAAGTTAATTCTAATTTCAAGATTTTTTTTTACTATCGATTTATAAATTTTTTGACCAGACCTGAACAGTCATGTCCTTCTTCACTTTTCTCTTCAACATCTCCTTCCCCTCCCTACTTTCTCTAGCCTCACAACATACCCCAATTAAAGATACCATGGTCCCACTGACTCCAGACCGCTACGCTTGTGCGGTATTCACATTAATAAAAAAGTCCCCGCTGATGATTTCAATTTAGAAATTCAATAACAATCGAAAAATCTCGACTCCAAAAATAATCGGCTAACCTTCGCTACAAGGTTTTCGATTTAGTCGAAAAAGATTTATTCAAAACGAGTCGAAAATAAATTCACACAAACTCATTTAAGCAAATCGACTGAAATTTTCCTGGCATTTCGATTCTAAAATAATTAATTGAAAGGACAAACCGCCCTAGAAAGAATTCGGAGAAGGGCGTTCCTAAAAAAAGGAAAGAGATTTCAAAATATATCGAAATTGATATGCACTCATTCGC
Source organism: Drusus annulatus (assembly GCA_022651775.1). Classification (NCBI taxonomy): domain Eukaryota; kingdom Metazoa; phylum Arthropoda; class Insecta; order Trichoptera; family Limnephilidae; genus Drusus; species Drusus annulatus. The sequence goes on from JAGWCC010000325.1 coordinate 326,525, forward strand.
GTTCTATTAAATTACCTAAAAATACGATAACCTTTTTTTTACAGGTAGGTGAAGTTAAAATTTTAATATTTCACTAAGTATTCGTCAAAATAAACTAAGAATTCACGCCAACGATAGACACAAATCTGATCTCTCTACCCGCCGACTCTCGAGCGACAACAGATTCGAAAACGTCCTAAGACAAAATGGCGTATTGAAAAAACTAATTTGCCGCAAGGCGTATAGGAGGGGGCATAAGGTTGAGTTTGCCCTAGCAGGTCTAGAAGGGTGTTCTCCCAGAAGTGTTCATTTTAAGTAATTTAATTACGATCTTATTATATCTGAATTATTTTCCGAGGGATTCCTCGGGAAGTAATTAATTAATTGCATAGAAAAATAGAATCTGGTCCATACCGCTTATGTTATTGTTGAAAAACGATTTAGATTTTTTTTTAAATCGTTTTACGGTAAGAATGTGAATGGTAAGGGTGAGTTTTTATTAATCCAAAATATAAATTACTCACATCCCGACTGCGTCCTAGGAAACCACTTGATGTTTTTGTTACAGATAAATCAGAATTAATTTTAATGTGAATCTCGGGCAGGCCCCTCGTTTTTAGAGTGGTATTTCACCTGAAAATTCATTTGAAACATTTTATTTTCATAATCGACATTCATCTGAATAAACCTTAGAGTACATAGAGTTGTACCTATCCAAGGCAGTGTAGTCAATTTTTTATGATTTTTGCCGGACTCGGCAGACCTGGGCGTGGCTAGCACCAAGGCTAGGGTATTAATCCATCCATTCATAGCACATGTCGACATAATGTTTTTGTTATGACCAAGATCATCCTTACAGTACATAAAAGCGGTGTGTTATTTTTGTTGTCTCTTTCTCTCTCATGGTGTACGACGTGAAAACCCGAAGAAAGTGATTTAACCCATGTTTGTATAGGTTGGGTAAAAAGAATTCGATATCTCTATACATTGTTACTCCAAGGAATAAAGCGTAATTTCCTTTTAATCCAATTTTATTCGTAGAAAGTACACTTTATGGTTTGACATAATGTATGAAATGATAAAATAACTTTAATTTTAATGTTTCCACTTACCGGTTTTGCTTTAGTCAAGCTTTCACTGGGTAGTACATTAAAACAAACAAAAATGCATAGAATGATGATTATATATAGGCAAAGAGGGAGACTGAATAACGTACAGATAACATTAAATAAAAGAATACTTTGTTTTAAAACCACAGAATGTATTATGATGAAGGCCAACCGGTTTCGCTTGGATCAAGCTTCGTTAGGGCACATATAATAACTAAAGAAAAAATACAGAGTTAACATGTATAGGTACAACAGTTAATGAATTCATCATAATAAATTCTGTGGTTCTAAAACAAAGTATTCTTTTATTTAATATAATGTCCAACCACCATGTGATTGCTTCTTACGAAAAAAAAAAAAAATACAGATAACAGATCAGTGAGAGAGAGATAGATTGCATATTTACGGACACATTTTAATTCACCTTTTTCGTGGTAATTATTTCAATATAATTCGCATCTCTTCATTAAATATGGATTCCATCTGGTTTTTTGTGAACATTCCCTTCCTTTTTAATCCAGGTATTTTGGTATATTCACAAATAATTCGTAGAAATTTTTACTCTAACTAAGTTCGGTTAATTTTCCATAGACGTTTTTTGAACAATCTGACAAACTTTTTAGTTTCTGGATTGAAAGAAAAGAATACTAACTTTCGTTTCCCGGTTACAAAAAAAAAAATTCCATCCTCAGAACAAACATTAAACATGTTTTTTTTTTTTTTTTTAAAGGTTCTTCCGAAACCGTTCGACATTTTAAATAAACTCGCTGGTCTAACAAAAACCTTTGGCAAACCTTAATGTAACACTTCTTGCGTAACACTTTCTTTTATTAATATAACAATAAGCACTTTCTCCTACCTTCTTTAATACCCTCAAATAATACTTATTATTACATCATTTCCACAACACATTTTCTCAACCGCTGTCTCCTGCTGTTTTTTCCCCTTACAAAACTTTTGTTTTTCTCCTAAATAATTAATCCGGCCAAGCAACTCATTTCCTTTAAATAAGTACCTACCTGGAACGAAAATAAAGGAAATTCGATTATATTTATATAAACCAACGTTTATCAAAAACAAAGGAAAATAATGGGAAATTGTTGGTTTTCCAAGAACGCACTGTTCCTTGGATTTTGTTTGTTTTGATATGTTATGACAATGTCAATTTAATGACACAATTGTTTTATTTAATACGTTTTGAAAGTTTGAATTGATAATAAGTTTGTGTTAGTTGTCGACTAAATTAAACGCTGAATAAATTACAACAAATACAAAGTTTCCGACATATCGTTTATGACCACCTCCGTGGTCGAGTGGTTAAGACGTTTGACTAATAATCCACAAGGTCGTGTGTTCGAATCCCGGCGTGGGCAAATATATTTTTTTAAATTGGTATGTGTTTCTTTACCTTTGATTCGTATAAAATAATATTTAGTATATTTGCAGCACGTTCCAGAGTCGTAGGTACTGTAAAAATCGCCCTGGTGAAAGACCATCATTCCGTATCGAAACGCTGCTTGAAATGACTTTAGTTGTGTCTGTTGACCAGATCTGAATAGCCAGGTACTTCCCAACCTTCCTCTTTCCCTTTTCCTTAACCTCATAAAATACCTAAACTGCGAATGCCACAGTCTCACTGGCTCCAGACGGTTAGGAGCAGTTGGGACTCTTGTGCAGTATTACATATTATAAAAAATGATATTGAATAAGTTAATGATAAAATTAATATATTTGCAAAGCCTCCCCGTTTTAACACGGGATATATCTACGATGAAACAGCAACACTAAACAAATATATTATGTAAACGAATTCTGTAAAGATGTACTAATAAATAAGATAAATCGGAAATTACCATTTTTTTTTTTTTTTCGACGATGTTAACTGCCGATATAATTATGTTTAGAATTTACCGAGGGTTATCGTGCAGAATTAATTGTTCATTTGTTGATTCCGTCTAATTGCTAGACACGTGGCTAGACAGCGAGACATGGCATGAAATGGATTAACTGACGGACATTTATTTACTAAGCTTAAACACTAGCCAGATATTTACCAGTTGACGGGGGCATGAACCTGTCTGATGTGATATTTTAATGACAACGAATTGTGCTCCATTCAAAGTATTTTACCTGCCAATAAAAACAAACTTTGTTACTACTTTTACCCGCCATTGAAATAACCCACGGAGAATACATAATGAATTAGATGTATTTTTAATGTGTATTTTATTTTTAATTCAATAATGTGATACAACCTAACTTATCTTTTAACAATTGTTCGTGATAGTCAGGAGTCTACATCATTTCACTCAATCTGGAATCAAACCCAAGTCCATCGGTATAAAACAGTTCGTAATAATCGAATTGTTACGAATATTACAAATATCTCACATCAGTATAATACAATCCACAACTGTTTACCAAATGCCACGTTCAAAGTACATAAGTAAATTAATACAACGTGCCGTCGAAGCCTTAAATCAAATTATTGTGACTTTTTACCTTAGCGGGTCTCCCCAAGTGTCAGGTAAAGGTCTGCCGACCCCCGAAGGTCACCGTACGGCGAGGATGACCTACTTATACCCGACCGTGACCTTGGCGGACTAGCTGCGACGAATAATGTTTCTTAAATTCGTAATGAAGTCTTAGCAGCTGTTAAAATATGGTCGGATTGTAATTTGTGCGTCTTTTAAACCCGGTAATTTTGATAATAACGAAATTTTGGACAAAAATGTATTGTATTACTAGTTGTTACCCGTGAAAAATAACCGGATGTAATTGACTTGCAAAAAAAAAAATGTTTGTTTCTTTTATCCATCCATTTCAAATACAGAAAAATGTCTGCTAGAATGCATTACAGTTAGGTTCTTTATTAGGCAGCTAGGGATTTGAAGATTACTTTTTAATTTGATAATTTCAATTTACATCAGCTTCAAATTTGAAAAGTTCAAGTCGTACGTACTCACAAAGAAAATTATTAACACTTAATTCTTATTATTCAAATAATTAAATTTGGTGAATATTTTAACACTCCATAGCTTAACTTATTGTTATTTTCATTCTACTGAAATTAAATGTTTCAACTACTAGGAAAAATGATTTACTCTTTGTTTGAATTTTAAGCGCCAAAGATGAATAAACGTGAAAATATACCCTACAAAAAACAAACAGAAAAACCACAAGTACAATTTACAACGACATTAATGTTCCACATTTTTATTACTGTTCAACGATTCTTTTTTGTGTAATGACAGAGAACAAAACGAGTTTCAAATACTCCAAAATAGAGCAATGAGAATTATGCTTAGGCGAAATAGATACTCAAATGTAGTATGTAAAATGTCAGAGGAACTAAATTGGCTAACAGTGAAACAGATGCTAACATTAAACACATCGATGTTTATACATAAAATGAAGAACAATTTGTTACCAAAATATTTTTTTGGCAAAATTATCTACGATGTTGATATTCACAAATATAATTCAAGGGCATGCAAAGAAATTAGACTACCAGAAAAGAATAAAGCCAACACACAAAATAGTTTACTATATAAAGGGAAGAAATCTTATAATGCGCTGTCGGAAACCATCAATATTATGCCAATCAATAAATTCAAAATAGCTTGTACCTATTTAAAATTAACATGAATCAAAATAATAAGTAGTATATAAGTTTAAATTCAGTCAAAATTGGTTGTAACGATCACTGTTAACGCGAGGTCACGGCTATAATGCTATGTTAGTTCGGGCTTATTTTTATACAAACTTGTGGGGTTATAACGAGGTCGTTTCACTGATATAACGTCCAAATAATATTGTCAACTCTATGCGCCCGGGAATGAGAAAAAAATCTCAATTCTCGAAACAGTCAAATAATTTCATAAACAAGACAAAGAAAACCGCCCATCCGGTACGGCGGCGGACTTTCCGAAAATCACGTTAAGGAGGGTTTATAATCCCCGATAGTTTTAGCTCTAAAAAACATTACTATCTAGTATTGTGCGAACAGTTTATTATTATTATTAGTGTAATCATAAATTAAATCATTTCGTAGTTAGTTAAGCATGATTTTCGTAATAAAAAAATGTGTTGCTTTATAATATACAAGCTTTCATACCCTGGCGTAAATACCGATATTAATAGGTAGGTACTTTTTATACCTACCATACCTACGTTTATAACGAGTGATGGTAGGTATAAATTTTGTTAGTTCCTTCGCGCTCGTTATAACCAACTACGACTAAACGAGAAAATGTAATAATTTGATACTTTGTAAACTTAAATGTACAAGCAACTGCCACACTACACTGAAAACTTAAAATAAATATCTTTGAAAAATCATTACAGCAAATTATTAGTAACTAAATAAATAACACCCCTTCATACACACAAGCATTGCTTTTTTATGAGGGTAATTTATAATTTATAATGGAATGTTTAGATTTAAAAATATGTATATTGATATAACACTTGTATAACACTACTCTGTATTATGTTTGATAATAAAAAAAATAAACTAAAATTAAATAAATTAAACTAAAACTAAAAACAAAGTTCTGAACACTTAAAATAAAATATATGAAAATTAAAAGTGCGTGCACATTAGATTACGTTTTATAAAATTTGAAATTATAAATGATTCTTTCTCAGGGAATACAGACAATTTCAATGATAACATAGTTTTAAGTGCAAACTTGAATGTCTATTTTCCTTGGGTTTTCGGTTGAGGGAGCCATTCACAACCTTGTCGTTAACAACGGTCAATTAACGTTCTACGGTAAGAGGATTGACACACGGGGTGGATTCTTCTGCCCTTTGCATTATTTGTTATGACAGCCGTGAGCCCATCAAAGAAAGGTCGGTAAAATCATTATCTTAGATATTAACACTTAAAATATAAACCTAATTATGCGCACATTACATTTCATTACGGAAGAAAAAGTCGAGGACGCCCGAGAAAGACGCGGCACGATCAAGTAAATCAAATACTTGAATCGGGTCATGTGAAGAGTCAGAATAACAGAAGAGTATATATGAGACGATGTATGAATGTGAATGAAGCAAGGAGTGTGTGCCAAGACAGAGTTATATGGCGGTCTGTCCTCTCTGCCTACCCCTGCGGGGAAACGGCTTGATGGTTAGTTAGTTAGTTTCATTTCATTACGTTATTTTACAAAATGCATTTGTTTGTGTTGAAAAATTATTTCTTTTCAGTGAACATAGTGGTAGACACTCTTGTTTAAAAAAAAAAACCCAAACATTCCCGGGTTACGAATAACCTGACAATATTTGAAAAACTCCTACCGCCAACACAATAAGCGGAAATTGTTGCTTGTGCAATGATGGAGGACTTAGCTAGTAGACGAATTAAACCCACGACGCCCGGGTGAGAATCCGACGCGTTTGACTACTCAGCTACTAACCGGTCTAAGTATTGCCCTGGTTAATGACCACCATTCAGAATCTAAACGTTACTTGAAATGGATTTAGCTGTGTTTGGTAAGCAGATCTGAATAGCCAGGTACTTTCCAACCTTCCTCTACGCTATTTCCTTCCGCCTCACAACATACCCCAATCGAGGATGCCTATAGTGCCGCTGGTTGAGAACCTTGGAGTAACAATATATGCAGAGAGAGCTAATTATTTTTAGCCAACCTTTACAAATTTGGGATAAAGAGTTTTTACGTCGTATACCAAGAGAGAGAAAGAGACAACAAACATTTCGCTAAATATCACACCGCTTTTAGGTATGTAACAATATTCTCTGTCTCCCGCGCCTCCGGAGACTCCGCCCACACGTTTTCATATGCAACTAAACTGGACATAACTCAACGGTTTATTAGGTTATACGCTATATTTTTGTTCATAACAATACTGTGAAAAAGTGGTAATACAAATAAACAAAAACATTATGTCGACATGTGCTGTGAATGAATGTATAAATACCCTAGCCCTAGTCCTAGCCACGCCCAGGTCTAGCCGAGTCAGGCGAAAATCATCAATACTGACTACAGATAGTACAGAAGCGCTTCCTCCTGTATACCATATTATTGCTCTGAGTTGGGAACAGTTCGGATTTTTTAGTAGAATTCACCATAAAAATAATTAAAGAAAAGAGGTCAGCGAACAACCGATTAGTAGTCGAGTAGTTAAAGGCGTTGGGTTCCCATCCACCCGTTGCAGAATCAATCCTCTGCTAGTTAAGTCCTCCGCCATTACACAAACAACTTTGACTGCCTACAAAGATGGAAGTGAGAGGCATTAAAAAATTGACAGTTTATTCGTAAACCGGTAAAGTTTGTCTCTCTTTTGAAAATAAAAATAAAAGTTACATCTTCAAGCCAAAAACACTTGATTTTCTGTATGGTCTTTGTGAAAATCATACATTCAACTCTTTACTAGTTTAGTCATCTCATCAGATAGTCTAGCAGTTTCTAACAACTCCGCTGATCTCCAGTTTCATGTTTCAAACTCGTTCTGCAATCGGTTTCTTTTCGTTTCTTTTAGTACAGAGTATCGCCGTTTGGAGGTATCGACCTCGGCGGAGGCCATTTTGCAAGATGGCGGTCACCACAACTGCCGTGTCATTAATTATTTTGCAATTTTATCGTGTAAAGCAGGTATTGGTTAATGTGCTGGTGCGTTGGTTAAATTGGCCGCTTTATGTGCTTATATGACGTCAATGTTACTATAAAAAAAACGTTATTTTAAACTGTTGCGTGTAAAGTTGAATTAATCGTTATAACTCATAACTGTTAATTTCAGTGTTATTTTATTTAATGTATTAAGATTTTATTTTTTAAAAGCTCTGTTGCTGGTAATTATTATTGAATTGAATGCATTTTTACCAAAAACATATTTATACATATCGCAAAAGGCCTAAAAATTACGAATCAATCGAAAAAATATAGGTTAATATTAGTTTTTCGTTTGATGAATAGGTTGGGTAACATGGCCTGTTGGAAGGGAGAGGATGCTCTATCCTTGGTCCCTAATAATATATGATGCATCTCCCTGAAAAGCCTTATATTCTATCGCTTTTTAGACGACTTTTTAAACTGTTTTTTTTTCCATTTTCTGAACATTTTTGGCTACTGTGTTTTTATGTACGTTACGTTTTTTTTCTGTGTTGCATCATTAATTACTATTTACATTGCTTGTGAATGTGAATGAAGCAAGTTTTCCAAGACAGATTTTATTTATTTTGTTTTTGCAAAAATAGTTTTACGCCAATTGTTTGCCAAAAAACACAAAAAATAGTAATCGTAGTTATACAAAGAAAAACGTAAAAATTGGTAAAAAGAACTTTAAAAACGAACAAAAAAAGGTTTTAAGACGTACATAATAAAGTCAAAATTTTATACCTAGTTCGTTCTTAAACTTGTTAAATAAAATATCCATATTTCTTGCGAGGCACTTAAATAACCTAGTAAGTCTTCCCAGGGGCATCACCATTGGTAAGTTGGTTCTGCACCTGGGAAGAAACAGAAGCCTGTGTTGGCGAAATAGAACAGATCTAACTGACTAACCATCACGCTGTTTCCTCGCATGGGTAGGCAGAGAAGATAGACCGCCATACAACTCTGTCTTGGCACACACTTCTTGCTTAACTCACATTCATACACCGTCTCATACATACTCTTCTGTTATTCTGACTCTTCACATGATTCGATTTAAGTATTTGATTCACTTGATCGTGCCATGTCTTCCTCGGGCGTCCCCGATTTCTTCTTCCATTAATTTTCGTATTATATATTCTTTTCACACTACTTTCTTCGTTCATTCGCTCTACATGCCCAAACCATCTAAGTGTCCTTTTCTTAATCCTATTCATTACCCTTACATCAGCCTTGCATTCTCTCCGGATATCCATATTTTTAACATGGTCCTACATGGTTTTACCGCACATACGCCCCAGAGATCTTACTTCCACAGAATTCAATCTACTTTTATCCTTTCTCTCCCAGTTCCATGTCTCACTGCCATACATCAGGGTTGGTATAAGCTCTTCATTGTGGACTTTTAGCTTCGCTTCTTTGAACATTTTCTTATTTTCGCCAACAGCGTTCAGTCCTCCATTAATGGAGTTTCCTGCATTCATCCTTCTTTCAATATCCTTATCAGCTTTTTGTTAAAATAAAATATAAATTACCTGCCTCCCGAGTGTATCTTCTGAAAATTTTGTATTTGACGGCCTCCATGGTCGAGTGGTAAGACGCTCGACTACGAATCCAAAGGTCGCGGGTTCAAACCCGGCGTGCGCCAATAACTTTTGTTTAATTAATATGTGTCATAACACATTTTAATTCATGTAAACATAATAAAAAGTATATTTGCGACACGTTCCACAGTGGTAGATACTCTAAGTATCGCCCTAATGAAAGACCACCATTTAGAATCGAAACGTTGCTTGAAATGGCTTTATCCATATTTGGTGACCAGATCTGAATAGAAAAATCTCCTTCCCCTCCCCACAACCTTCAGCCTCACAACATACCCTATTTGGGGGTTTCATAGTCTCACTGGCTCTAGGCGGTTGGGAGCAGTTGAGACTCTTGTGCGGTATTCACGTAAAAAAAAAAAAATATATATATATATTATAGATTCATGAGAATTCATTCGAATGTGAATCTCGGGCAAACTCCCCGTTTTTGTAGTGCCATCAATGTTTAAACACTCTAAAGGGCCAACATAAAACAGTGACCCTAATATCCGGCGACTACCGCAGTTTGTGAATCGACTCACCTGTAAAATAAGTAAATACATTAACGCTTTCAATACATTATGATGGAAAAGCCAGACTTACATAGTACTGCTAAACGATTCATAACAACTGCATGCCAATGTATAATTACTCTCCGTTTGTTATTTCTCGCATGTTCAAATTTACAAGGTTTTCGCAAATGTCCCGACGGTGACACGTGGCAATGGGAAATGCCTTTGTGAACAGCGTGTGTTGTTTTTGAAACAATGTCGCGAAATTGTTTTACAATATTATGTTACTTGTTTTCCATATTTGACGCTTTGTTTGAATGGACGAATTAAGTTTCTGCTACTGAAATACTAACTACATCATACATAGTATTAATTGAATCATAATTTATGATTTTTGTTTTTTCATAATGCATGAATACAATCGAAAATGTTAATTTTAGATGGTTATTTATTATATTCCATACATCTCTTAGATAACACTTCCCCTTGGTTTTCCTCTCACTCCAATAACTTAATATTTATGTTTTTCAGTAAATACATTTTGTTGTTATCAGTTTTAATATTGTCCTGAATGCTTCCGAAACCGGTCGACAACTACAGACGAACTTGGTTATAACGATCACGGTAATAGCGAGGTCTCTTTAATTACTTAATGATATATTGGTTCGGACTTATTTTCATACAATGGTTTGGGGTTATAGCGAGGTCGCTTCACTGATATAACGTTCAAATAATATTGTCAACTCAATGCGCCCGGGTATGAGAAAAAAAAACCCAATTCTCGAAACACTCAAATAATGTCATAAACAAGACAGAGAAAGTCGCCCGTCCGGCACGGCGGCGGACTTTCCGAAAATCACGTTAAGGATGGTTTATAATCCCTGATAGTTGTCGCTCTAAGAAACATTTCTATCCAGTATTGTAAGTAGAGTTTATTATTATTATTATTAGTGTAATCATAAATTGAATCATTTCGTAGTTAAGCATGATTTTCGTGATAAAAAAATGTGTGGCTTTATAATATGCAAGCTTTCATACCCTGGTGTAAATACCGATATTAGTAGGTAGGTACTTTTTTTACCTACCTACGTTTAAAACGAGTAATGGCTATAAGGAGCAAATTTGGTTGGTCCCTTCGCGCTCGTTATGACCAAGTTTGACTGTATATAAAATAGAGTGGTTAAAATAGTTATAATGTGTTAAGTATTCGGTTTTCCTTACTACGTCTGGAGCCAGTGCAACTATGGCATCCCCAATTGGGGTATGTTGTGAGACTGAAGGTAGTGTAAAGAAGAAATAAATGGGCAAGAGGAAAATTGAGAGGTACCTGGCTATTCAGATCTGAACATCAAACACGACTAAAGCCATCTCAAGAAACGTTTCGATTCAGTATGTTGGTCTTTTACCAGGGCGATACTTGGAATATCTACAACTCTGGAACGTGCCGCAAACTTACTACATATGTGATGACACATACTACTAAAATAAAATGTATTTGCGCACACCGGGTTTAAACCGCGACCTCTGGATTCGTAGTCGAGAGTCTTACCACTCGACCAAGTAGGCCGTCGGTTACGTTACTTACGGTGAAGATGATCAAACTTTTTCAAATATTGAAATTTTGAGACTCTCCGAGGCTCGGGAGTTGACATAAGTTCTCATTAAATCGGTATGGATCACACTTCTAGGGATTATTGGTTCAGCGACAACAAACACAGATTCTATGGGTTCTTCTATTCAGTGGAGAAGACGAAGAGAGAAGGTTTAAGAAAGAGACTCTTAAGAAGCCATGATAATGGATAGGGAATAATTAATTATAGATTCTGGGTTCCTAGAGCTAAGTATAGGAAAAAGGGTCCAGCTTTACCTTTTTAGAAACGTCTTTGAATTTCCACCCCATTAGGTTTATTTCATTCTGGAGCTACAAAACCTAAGTATATCAGTGGAAATATATTTTTTTTTATTCAGGACAATAATTTCTTTCACCTTGAACAGGTAAATACGCGTAAAATAACAGTACCGCTTTTTTATGTATCGTCGCTGGAACGGCAAAAGGGCTTAAGCGACACTTTAGTAAAAAAATTAAATATGCAGTTCCGATCAGTTTTTTTTCTGCATCGAATGCTCTGACTCTTGTTTGATTCTGTGGACTATTCTAGACTTTTGTGGCCCTTCAGCCATCTAAAATATACCATTTGGGAGAAAGCTTGACTCAATTGACACAAACTTTGTTTGGCTTTCTGTCGCTTCAGGTAGCTCAGTGAGAGTATCGTGTTACCTGAGTCAATTTTTTTTTTCAAAATCCAACCTAGTACTGAAGAATTCTGAATTTTATTATAAGACAACAAAAAAAAATTTAAAGTGCTCTGTGTTAACTTACCAAAATGGCGCTTCAGCCCTTTTGCCGTTCCGGCAACGATATGTTAGACATCCAGTGGGCCGTCCCTGGTCATCTGACGGCCTCTTTGTGATCGAGTGGTTAGGTTCCTGGACTATGAATCTAAAGGTCGCGGGTTCAAATTCGTTCGCAAATTAATTTTAATTATTTGATTTGTGTGTGTTTTTATAGTGAACAACCGCACAAGAGTCCCAACTGCTCCCAACCGTCTAGAGCCATTGGGACTATGGCATCCCCAATCCGGGGTATGTTGTGAGGCTGAAGGTAGTGGAGAGGGGAAGAAGATGAGGAAGAGGAAGGTGGGAAGGTACCTGGCTATTCAGATCTGGTCACCGAACACGGATAAAGCCATTTCAAGCAACGTTTCAATTCTGTATGGTGATCTTTCACCAAGGGCGATATTTCCCAGACACCGCAGTGCTTCCGGTATGTTCACCGAGGGGTAAAGTTCCAGGATTTGCAGCCCTTACGAGAACCAGGGCAGCAGGAATGCGGAAAGGATTAACAACTCCATAAATGACCTCATCATGGAATCCCGTCAGATCCCGAACTCAAGCATAGAAGCGCATTGGAGAAAATTATCGGCCCCATCAATCTTAACGCTGGTTGATGGCGTTTTGCAGAAATGAGGCCTAATATCCTCCATTAATATTTTTTTGCCTGTATTATTATTTTTTTTCATATGAATTTCTGTTCATTTTTATTTGTTAATATTATTATTACCATGTATTCATATCAATTATGGAAGGTATTGCATTGCACTACTACTGCCTACCTTCTGGAATAAAATATTATTATTATTAGAGTATCTACCACTCTGGAACGTGCTACAAATATACTATCATTTTTATAGGAGTTAAATATGTTTTGACGCATTTTAATAATTTATTTAGTTTTGCGCATGAAGGGTTTGAACCCGCGACTCCTGGATCTTAACCACTCGACCAACCGGTCGTCTAGTTGATTAATATACAGAAATAGTATTTTTAACTCTATCACCATTTACTCGCGATTATAAATTTACATGTTTTGTCAAGACGCGTGTATCTTTACTTGGATACCATGAAAATATCAAATATTTGTACAACTGTAAATTGCCTACAATTAATTATGCATGCAACGGTATCAAACTCGTATACGAGACGATTAAAGGAACACCCGCAGCACTAAGTGTTCATTTATTTACGTCTCCATTTTTTTATAACCACGCAAATATTTCGTTAAAAATGTGAACCGTTGTATCAACAAAAATATAGCAAAAATTATTCAATGTTGACTTGTCATTGAAGGTTTATTTAACACAGTTGACAGTTTAGACAGTGTTTGCTAATGGTGTTGGCGAATTTATTTTTTTATTTATTTTTTTATTTTATTATTGTACAACAGATATAAACCCAATAACATTTTTTATTATTTAGCGAAAATTAAATTTATTTTACGTAGGTTGACTAGTAAGAAGGCCCTATTCTTTGCATCCCCGTCAAATTTGATGTTTCGACCAACGGTCTTTTGATTAATTGCAAGTTCTCAGCCCGTCAGCGTTTGATCAAACTTTGAATATTTGATTGCTTAAAAATGCGCAAATATTTTTTACTAATTTATAATGTGTTATTTCACGATAAATACACAATCTTAGAGCAATAATATACAATAGGTATAGCTGTAGATCAATCTGTAGTCAGTTTTTACTAGCTTTTACCTTGAAGTAACTGACTCGGTTGGAAAAGGGCGTGGCTAAGACTGGGGCTATGGTATTTGTATATTCATTCACAGCACATGTCGACATAATGTTTTTGTTTATTCGTATAGCCACTTTTTTACAGTATTTTTATCAATAAAAATATAGCGTATAAGCAAATAAACCGTTTAGTTGTGTCAAGATTAGTGCCATAATAAAAAATGTGGGCGGAGTCCCGCGTTGGCCCAGTAGCTTAAAATCATTGCGTCACTACGTAAAAGCGGGGAATTAAATTTGTTGTCTCTTTCTCTCTTATGGTGTACGATGTAAAAACTCGGAGAAAGTGTTTTTTCGCAAGTTTGTGTAGGTTGGGTAAAAATAATTAGCTATCCCTCCATATATTGTAACTTCAAGTACACAATAGTATTTAGTATATTTGCGACACGTTCCAGAATAATAGATACTTTTTGTATCGCCCTGGTGAAAGACCACCATTCAGAATCGAAACTCTGCTTGAAGTGGCTTTATCCGTGTTTGGTGACCAGGTTTGAATTGCCAGATACTTCCCAGCTTTCCTTTTTCCATCTAGTTTCCCTCCCCACTACCTTCAGCCTCACAATATGCCTTAATTGTAGATGCCATAGTTCCGCTGGCTCTAGACGGTCGGGAGCAGTTGGGACTCATGTGCGGGATTCACATTAAAGAAAGATAAACATGTAATCAGTCAAACAGTGGAGATAGTGACTGAATGTGAATGTTTCTGGTGACTTACTCTGGAATAGCGATTAACTCCTTGGCTCTGGGCCCATAAAACGCGTGTTTAAATTACGTTCAACTTTAGTGATAAGGTTTTGTTTTTAGAATAAATTCTTCCCGCGTTGCGAATAACCTGAGAATATTTGAAATAACTCCTACTTCCATTACCATCATAATTAGCAGAAAATGTTGCTTGTGCAATGATGGAGGACTTAGATAGCAGAGGAATCGAACCCACAACAACATTTGGGAGAGAACCCGGCGCATATGTCAATTCGGCTTTTAACCGGTCAACTATGTACAAAATACATTTTTATAAAACCGCACACTATGTTTTTTTATGTTTAGTTTAATGTTGTACCCTGACGATGCTTAGGCTAAGCGAAACCAATCGGTCATAAAATAAATAAATAAAAACTGTGGTCTTATACAAAGTTATTTTTTCATTTTATTAAATACGTCAAACCACAAAGTAATTGTTGTCTACGAAAATACTTTGTTTTTTATTCCACATTTTAGTGTGGAAGGAACTCCATTGCTTGAAAAGGCTTTATTTATGTTTACTAACCAGTTCTGAACAGCAGGATCACGTCCTCACTGAACACTGTAAAGCTCTCCCTTTTCGACCTCATAACATTGCCCAAATCGGCAAGGACATAGCCATTCATTTAAAATGCTTCGGTTTGTAAATGCGAAATCATAACGAAACAGTTATCCAATATATAATTAATTGTGATATATTAACAGGATAAATCCCTGTCAACTGAAGCTTTTTAACCCAATAAGGTGTTCGAACCTTGACTTACAGAATGCAAGGCAACGTCTCCACCCAACCAGGCGCAATGCAATCAAGTTGGCATGAGGTATTTCTCACGCCTTGGGCAGGTGTGATTAGATCTCTATACGTAAAACACATGTGTTAAATAGTCATGGAAAGACCACTTGTAAAAATAATAAAACCTCAGAGCAATAATATACCAGGAGGGAGCGCTAGTGTAGTCAGAATTGATGATTTTTCCTGACTCGGGCGTGGCCAGGGCTAGAGCTAGGGTATTTATACATCCATTCATAGCACATATCGACATGATGTTTTTTGTTTATTTGTATGAACATTTTTTCACAGTATTGCAATAGACAAAATCATAGGATATAATCTAAAAACCGTTGAGTTATGCCCTGTTATGTGGCATAACAGAACGTAGTGGTTGAAGTCGCCGGAGACGCGGTAGACGGAGAATATGTTTAAATACTTAAAAGCGGTGCTATATTGTTTTAGAACTTGTCTTATCTCTTTCTCTCTCACGGTTTACTACGTAAAAACCCGGAGAAAGTGATTTATCGTAAATTTGTATAGGTTGGGTAAAAATATTTAGCTTTCTCGCCATATATATTCTTGCTCTGAGCATAAAACAGTACCTACTTATAAAATATATACATTGTGTTTGAACAGATAAGTTTGGACATGTTCTTTTTTCTAGCGTGGTAACAATGTGTCACTATGTTCGTAGTATATGAAAGCTATGCAAATATGTTGTGATTTAATCGGTTTACTGATTAATTAAAGAATGTTTGCGTTGGGTTCCGGTGTCTTTTGTGTTTACACGAAATTCTAGACTTCTGTAAATGGTCGCATGTAAAAGGTTTTAACAACTTTATCGATGATTAGTCGAGTTTCGCTAGCACTCCTGCAAACAGCGATGACGTTCGCCAGTTGACATCGACTAAAAGACTAAAATCTGCCAAGTGCAGCGAGGCCTTCCGCTCCCTGGATGAAGTTTTTTTTTTGTTTTATTATTGTACAACAGATATAAACCCAATAACAGTACAATGGAACAACGAGTAAGCAATTTCAAATTATAAAATTAATAAGTTTTTTGAACTTTTGTAAATTATCTGAAAATATATCAATAAGTATAGATGATGTATTTAACAGAATTATACCTCTTGTCATGTATGGACAGTCGATTAAGTGATTTATAATTTTAAAGCCTATTGTCATGAGACCAGCATTGCGCCTAGTCTCTAAGCTTTGATAATGTGTCTCCTCGAGTAGTTCCATTTGATGCATGAACATAGGGTATGTTCCGTGCGAACGCATGTACACATCCCTGAGGAATTTTTTTTGAATCTGTTCCAACATATTAATGTATTTGGTTTGATGTGGAGACCAGACAGTGCTAGCGTACTCCAACTTGCTTCTGATCACTCCATTGAAGAGGGCTGTCATTGCATTTGTGTTATTAAACTCTTTGCACCTTCTGATTACAAAACCAAGAAGTTTATAACAATTTGAAGTAAGCTGTACTATATGACTCGAAAACGTTAGCCTGGGATCAAAAACCACCCGTTGTCAAAAACCACCAGTTGTCTATATATCAATGAACAAGGCTTTCACAAATTTCGCACGGAATTCTAAATTATTGTCTTATTTTTAATGAACGGACACAGATTTTAATTTGAAGAAACGATGTCTCTACGGATTCGGAATAATTTTAGCTTTTTGTCAAAAAACAACATCGCACTCCTTTGAATTTGACGTTCCTAAACGATGAACAACTGACGTGTTACCATCACAACGTGTTTTTTTACCGACATTGATCAAATTATCGACATATTAAGCATCCCAAGCTGCTAGTGCTAGCGATGTTGATAACCTAGCGTCGACAGCTTAGTTTGTCGTATAGATTCTGCTTAATTGTTGATATGGTTGTGCTAGGCCCCCCATTGCGTGTTATAATACTTGGCTAATTTATGTAGTGCCACTTTTGTGAAATATCGCCTCAAGGGCGTAACAAACTTATTTGGAATATTTAGTTAATTTCTTTTTCAGTTTAATAAAAGTTAGCTGTATTTCACACCACTTGAAAACTAACTAGCTAAACATCACGCCGTTTCTCCGAAGGAGTAGGCAGAGAGGACGGATCGCTATACAACTGTGTCTTGGCACATATTCCTTGCATCATTCACATTCATACATCGTCTCATACATACTCTTCTGTTATTCTGACTGCTCACATAGCCCGATTCAAGTATTTGATTAAGTTGACGGCGCCATGTCTTCCTCGCACGACCCCGACTTCTTTTTCCGTTCACTTTTCGCATCATATATTATTTTCACACTCCTTTCTTCGTTCATTCGCTCTACATGCCCAAACCATCTAAGCGTCCCTTTCTCGATCCTATTCATTACTCTTACATCAGCCTTGAATTATTTTACACATTTTTCACGCGACCATACATGGTTTTACGCACCTACATCTCATTTCCACATCATTCAGTCCACTTTCATCCTTCCTCTGCCAGTTCCATGTCTCACTGCCATACATCAGGGTTGGTATAAGCCCTCCACTGTGGACCATTTGAATTCAACAATAAACAACACAGTTTATAAATAAACTTATCATTTTTTTATACATTGTCATCAAATATTCATAACGGTTATTGAGCTGAGTTGACAAACGCGTCGGATTCCCATCCGGGCGTCGTGGGTTCAATTCCTCTGCTAGCTAATTCCTCCATCATTGCACAAGCAACATCTTCCGCTTCTTATGATGGCAGTAGGAGTTTTTCAAATATTGTCAGGTTATTCGTAACCCGTGGAATGTCTTTCTTTTTTTTCTTGATTGTATATTATTTTTTAAAATTAGAAGCCGATTCAATTGCTGTTTCATATTGTATTCGCCAAAAAACAACGAACTAAATGAATTTTTAAACAGATCTTAGTAAAAACATATGGTAAAGCTTTGTGTAGCTTCAAATTTCAATAAAAACGTTTTTTTACTGTAATAACTACAATAGTAAAGAAATAAATTCATAAAACTGTAATAATTTCATTGTCCTCGATAAAAATAGTACACCATTGGGTTCGGATTCATTCGAGCATATTTTGCGAAAATAAAAGTCGAAAAAAAATCGTCGTACAATGACCCACAGTATAATTTATGCACACAATCAAATCCACGATACCGCCTCTCAGCACCGCCAACTCTTTTTACAGGCCGTACGGTTAAATTTATTATATTATCGGTTGTTACCCGTGAAAAATCACGGAATTTAACTGGACTTGCCAAAAAAAAATATTAGTTGCTTTCAGTGGCGGCTCGTGGCTTTTTACAGTGCTAGGATTGAAAAAAATGTCGAAATGTTTTAATTTCAATTTTTTGTATGAAGATTTTTCAGAAATCCGTGCAGTGCACCACCAAAACTCAAAAATCCTGAAAATCTTCATACAAAAAAAAATCATGAAAAAAATAAAAATCTGTTTCGGCCACAACAACACCAACAATGTTGTACTTTTCAATCTTAGCACTCTAGCACATTAATGAGCCGCCACTAATTGCTTTAATCCACCTGTTTCAAATGTAGAATAATATCTGCTAAAATACATACACTTTATTAGGAAGATGGAGATTTGAAAAGATAATTTTTGTATTTTTAATTATTAAGGATCAAGAAAGGGATGTTTAGATGGCTTGGGCATGTAGAGCGAATGAACGAAGAAAGGAGTGTGAAAAAAGGCCAGTAATTTAGAATTCCACGCCAAATTTACGAAAACATTGTTCATAGATAAATAGACAACTTTATCTAGGGAGCGGGAAGTCTTGCTGTACTTGACAGATTTTAGTCGATGTCAATTGGTAAACGTCATTGCTGTTTGCGGGCGTGCTAGCGGAACTCGACTAATCACCGATAAAGTTGATAAAGCCTTTTACATGTGACCATTTACAGTAGACTAGAATTTTTTGTAAACACACAGGACACCAGAACCTAACGCAAACATTATTTAGTTAATCAGCTAACCGTTAAAATCACAATATATTTACATAGCTTCCAAATACTACGAACAAAGTGACACGTTGTTACCATACTGGAAACAAATTGGGATGCAAAAGCGAATAAAAGAAGAAGTCGAGGACGCCCGAGGAAGACGTGGCAGTAAATCAAATACTTGAATCGGGTCATGTGAAGAGTCAGAATAACAGAAGAGTATCTATGAGACGATGTGTGAATGTGAATGAAGCAAGGAGTGTGTGCCAAGACAAAGTTGTTTGGCGGTCCGTCCTATCTGCCTAACCCTGCAGAGAAACGGCTTAGTGGTTAGTTAGTTAGTTAGGTAATTTTAATTGACATCAGTTCAAAATTTAAAAATTCAAGCTCGTACGGTCGTACGTACTCACAAAGGAAATCATTTATAGTTTATTATATTCAACTGAAACCAAAATTTACATGGATAATAATAAATAATGGTGTTTCAAACAGTAGAGTGAATTATTTGAAGGAATTTTTCAGGAATATAAATGTTCTATCTTTAGTGATAATTATTTACGCTTTCGACCACTCGGCCACTAACCGGATGCAATAATATTGATGTATGTATTAAAATTAGAAATATAGCACTCGTCGAATTTGATTTTAGTACATCATTAATTTGTTTTTTTTTGTAATTTAATAATGCCCGTATTCAAATCATACATTTACTAATTTATTAAAATAATAATCAATTCCATTGGTTTATAGTCTTAGTATCGCCCTGGTGAAACACCACCATTCAGAATCTCATCAGTTAAAAATTAACATCAGTTAAAAATTAGAAAAGTTCACCTCCATACTGTCATTACGTGAATACCGCACAAGAGTCTCAACTGCTCCCAACCATCTAGAGCCAGTGCGACTATGGTATCCCCAATAGGAGTATGCTGTGAGGCTGAAGGTAGTGGGGAGAGGAAGAAGATGAGGAAGGTGAAGGTTAATAAATACCTAGCTATCAGATCTGGTCACCGAACACGGTTAAAGCCATTTCAAGCAACGTTTCAATTATGAATGGTGGTCTTTCACCAGGGCGATACTTAGAGTATCTACCACTCTGGAACGTGCCGCGAATATACTATATTTTATTTTATGTCAATTAAATGTGTAATATGACACATATTAATCAAACGAAATTTATTTGCGCACGCCGGGTTCGAACCCGCGACCTCTGGATTTGTATTCGAGCGTCTTACCACTCGACTATGCAGGCCTTTACATAATAATCAAAATAAAACGTAAAACCTCTATGTCAACAAACAAAAAATGTACAAAAATAAAACCACCGCTACAGTTATTTCATCAATCAGTGTCAATATAAATCTTATAAAAACCTTGCTTTTCTTTTTCAGCAAGTAACGTTTTGGCCGTAGTATTTCGTAACGAGTTAATAGAACCTTATTTGGCAACTCTGTTTTAATGTTGTGTTGACACTCCTTGCGTAACCTTCAGAAATCGAATAAACAAGTATGGTTAACACGCCTACGCCTTTTTACTCTTAGAAAAATAATCGTTAACCAATTCTGTTTTGATTATATGGTATCACAGATATCTATTATAATTAGATGAGACGCTTAGCAAAAAAGTGGCTTAATTCTGATGTTGGTACATTCACCTGCTATCTCACTACAAACAGTCGACCTGTAAGCCTGATTCACACCAACGTCCGGTTCCGCTCAGTGCCGATTTTGTTCCGCAAGAAAACTTATCGATATGGTATGAATATCAATCAAGGAGTATGTGCCAAGAGAAATTTGTGTGGCAGTATATCCTTCTGCCCACCTTTGTGATATTTAACTACTTATTTAGTTAAATAATTATTTTGAAGTGTAAAAATACTTACAACGCAGATTTTTTTTTTTTTAAACCATTTTATTATCACTAAATAACATTTTTAATAATTAATAATTAGTAAAAATATTATTTAGTGATAAAAAAATGGTTTTTAACCGGTTCCAGTTCTTTTCACTTTCAAATCCCTACCAACTTATTTTGGGGAGGAACCAGTCTCAGTTCTTTTTGTATTAAAATCTCTACTGACTAGTACTTTTATTTTGGCTAGGCACTTTTGTCGATTTGCTAGTAATTTTCAAAAAAACATCAGAAACCGGTTCTAAAAAGAACTGGATAAATAACCGGTTCCTCGCTGGTCGCCGGTAACTGGAACCGCGACACACCCGATTCTGATATCGACCATCTCAAATTTTAAATGTCCCTTTGGCGAGTTCGACTTCAATTGAAGTGTTCACTGCGAAGGGTTAATTTTTAAAAAACTAGCAGTTCTGAAGCATTCACAAAACATTGAAGTTTTTCCCAACGCTAGTAACCACCTTCGGCGTTTGACGTATGCTTATATCGAAATGCCTTTGTGTTGTGCGTTGAGTTCTCAGAGCAATAACGAGAAGGGAGCGCTAGTGTAGTCAGTATTGATGATTTTTGCCTGACTAGGGCGTGGCTACGGTATTTATATATCCATTCATAGCACATGTCGAGAAAATGTTTTTGTTTATTTTTATAACCACTTTTTCTCTGTATTGTAATAAAAAAAAATTAGGATATAACCTAAAAAACCGTTCAGTTGTGTCCTGTTTTGTCGCATAACAAAACGTAGTGGACGGAGGAAAATTTACAAATTCAATAATTTAATCACTCTCAAACGAAGCTGTATATAAACGAAGATACAATAAGGGATGGTTGATATTGGAAATTGGGTTTACCTGCGGTGCCAGTAACCGGTGACTGGAGAGGAATCGGTTATTTTTCCAGTTATTTTTGGAACCGGTTCCTGGTGCCAGAAAAGTTACGAAAGATAGATTTTTATATTAAGAAAGGATTCCTGTGACATTTTTATTTATGGGGGAGGGGGGTTGCAAGCGATATTCTGGGTCTAAAAGCACTGGAACTGTGTAACCGGCTCCTGTTTTTCGCCAAATATTGTTTGACCACCAATACAACACCGCCAAAAGGAACCGCACCTTTCTGGATGTTCGCATTTTTAATTGTGAAAATTAGGAACCGGTTCTCAGAGAAATAATATCGACGGTTCCAGTGACCGGCTTAGTTCCTTTTAACCGGGACAGGAATATATATCGACCACCTCTAGATACGATGTATCTAAACCATTATTTGACAATTCTGTAAATTTATTGTCTGTTCGTGCTATATTATGTCTAAAAATTGTGTGTCAGCATGCATCACAATCGGAATATAACGAAACAGTGGTACATGCTTACAACACAAGACTAACTGCAAACGAAGTTCTATAATTCCCAGATATCAGAATAAACATGGTCAAAGAACCTTACAATACTTTGTTCCCAAAATATGCAACTTGTTACCGGTGTCAATAAAAAAAATATTTTCGAAGGAGATCCCAACTACTCTCAACCATCTAGAGGCAGTGAGACTATGGCATCCCAAATTGGGGTATTTTGTGAGGCTGAAGGTAGTGGGGAGGGGAAGAGGAAGGTTGGTAAGTACCTGGATATTCAGATCTGGTCACCAAACACAGCTAAAACCATTTCAAGCAACGTTCCGATTCCGAAGAGTATCTCTACCACTCTGGAAGGTGCCGCTAATATACTTTTTTATCATTCTTATATGAATTAAATTTGTTATGACACATATTAATTGAATAAAAGTTATCTGCGCACGCCGGGTTTGAACCCGTGACCTTTGGATTTGTAGTCGGGCGTCTTACCACTCGACCATGGAGGCCGTCAGAGTTAAAGAGTTGTAGTCAGTGTGTGGATTCTAATGTCAGTTAAATAAAACATTTATAAACAGTATTTGTTTTTATCCGTCAATTGACGGGTGCCCGTAGAAAAAGGTTTATAAAAAATGCCCGTAAACCTAGTGTTAACCATTATGTGACTGAAAGGGTACCCAGGTACCCTTTTCGTTTTTCAACATAGTTTTTTTTTAATGTTCCGGTAAGTCTAACCGGTTAAAACTTTCTGACTTCTCCACAATAGTGAAAATAAACAATTAAACATAACCGTTGGATATGTGAAGGGTGGTATGTGAGCGGAAAACGCTTAAGTAAAACTTACATTTTCTGATGACTGAAAAGGTACCCGGGTACCCTCATGTGTTTTATATTGAATTTGAAGCTTGTTCATATTTATTAATTATTTTATCTTATTTTAAACAATAAATATGATGTACTGTTGTGTTCAAAGTATATTACCTTTATTCTTAAAAATATTTTTAATCACCTACTGAATTAAAAACCCCGAGAAAAGATGGTACTGAGTGAAATTCTTATTCACTTCTCCAAGTCTTAAACTGAGTCGAACCATATTACGTCAAAATTATAAATTCAATTATTGACAGCCCCGAACTATTAAACTTGATTTCATTTCATGTTCCTAGAAAGACGGTTACAAGGCAGTACCTACCGTACTATTGTAGCAATTCTGCTTCAATCTCGCAGTTCAACACGCCTATGCGACGAATGCAACAGCTGGGAAACACATACTACGATGTCGCTGATATATTTAATACGTCAATATCAAACTATAAGTCTAATTTAGTACACTTGTTGTCATCTGGCAGAGCTAAACTAATAGTTGGACCAGTTATTTAATATTATTTTTTTCTTTTCTTTTACAATATTTTTTAACTTGTTATTTATTATAAGTTATTTTCATCTACAATATTTTGTATCTGCTGTTCAATACTCTTTTCTACAATATTTTTTTGCACTAATGAGGTTATTGTTTTTAAAAAAATGTTAACATTTGTACAAAAGCCTATAACGGGCGTAAATAAATAAATAAATAAGTAGTAGTGGTCCAGCAAATTATATAATGTAAATTAAACCTTAATTTTAATTTAAAAAAAGGTGTGGTTTTCTTCAGTTACACAAGGGTTAAACTTGATTTATGAAAATGTTTGAAACCGTGTACAGACCATTATAGGTATAAAACGATATCGTTACGCAATGGCATTGATTTGGATTCGTGTCGCAATGTTTTATAACAGGCAGCAAATTCTAGTAGGCGCGCCCCGCGGCGACATGTCTCAAATTCCAATATAATAAAGCTCGTCGAGAGATAGTTAGAGTCAGTTTAATCCTTATCATTAATCTCGTCAACCAGTATTTAGGCCAGGCGGGTTCAACCTTTCCGCTTCGACGGGCCGCATAGAGCTAGATACATTATCTTGGGCCGCACATTGAAATGGTAAATTTATTATCAAATTATGAAAATGAAACAATCACTTTGTATAAGACCATAGATTTTATTAATTTTTTTATGACCGACCGGTTTTGCTTAGCCTTAGCATCATCAGGATAATATATAAATAAATCTTATGTAAAGTTATTATTTAATTTTCATTAAATATGTCAAACCACAAAGTGATTGCTTTCTACGAAAATATTATTATTACACAAATATATAAATGCGTTTTTTCAATATCATATTTTAAATGTGTATGTGATACCGTATAAAGGTGTAAGTGCCCTAAACCTGTTAGAATATGGCATTCCCATTAGGGAATGTTGTGAAGCTAGTGTGAGTATGGACGGAAAGAAGATGTGAAAGAGGACGCTTGGGAAGTACTAACCTATTCAGAAATAATCTTTATACATAGCTAAAGCCATTTCAAGTAACGTTTCGTTTCTGAATAGTTTTCTATCGCCAAAGTGCCTGGGTTTTCCGATATGATCACTTAACATGCTTTTATTTGGTTTATTATTTTTTATAGTTAATACCGCACAAGAGTCCCAACTGCTCCCAAAACTCTAGAGCCAGCGGGACTATGGCACTATGTTAGTGGAGAGGCAAATGAGATGGCCAAGTGGAAGGTATCTGGCTATTCAGATCTAATCACCAAACATGGCTAAAGCCATTTCAGAAGTAGTCTTTCACCAGGGCGATTCTTAGAGTATTTACCACTTATGTATTATTATATGCCGCAAATATACTACATATGTATTATTTTATATAAATTTAATGTGTTACGACATATATTATTTAAATCAAATTCATTTACGCACGCCGGGTTTGAACCCGCGAGCTTTTGGATTCGTAGTCGAGCGTCTTACAACTCGACCATGGAGACCGTCAAATCAATTTTAAGTAAAGTTCCGATTCCGATCTCTCACTAGGGTAATACTAAAATTATATTACCCTCAATGCCAGAGTTTTGCACACTTCATCATCAGCAGTACGTACGTATAGTGTGTGAATGAATTCGGTAGGTACTGAATAACGGGTGGGTTATTATTTATTTATTTTTCAATTTTATTCCTATTTTATATATCGCTATGATCCACCCTGCGCAACATCCACGGCCGACGTCCGAGTGGCGTCGCGACGCACACCCTAGCCGTTAGGCGCTGATATTCCGACGCCGCTATTCCGACGACCTACCCTATAGCGATGCTATACTTTAAAGCCACTGGACAGAAAATCCCTAGAAGTGTGATCTGTTTCGATTTGAGTCGCCAGAATAGTAGATACTCTCAGAGTCGCCCTGGTGAAAGACTACCATTCAGAATCGAAACTTTGATTGAAACCATCTGAAAAGCCAGAAAATAAGTCTCCTTCTATTTCCCACCCCACTACCTTCAACCCAATTGGGGTTTGTTGTGAGGTTGAAGGGAAGGGAAGGATATGAAAAATAGGAAGCTTGGCAAGTATCTGGCTATTCTGTTCTGGTCACCAAACACGGCTTATTCTGATTGATATTCTGATTCTGATTGGTGGTCTTTCACCAGGGCGGTACTGAGATTGTCTACCGCTATAGAACAGCCCGCAAATATAAGAGAGAGCTGATTCTTTTTACCCAACCTATACAGATTTGGGATAAATCACTTTCTCCTGGTTTTTACGTCGTACACTATGAGAAAGAAAGAGACAGCAAATTTTACCGAATTATCAAACCGCTTTAAAGTATTGTTAGAATGCTCTTCGTGTCCCGGCGTCTCCGTTGGCTCCGCCCACACGTTATGATACGCGAAATAAATTTACATAACTCAACGTTTTATTACGTTACATGTTATATATATATTTTTTACAATACTATGAAAAAGTGTGTTTTTTTTTAAGAAAGCCAGTGAGACTATGGCATCCCCAAATAGGTTATGTTGTGAGGCTGAAGGTAGTGGGAAGGGGAAGGATATGGGGAAGAGGAAGGTTGGAAAGTACCTGGCTATTCAGATCTGGTCACCAAACACGGTTAAAGCCATTTTTAAATTTTTTTTTAAAGAAAGAGAAACATTCCCGAGTTACGAATAACCTGACAATATTTGAAAAACTCCTACTGCCATCATAAGAAGCAGAAGATGTTACTTGTGCAATGATGGAGGACTTAGCCAGTAAAGGAATCGAATTGATTGAATCGATTGTAGCGTTTTGCCAAAAATGTAATGTCAAATGTAATGTTGGCTAAATAAAATATAACTCAGTATCTCTATCTTACGAATCGGGATGTTACATCGGTCATTTGAATTGATTGAATTGCTGTTCTTCAATCATCACTCTGCTAACTATGGGTATCATTCTCCACTGTCACAATATATTTCCTAATATAAAAAAATGAGTTTTTCATATGAGAGGGAGAGAACACTAACTCACAAATAAGCCATGCTTGTTTTGATGAAAATGTATTTTATATATTTGGTCCTCTTGAACGATGAAGAACGGCTGGGATGTTAGATAAAACACCTCCTTAGCGATGATAATGCCGTAGAGCAGCTTGCAATGCAGCGACTGGCATGCTGCATATGGCGGAGAATGATGCTGGTCATCTGATTGTCCCTGGCTGTATTGCCGGGCAGTTCGAGCACCTTAGAGTTTTTCCGAGAAAACTTCTCTTTCTTCAGACTTCTAGGAAATCTCGAATTCCGATCCCCTAAATCGAACCCAATGATTATCCTCCCTCACCCCTGTCGATTCCCCTCTGTTGGATTTCAAAGTAATAATTTATTAGGTTTTTACCTTCATGTTTTTCATCCAGTTCCTTCCTTATACAACCATTTCGCAATATCTAATTCCGTATGAAAGAAAATAGTGTTCTAAACAAGTGACTATCGAAACAGAAGAGTTTAATTAAAAAAAAAACGCTTTTTTTTCGTGTTGTTCTTAAGAAAAAAATAAGAACTTTTACTTCAGCTACATCGGTGAGTGAATGGTTTCCCATTTTCCCTTCATTCCAAATAATTTTTCCACACCCATAATTAGACACTTCTTTCAAGTAGTATAGTTAAAAAAATATATCTGAAGAATTAAAAATTAAAATTCATCTGAATCTGAACTACTCGTACCTTTGTGAAGAAAATCTCCGTCAGCCGTTTTTAGTTGTTATTCGACTCCCTGCGCACTGATTAATTTCTGTCTTCTGCCCCGCTTCTCACTAAAGACGTGCCTACGTATAAAATTGTGTAGTGCGGTAAGCATTTCCACGATTGATGTAAAATGTATTATGTTACAACAGCTAAGCGACAGTTTTATTTCAAGCCGATGGAGATGTCACTTCCAGGGTTTATTGGCTCGGTGGAGCGCCGCTACTCCCGGCTCGGCACGTACCGGTTTCCAACTTGTTGATTGGATTTGGCATTAAATATTCAGTGAGGTCGGTCGTGTCTACTGGAATTGATTCGGAAGCTTACAAAGTTAAAGCTGGCTGTGATGGCAGAGGGATGTAACGATATTATTATTATTCAGAGTAATGGGTTTTCTCTGAAGACTTGGAAACCGATTTGCAAGGAAAATAAATTAGTTATAAGTCGGACTTAATAAGGCCTTCCTTAATCCGCCTCGCAAAGTCGCCCAATCGGGTGGCAGTTTATGAAGTTCACCAAGTTTTACACTGTGAAGACAGGAAAAAAACTTGTGAGATATCACATTTAAATATTTCAAACCACAAAGTTATTGCTTTCTACGAAAATTTTAAATTAATTGTTTGTCCCACCCGAAACTCTCGAATGGTGAGTTTTGGCGTTATTTTTTATTTTATTTTTTACAATAGCTCCACACAGGAGGCCTTGAGGGAAATAACTTCCTTAAGGGCCTATGTCATCTTTGGAGATGCTGTGTGGAGGGTCTTTTTGAGGAAAGGAAAGAGTGAAGTTGTGTCTTGAAGAAGCCCATTTCGAAGGAGGGAGGAAACACAGAGGCCGGCAAATCGTTCCATAACCGAGCTGTTGAACATAAGAACGAGTCGTAAAAGCGACCCGTTCTCATGTATTGAATGTCAACCGTGTACAAATGTTGGGCGCGCGTTTGGCTAGTTTCCCGACTATGCACCGGTGCCGAAGGGATCAATGACGTAAGTTCCTCGGAGCATCTTCTATTGAAATACCTGTAGAACAAGTACAGCATTACCCACCTGATGTCTGTGCTCAAAAGTTTGCAATCCGTTTGATATGATAGGAGAATCTATTAAGCGGACGGTCAAGGGTTTTTTTTCAGGTATTTAGGGGCTCCAGACCAGAGGTGGACGTACTGTGATTGTACCATGTACCGTGAGTACTGGGGGCGTACTTGCGATTTGTACAAGGTCAGCAGTTGTGTACTATTGAAGTATCTGCGGGCCCTGTACAATATGCCCAACTTCTTAGAGGCTAACTTTATGAAACTTAGACAGTTTTTTCCGTGTTTAATTTCAAGATCCAAATTTGATTTTTTTCCGTAGCTATGGTAACATCAATTCAACTGTCGACATAAGAAATAGGACCATATCTTTTTTTTTCATATTTAATTTGTTTTTAAACCCTCTAACAACGGTGATTTCTGACGTCATGCATTTTGCACAGTTTTACAGTTATTACGATACCACATTCAGAATCGAAACGTTGCTTGAAATGGCTTTAGCCGTGTTTGGTGACCAGATCTGAATAATAATAATAATAAAGTTTTATTCCAGAAGGTATGCAGGAGTAGTGCAACGCATTACCTTCCATAATTGATAATAATACATAACATAAAGTTGTAATACATATATACACAATAATAATATTAAAGAAAAATAAACATAAATTCATGAGAAAAAAAATTAAAAAAATTAAATTGGAATATTAATGGAGGATATTAGGTTATCGAAGGAAGCAATCACTTTGTAGCTTGACATTATAATTTAAATAAAAAATAATTTTGTTTTAAGCCACTTTATTTATACACATATAACAATTCGACCGGTATTCAGTTTATATGTATACGTTCCTGAAGAAGGTTAAGTTTAACCGAAACCGGTCGAATTGTTATATGTGTATAAATAAAGTGGCTTAAAACAAAATTATTTTTTATTTAAATTAAGAGGATATTAGGTTTCATTTCTGCAAAACGCCATCAAGAGGGAGTCCATCCTGGCAGCGTTAAGATTGATGGGGCCAATATCTTACTTACCACGTGCTAAAAAGGGTACGGATCCCGCTGTGGGATTCAAACTCGATCCATCCAAACGCTAGCTGAATAAGTTGTTCCTCTTAGTAGTGAATGTCATTTCAAGTCATGTCATCAATAGTCGGGTACTTCCCCACCTTCCTCTTCCCCATCTCCTTCCCTTACCCACTATCATCAGCCTCATAGTACACCTGATAAGGGCTTCCATAGTCCCACCGGCTCCAGACGGTGGTGAGCAGTTGGGATTGAACAGCGCCGGATCTACTATACGTTCAAACTATGCAAAAAACATGAGCGCCATCTCTGAAGGGGCGCCGTGAAAATAAACATCTTATTTAAATTTTCTTCAAATATTCTCTAAATCATATCGAAATTTCCCCATATCATTTAAAAAGTACCCACATTATTTATTTATTAACGCCCTAGTGGGCTTTTACAATAATTTTGTACAATATATTGATGTTGACAGGTAAAGCATTATATGAAAGTACATGATACATTGAAAAATAAAACAAAAAGTACATGCTTCTTAATAAAATCAAAATTAATATGTAACCATTGGTAAATACAAAATGCAATATAAAAATTACAATAATACATATAAAAGCATAGAAGAGAAAAACATATATTCATTATTGTCTGGTAGACTCGTGAAGTATTTGTGAAGAGTTTGTTTATAGCAAGTGTAACAAAAAAGTAACACAGCAATAATTATATATGACATACAACATGTTTAACTTGTTGAATTTACCTTATAATGCTATACAACTCCGATTTCAATCTCATGATGGAATACAGAAAAATATCAACATAACTAAATTATGTTTTTTATTGCGCTGGCAGCATCGCTGTGAGATGGTACATATTTTTGTCACGGCGACATTGTACCGGTGACTGCGCTTATTTGGTTTTTCAGAATTCGTTTTCAGTAATATTTTTTTGGAGTTTATTTTTGAATCATGTAATTCTAGTGTAATGTAAAAAAAATATTAATGAAATCTCACACCTCTGCTATCGACTTTTTTCTATAGCTAATAGTAACTGGTTCCAAAAGTAGTGACACCTAATTTTAGATGCTATCCCTAAGATGCAGCATATGACAGCTGTCACTTTTGATGCGTACTGCTTACTTAATACCTTAAAATACAGGAAGAAATACACAGGTCTTACTTTACTTACGGTTAGACTTGAGTAGAGTTTTGTTTCAGGATTGTATGATTGGAATAATTCGTTACAAAACGTAAATTCGCTAAGCAATTTTGAAATGTTTGATTATTTGTGTCAAATAAAATAGGTTTGCGGGGTGGGGGGAGAGAGCGGTTCGGGGGCGCACTAGTACTTATTGCAAAGGGCGCTAGACGTCGTGGACCCGGCCCTGGGACTGTGGAGTGCGGTATTTATATAAAATATGTTTTAATACTATCTGGGGATTCTCTCTTCAGTGCTTTCATTCGAATTAGAACCCCACCTGTCTCTTCCCCTTCTCTTTCCATTCTCAGGAAAATTTTGTTTCCCAGCTAAAACTACACGTGTTAAAAATAAATCGCTTCTGTTTGGTAGTATTCAGAAATAGAACGCATTCATCGCGATGGAAAATATTACGATTGAACAAACACCAGCCAATTTCGTTTAATTATACAATCGTGATTAAATATAGCACACACTAAAACATGTACACCTTGACATACTTATGTCTGTAGGTGGTCAAAAGAGGAGCGCCATGCTTTTTGCTATTCAAATGTCGGAACAATTTCATTTAGGTGTTTAAAATATTTATGTTTTTTTTTTGTTTATATGAAGCGATGAGAATGGGAGAATTTGCGATCATTTCTCTAGGTTTTGACATTAATGGATTTTGATGACCTATGTAAAATTCCCATAATTTGACTATCAGAATGAGTTTGTTATACTCAGTTTAAGTTTTGTTGTCGGCTTAGGGCACAAAAATATACGTGCAAATGGTTTATTAAAGTTTACGACCGGTCGGTAGCTGAGTGGACAGACGCGTCGGATTCCCACCCGAGCGTCGTGCGTTCAATTCCTATGCTAGCTAAGTCCTCCATCACTACACAAGCAACATCTTCCGCTTCTTATGATAGCAGTAGGAGTGTTTCAAATATTGTCAGGTTATTCGTAACCCGGGAATGTTTGTCTTTCTTTTAAAAAAAATTAAAAAATAAATATTTTTGATTGTAACTGTATTTTAACTAACTTTTATATCGATAGTGATGGTACATATGCAATGAATAAATTAACACATTTCATTATTTATTAAAAAAATAATTATTTAAAAACTTAACTTAAATCAGAATATTTCGGCAATAATTTATTAGTCTGAAGATTTATTTTACATTTGTTTTCTTAATATTTTTGGTGGGGATGCTACTGCCTGCTAAGTTAAGTGTGTCGATCTGTACCAATCTGTATTTTTTTAAATACCGCCCAACCGTCCGGAGCCAGCGGGACTATGGCATCTCCACTTAGGGTATGTTGTGAAGCTGGAAAGAGTCGGGATTGCAATAAAATGAGGAAAAGGAAGGTTGGAAAGTACCTGGCTATTCAGATCTGATCACCAAACACGGCTAAAGCCATTTCAAGCGATATTTCGATTCTAATGGTGGAATTTCACGAGGGTGATACTGAGAGTATTCACCACGCTAGAACGCTCCGTAAACAAGCCATAAACAATTAAAAATGAATAAAAATACCACGAATTAATCATTTGCCGGCATTTGAACCCGCGACCTTTGGATTTGTAGTCGAGGATCTTAACTGCTCGACCATGGAGGCCGTCGAATATCGGCGACATTAGAGATATATTTATTTTGTAGGGCGTAAGGCCCTACAAAATGAATATATAAATATGCGTTTCCAATACTTGGACGACTTCCACCATCCCTACCATCCACTTCCGCCCCGCCGCACAGCAGTGCTTGCCTAATGCAATCATTCCGTTTGTTTACCAACTGCAAAACACTGCGGCCTCTGTCGAGTTTATTAATAACCTTCCATTACAGTTGTATCCGCAATTCTAAAATTAACTCTTCTGGGAGAAGAGCGTCGCAAGTCTTTTGTCCGGCATCATCTCAGTAGAACTCGTGAGAGATCCGTCGTAAGGCTTCGTTTAACCGTCGTTTTGATGCGTTTAACTTAATAACAATAATTTAATAAAAATCTGGTTGCAAGCAACTTGTTTTGCGAGTGTTTAGCAAGTTTTTAAAATAAAATTTTACATATTAAACGAGCGATGTCTTGCTGTACAAGCAATTCATCTGTAAATTGTGGCCACATTTAGAAAAGCATCACTCGAGCAATGGCGGCTCGTGGCTCTCTAGCGTGATAGAATACTAAGGTTGACAAATACAACGTTATTTGTATCGTTGTAACCGAAATGTTATTAAATTATTTTGTAATCAATTACTTTAATGAAGATTTTCAGGATTTTTTCAACTTGCATTACTGAAAAATCTTAATACCAAAAACATGCTTTAAAATATACATATTCAGGTACAGTTACATCAAAAATGTAGTTTTTTTTAGCCCTCTAGCACAC
Organism: Drusus annulatus; assembly: GCA_022651775.1. Lineage (NCBI taxonomy): Eukaryota > Metazoa > Arthropoda > Insecta > Trichoptera > Limnephilidae > Drusus > Drusus annulatus. The sequence continues at coordinate 359,871 of JAGWCC010000325.1, forward strand.
TTCAATTAATGAGTTAGGCTGCAGCAGAGCTAGCAATGAATCTGTTTAACGATAATGAGAAATCCTTAAAAGACAAACGTGATTGCACTAGTTAATAATTTATTGATTTGAATATAATTATGTTCTTTACACTAAATTTTTATGTTTAAAATTACATGCAGATTTGTAAAACTCTCCTATAAAAGTTAGGCTATATTCAAGGAATATCTTCTTCCTGCAGGCTTTGCAAAACTAGACTCGTACTAGACATGTATTTTCTAAGCTATGAGATGAGGAGTACTCTGTGTATTACGTCCGTCATTAATTTCATCCTGGATTATTAGTTAATCATGTATTTGTCATCGTATTTATTACTTGTTCCTATCGTTTTTAAGTTGTTTCGTTTTACAAAATTGTTGATGGCAAGAAAAAGTATTTTAATTTGTGAAAAAGTTCTAATTTATCCATGATTTGGGTAATAACTATAAAAAAACGCGATCATATCTGAAATAAATCTCGTTTAATATGTCAAATAACATTTATTGTAAAATTGTTTCAAAAAGAGTTCTTTATTAAGTAGTGCAAAAAAACAACTCTAGTAAAATGACAAAAATGCTAACATAAAACCTTCATTAGAAGAAAATAAGTTTCAATCAACATTCATAAAAAAGACAGATAAATATAGTTTAGCCATCTTCAGATCTCTTACGAAGAGATTATTACATACTTGTATATAAATTGTCGTTCATACATCGTTACACAGAATGGTAGATAAACTAAGTATCGCCCTAGTGAAAGACCACAATTCAGAATCGAAACGTTGCTTAATAATGGCGTCAGCCGTGTTTGATGACCAGATCTGAATAGGCAGGTACTTCCCAACCTTCCTCTTTCCCATCTCCTTTCCCTCCCCACTACCTTTAGCCTTACAAAATACTTCAAATTGGGGATGCCATAGTCTCACTGGCTTTAGACGGTTGGGAGCAGTTGGGACTCTTGTGCGGTATTCGCTGTAAAAAAATATATATTTATATCCCGGGTTAAATAACCTGACAATATTTGAAAAACTCCTACTGCCACCATAAGAAGCGGAAGATGTTGCTTGTGCAATGATGGAGAACTTAGCCAGCACAGGAATTGAACGCACGACACCCGGGTGGGAATCCGACGCGTTTGTCCACTCAGCTTTGTGCTGGCAAGGTATTCTAACATAACTATAACCATGACATTTTACCAAAGCTGTTCGCTGTTATCTTTATTGACTATGGGCACCATCGCATTCCGCGAAATTCCGCGTGTATGCGTTGTTTTTTCATTGCTCTTACGATATGTTGTAAATTATAGGATTTTTGATGAATGGGCTGTTAAAATATAAATTCTTTCAAATTGTTTATTAGATATAAATTTATATTGCTTTTATCACGGCCGGTTTTATTCTTAGTTTTAAATATTTGCTATAACGTAACAACGGATGTTCTGAGAGGTTTAATCTTTTTTTTTTTGTTGACTCACAGCTTTAATCTTAGCACCCATTCTGTATATGCATACATATTTGAAGGAAGCCACAAATGTCAATATTAACATATCGTGCTTAATTTCCTTTCTGATATTCCTAATTATAATGTGTATTTTTGTACATTTACAAAAGAAAATGCGTACATAAAATAATCTCAGTTGTTATAAAAATACCAACCTAAAATTAACGTTTTCTGAGAAAGTATTTTAACCTACCCTAAATCTTCTCTAATTTTTACTTACATGATATTTTAACAGAGAAAAAGTGTATTAAAAATAAAGAACTGTATTTATTAAATCTTAGCTTCACACTTCCACCAAAAATGCGTTGTAAAAAAAGCTAAAATCCTTTTCATATTTATTTAAAACTAGTGATTATAAAACATTCGTTTCAACAGTGAATTATTACAATTGAATGTGTTTGAAAATTCATGGTATACTCAAAATTTATAAAATGTGTCTTTTCACATCAAAGTTAGTAGTTAGAACTTATACATTCAGTTGAAGTAAAAGCCCTGACGAAGCTTGAGATAAGCGAAACCTGGTTGGCGGTCAACTCAAATAAAGTGGTGTTTTACAAAGTTTATTGTTTTATTTATTATACATTCAGTTTGTATTCGCATAATAACAAATACAATGGTAATGGCATAGTAAAAAAAACAAAGTACAATGGTAAGCAATCGTTTTCCACAAAAATAAAGCTGAAATTGTCATAGTTAAATGTAATTAAAATTAATTTCATTCCTAGGTGGGAACACTAATTGTTGTACTAACTAATTATTTACGTAAAAATTTTACGATTGATAATTATTATACGCCATAAAAATTCAATAAGCGTACGTATTAAATTTTTTATTAGTATTACTCACTAGGTGAACTCATCTACTTTCCTGACATGTTCTAGATTTTATTTTTATTTCCATATTCTGCCTTCCACAAAGATTTTAGTAGTCATTAAAATTTTATTCATCTTATGATGTTTCTTTAAGCCATATTTTTGTAATTGTTTAGGAGTTTGTATTCTGTGTATTTCATTGCGATTTCTGTCTCATTTCAAGAGAATAGCTATTAAACGGTAAACGAGATCTGTCTCACTTCGTGTTTCTTGAGAAATATTACCTAGTTTATTGATGCATTAAAGCTTTTTACAGCTCTACGATGTTTTTACTCGCGATTTATATATTTGTAATGGGAACGGAAACACCTACGTCTTGGAACAAGTAAATAAAGAGAAACAATTTGAGTATTCATCCGATGATTCGGGAGATTTGTGGAGGACGTTTAAGAGGAAAGGACCACATTTACAAAATGAAGATTACCCTGTTGATATTAGTATATATTATGTTATGAAAACCTTACAAAATAATATTAAGAGAGATTTATTAAGACCAACTACCTTTTTTATTGTGGCAACCTAATAACGTAATTCAACGTACGTATAAAGGAAGCCACAAAAGTTTCTGTATTCACATTTTCTGCTTCAGAATAAGGCTTTTAATGTGATATCTTAGGTTTATTGTAGATTGTAGCAAGTATCGTGTTGTATGACCATTGATTTTTTGCCTACTTACTGTCGTGACTAGCTTACGTAACATGAATTCTAGACATCGGATTATGTGTGTTTGCATTTGCGGAATGACTTTTTTCATCATTAATGCAATTTTCAACATTTTTTTTCTTCAAAATTAACGTATGAACTCCTCCCATCCCCAAATGAAATTGAAAAACCCCCTGAAACGCGTTTTATGCCTAAACTGCAAGTTTCGTTTTGCGCCTCTCTCCCATGGATATCTGCAAAAATATATATTTAAAAAAATATATATATAGATTTTTTTTTTAAATCCTAATTTTAACGCATATTTTGGAATTGTTGGTGCATTTTTGGAATTTTTAGTGCGTATTTGCATGCAAATTTCTGTATTTTTTGGTGCGTATAATCAGATTTCTATTGATTATATTAATTACTAACACTTCGTGCTTTTATAACTTCCTTACATTACTTGCTCTCATTACTTGCTTACATTACTTGCTTACATTACTTGCTCTCATTAAATACTTACATTACTTGCTCTTATTACTTGCTTACATTACTTGCTTACATTACTTGCTCTCATTAATTGCTTACATTACTTGCTCTCATTACTTAACTTACATTACTTCCTCTCATTACTTTACTTAGATTACTTGCTCTCATTACTTCCTTACATTACTTGCTCTCATTACTTTACTTACATTACTTGATCTCATTACTTCCTTGCATTACTTGCTCTCATTACTTGCTTACATTACTTGCTTATATTACTTGCTCTCATTAATTGCTTACATTACTTGCTCTCATTACTTTACTTACATTACTTGATCTCATTACTTCCTTACATTACTTGCTCTCATTACTTTACTTACATTACTTGATCTCATTACTTCCTTGCATTACTTGCTCTCATTACTTGCTTACATTACTTGCTTATATTACTTGCTCTCATTAATTGCTTACATTACTTGCTCTCATTACTTTACTTACATTACTTGATATCATTACTTCCTTGCATTACTTGCTCTCATTACTTGCTTACATTACTTGCTTATATTACTTGCTCTCATTAATTGCTTACATTACTTGCTCACATTACTTGCTCCCATTACTCGCTTCCATTAGTTTCTTAGATTACTTTCTTACATTACTTGCTTGCATTCCCTGCGTGCATAGCATGCTTACGTTACTTTCTTACTTACATAACTTGATTAGATTTTTGTTTACCAACACAGCATTATCAGAATTAATAGCGGATGTTTGTTTTAGTAAATTCAAGCTTGCATTGTGTAACAAAGTTTACCTTTCAATGTAAATATTTGCTCTTACTTAGAACCTAAGGTTACCAAAATGTTATCAATAGAAATATTAAATAAATTTCATCTCTGATTTTTATCTCTTACTTTTGATAACTGAACTAGGGGAAAATTAAATCACTTTTCTCTTGCGCACATTTGTTGGAAAAATGTGTTTTAGTAGCCCCGACTATCAACCAACTGGACACTTTTTATTAAAATTATAATTTAATTTAATACCCATTTTGTAAGGTTTAGTACCGAGACAGATACAATATTTTCCAGCTTTCCCGAAAGTTCATTTCAGACGCCCTATCTCCTGCAAATAAATAAGCTGGTACAACAAATAATGCTCGTTTCCCGGTAGCTAGTGCAAATCCACGTTCCCAACCGCATTCGATCATTTGATCCGATGAAATCCTCTTTCGCGAATCACTCCGATATTCCATTAAATAATATCACATCGCAGATAGGAATTCCGTAATCCTACACGCTGTTAACGAGATGTTCGTAGAAAAACCACATCACGAAATAACCTTGCATTCGATATTGGATACTGGAGTAAAGATATATTGTAATTTAAGACAGTGGATTATAACTAATTATAATCATCACAATAGTTTTGTTTAATTTATTACAGAAATTTTATGTTCTTTGCATAGCTTGCTGGAACTAGAATTTTGCCTACATTATAATTTTAATAAAGTTATTACGAGATGCATTCACTGTGCAACTCTTACTACCACTTTCATTATTAAAAACTGAGCGAAAGCTATGTTTCATCATAGCGGATGATGTAGAGATGGATTGCTCTTCTTTTTTTTAAGCCTTAACGTTCATCTTTAAAGTTAGGTACTCCTACAAATGTTTCATTTTTACCATTGAAAACTGATAACCGCACAATTCAGTTAAATTCTTTAAAAAATAATATTTCAATACGTTTATAAATAAAGTGATTAAGTATAGATAGTAAAAACAACTATTTAAACATAATATTTCATAAAAATTGTATATTAAAAACAACAAGATTACCCTCCCCACCGGCATGACCATCGGCAAGTTAGTCCTGCAGGCCAAGAGATAAAACGGTATTTGTTGGCAATGACGAAGATAGCCATCAGGAACATAGAAATGAATGCTCTCTATGATAGCTGAGTTTTCGGACCATCCACGAATCAATCTGAAGAAATGTGTTGCAATGTACACATCCCTTCTAAACCCTAGACGGTATGTTCCGAACATACCCAAGAGATAGTCGGTAGGATAGAGCCACGGGTAGTAACCATACTCCCTCAAGTAGAGAAATATTAGTTTTTTTTTCTGAACCCTCTCCAATGTGAGGGAGTACTTCTCATCTTGTAGGCGTCAAATGATCAACTTACCCTCACGTCTACTCCTTACTTAGGAATTGAATAAAATTTTGAGAACTCGGTACAAAATTCTATTCCACTACACAACGCTTTAAAAGCTTCGTCATCAGTATGAAGTGTGCTTTACATATAGTAATATGGAGTTTCCTGTTGAAAATCGACCTGTAATTTTAGAGTGCTTACTTTCCTTCCTCGCAGCAAGCGAGTACCTTCACAGCAAACACGATTAGGCGAGTTTATGCGAGCTTGGGAATACGAAATTCAAACTGCAAAACGTTTCAACTACAGGATTTTTAACGGTATCATAATATTAACTCATTTTAAGTTGGGTGTTTAAAACTTACCACCCGGACGAAATCAGGTAGCAAAACCAGTTAACAGAAATGTACAGTGAAACTCTCGCAAGATTATCCACCATTTTTTATTTTTTTATTTTTTTATTTACAAAATAAGAAAAAAAAGTTTACATATATATAGAAATTATATCAATGTTACACAATATGGATAGTTACTTAAATATATAAAAAATAATATTGAAGAAAAAGTTATTCGATTAAATAACAAAAGCATATATATATATATATATTAAACATAATACATATTGTAATTTAGCGATATAAAGGTTGATAGTACATTTGATATGTTTATAACTTCTTTTTTTTTTGCATTACTACGCCAAAGAAGAGAACTAGCTCTTGAGCTTGGCGTAGGAGTTTTAAAAAAAAAATAGGATATTTTTAGAAAAATGTGTCTTTAATAGTCGTTGGAGGTTACATTGTTAATAATTCAACTTGGTCATGAACCATGTCCTTTATCAATCTAATTCCCATTTTAAACTCAACAATTTGTTTTTTTTTTGCCAGCTAAATGCCCTTAAATAATGTTAAAGTTGATTGTCTCACATCGTGTGGTTCCTCGAGTTGGTACATCTTGATGGACAAAACATCGTGATTGTCGCTCAGGTGGTGATGGCTGGTGGTGGCCGACATTCCCAAGAAGTAGCCGGTGGGCAGCAACACACCCTGGACTGCGAAACTCTCCTTCCAAGAGTTTTCGCCGTCGAAATCTGTTGACCCTGTAACACAGAATCAGCTTAAGTGTTGCATTTGGAAATACTGGCAAAATCATGTGTTGCCATTCAGAGATTCCATCAATTTTTATAATGTGAAATTGTCGAATCAGCCGGCAAACATTTAATACACTCTGACACGCCGACACTTTGGTCAACAATGAGTTAAATATGCAGTTTTGATCAGTTTTTTTTTTCTACATCAAATACTCTGACTCTGGTTTGATTTCGAAGACTTTTGTGACTTTTCATCCATCTAAAATATATTTACCGTTTGGGAGAAAGCTTGACACAAGCGACACAAGTTTGGGACTTTTTTCAAAGCTTTTTGTCGCTTTTTTCCAATGACTAGAAGTCTTATGTCATGTAAAAGATAAATGTTTTATTTATTAGAGTCACGAATTAGAGTCTACCTCGTAGGAAATAAATATGCAGTACTTACGTCATAAGTAAGCGAGTAATACTAATTATACATGGCAGTCTCTGAGGTAAAGCCTCCTACAGAATATGTGAACCAAAAGCAAGCAACCTAATAAAGGTTTACTTGTATGCAAGTCAGTGCTAGAATTGGTTTTCTCTTAAATATATTCATATTATATTCGTCACTGGAAATGTAAGAGGGCTTAAGCGACAGTTTGGGCTAATATGAGCTAAATATGCAGTTTTATTAGTTATTTTTCTGCATCGAAAGCTATGACTCTAGTTTGATTCTGAAGACTTGTGTGGCTCAGCCATCTGAAATATATTTACTATTTGGGAAAAGGCTTGACTCAAGCGACACAAGCATGGGATTTTTTTAGCTTTTCGTCGCTTCAGGTAACTGAGTGAGTGCATTGAGTTATTTGAGATAACTTTTTTTTTTAAATTCAACCAAGTACTGAATTTTATTGTAAAATAAAAAAAACTTTAAAGTGAGGTTGAAACTTCTCAAAATGGCACTTCAGACTTTTTGCCTTTTCGGCGACGAGACAAAATGTAATGCAGGATGAAATAGCCCAACTTCAATAGTCACAACTTATTTTGCTTCAATCTGTGCAATTATTAGCTGAAACTGACGAGTAATTAAAAAAATATTCATCACAATATTTTTATAAATTTCTTGTTTATTTAGCTACGGTCGATGCGCTGTTTCGGTCTATGAATTTCATGGGATTTACCTGTCAAACTGAATTTGTAAAACATTGCGAATTCGCTTCTGTACGTTTCTAAACAAATAAAAAATCATGTTTTTGACATTTTGAAACATCTAATATGTCTAATTTCGCATGGAACCACAACATATTCTTATATTATATCTAGGAGGTAGATTTATTTCCTATTTTTATTAAATAGAAATACAAACATTCCCGTGTTACAAATAACTTTAAAATATTTTGATTCTTTCCGTGAAACTTTGCTTTGACGGCCTGCGTGGTCGAGTGGTAAGACGCTCTACAACGAATCCAGCGGTCGCGGGTTCAAACCTGGCATGCGCAAATAAATTTTATTTAATTATATAAAATAATTTATGGTATTTCTGTGGCACGTTCCAGAGTGGTAGATACTCAAAGTACCGCCCTGGTGAAAGACGACCAATAAAAATCGAAACGTTGCTTTAGTGGCTTTAGCCGTGTTTTGTGACCAGATTTGAATAGCCAGGTACTTAACAACATTCATCTTTCCATATCCTTCCCCTTCTCACTAAACTGAACCTCTTAACATTCCCCGATTGGGGATGCCGTAGTCTCACTGGCTCTAGACGGTCGGGAGCAATTGGGACTCTTGTGCGGTATTCACAATTTTTTTATTTATTTTAAATTATAACATTTAAAAAGCTAATACATCTAATTTCACATCGAACGACACCATTTTCTTGTATTGTAAAAGAGGTAGATTTATTTATTTTTTATTAAAAGAAATACACACATTCCCGTGTTACAAATAACCTAACAATATTTGAATTCTTCCTGTAAAATGTTGCTTGTGCAACGATGGAAGACTTAGTTATCAGAGAATCGAACCCGCGACGCCCGGGTGGGAAACCGACACACCTGTCACAAATCTTGTACAATTGTTTCTCTATCCTTTCAACCGACCTTTTGAATTATTAACGCCTACATCTCACACAAAGTTCTAATTATTGGAAATTAAATTTAAGGTTCTATATTTCCACCGAAGGTTCTGTTGTCAACGGAAAAGGTTTCCGGTGTTCCCATTCATCCTTCCCCCATAGAGCATCGTTAACATCCCCCCCTCATAAATTATTATTTATTACATTCCTATCCGTTTTCTTCTGTGGAAATTCACATATTAATATAACCCTAGTCCTTATAAAGCATTTCAGCCAAAGAAGATATTGGATTTGCTACTATTTACGAAGACGTATTATGATTATATGATAAAAAGTGGACCATTTTGTTGGAGGTTGGTACCTTGAAGTAACAATGTATGGAGAGAGAGCTAATTATTTTTACCCAACCTACACACACTTGCGATAATTTACTTTCTCCGGGCTTTTACGTCGTACACCATGAGAGAGAAAGAGACAACAAATTTCATGGACCGCTCCTATATACTGTAAGGATAATCTTAAAGTCCTGGTTCACGGCGGGGCTCCGCCCACATTTTTTATTATGCCACTAAACTTGACACAACTAAACGGTTTTTTAGGTTATATGCTATATTTTTGTTGATAAAAATACTGGGAAAAAGTGGCAATACGAATAAACAAAAACATTATGTCGATATGTGATATGAATGGATGTATAAATACCGTAGCCTTAGTCTTGGCCACGCCCAGGTGCGCCGAGTCATGTTAAAATCATCAAAAACAAGTCCAAAACTGACTTCACTGCCTTGGATAGATACTACTCTACCAACTCTATGGTTGGTACATTCACCTACTATCTCACTCTTGGAGCAAGAATATATATGGAGAGGTACCTTTGCGGAACAGTGTAGTCAGTATTGTTGACTTTACACTGACTCGGATAGAAAGAGACAAAGATATGTTAAAGGATGTTGGATTGCCTATTAGTTACCGCCCACGTGGAATTCGGACATTTTTAATAAACGCATTTGAACACAATAAACAAAACAATATCAATACACCATTAATGATTATAAAGCCGAAATATCACACAAACACTAATAGCAGAAAGTTTGCCTAAATAATGTTGGAAGTTTTTTGTTGATTTTATGTCTTTATATCATTAAAAATTTGAAAATTCTAAAGTTCGGTCAAAAATATTTAAAACTGTTGAAATACTTCTGAAAAGTGATGTTTTATAAACTTTGGTTAGTCTTATTTGAACATTCACGCATAGCACATTTCACCATCATGTTCGATTTATTTTTATAACCACTGCAAGTTTCTTAATCAACACAAACATAGGAAATAACCTCAAAATCCGTTGACGTAAGTTATACGACTCGATGATGTGCAGCGCGGACGGACAACATTCTTAGATACTTAGATGTGTTATAATATTATGGGACGACTTTTCTTTACTCTTTCTCCCTGGTGGTATACGACGTAAACACCCGGTGAAAGTGATTTATCGCAAGTTTGTATGGGTTGGGTAAAAATATTTAGCTATACATCCTTATATCGTTACTCCAAGATCTCACTATACTCATGGTCGACATAAAACCATCGTTAGCGTTTGGCGTATGCTTATATCGAAATGCCTTTGTGGCGTGTATTGCATTACTGTAAAAATAACGACAAAATTTTAGTAAAGTTAACGCAATAACTTTCCTCGAGAAAGTGTGTTTTAACTTTCCCCTTACTGTGCCAATTATCATTCCGGCCCCGGCGTTGTGTAATCATTACACAGGTAAAAAAATCGATTTAAATCAGAAAAATTAGGATATTCATAGCTAATCGCTCAAATGAATCATATTTGAAGTCAACAGTGAAAACAGTTGAAATTTAAAAGCTGAAAACATGAAAAAAATATCGGCTTACGCTCACAAAACGGGCAAGAGGACCACCTCCAAGAGATGCCCGAAAGCTACTGGCCACTGGCGGTAAATCGTATGCGCCATGGGTCTAGCACAACTGCGAACTGAGATTCCATTTCGCGGGTTCCCATATAGCGAAGTCAAGTAAGAGTGAGATGTGAATAGCTTCGTATCTCCCCCGCACACTCTTCGCCTATGTTTGCATCCTATAGCAGTTTTTTAGAATGAATATACCTACCGTACGTCGCGTTTGATTAGCAGCGTTTGATTTTATTGGTGAATTTATTCCCGCTTTTCACAAAATATGACCGATAAGTGCTAATTAACACAAATACTATTTTTTCATTCAATGCGTTAATGTATTGTAGAGGAATATTTAAAATCTGAAGCCAGTATTTATGATGATTATAGAGATATTATATTAAGTTATAAGAAGCATTTTGCAGTCGTTAAACATCATAATTCAAATACTTGAATCGGGTCATGTAAAGAGTCAGAATAACAGAAGAGTGTGTTAGAGACGACGTATGAATGTGAATGAAGCAAGGAGTTTGTGCCAAGACAGAGTTGTATGGCGGTCCGTCCTCTCTGCCTACCCCTGCGGGGAAACGGTGCGATGGTTAGTTAGTTAGTTAGTGAAACTAAGATGAATAACGAGCCTAACATAATTTCGGTCCAAACTGAAAACTTACCTTCTCAGACTCTCATATCCTTAAATTCATTAAAAGAATCTCCACATAATCTGTCTCTCGACGCTTCACCTTTAGATATATAAATTTTAACCAAAACCTGTACTGTACGACAAATTCCGAAAGTTCTTTTTTTTTTAATTTCGCTCCCATGCCCTAAATCGGAAAAAATAAAAAAATACAAAAAAAATTAAAATCATAATTATAATTTTAAGTTAAAAAGTGTGTCTATCTGATAGGACCTGCCAGGTAAGTATGTTTCCTGTATATTTTCTTATTTAAACTAGGAATGTATTAATAGAAAATAAGATCTGTACAGCGGCCTTGATGTGATTTTTCACAAAAACGGCGCCACACAAATCATCCAAATATTAAATATTATTATTATTAGTTAGTTGATTGACATAATTTTGATGGTATCCGGCAGGGCATTATAAGATTTCATCCCTGTATAAAGTAAGCTATTTTGTTTGTTGGCTTTATTCTTTTCTTTGCATGTGCTTGTATTATTTTTTATTTTTGTTTTATATGAATACCGCACAAGAGTCTCAACTGCTCCCAACCGTCTAGAGCCAGTGAGACTATGGCATCCCCAAATAGGGTATGTTGTTAGGCTGAAGGTAGTGGGGGAGGGTTAGGAGATTGGGAGGAGGAAGGTTGGGAAGTACCCTGGTCACCAAACACGGCTAAAGCCATTTCAAGCTACGTTTCGATTATGAATGGTGGTCTTTCACCAGGGCGATACTTAGAGTATCTACCACTCTGGAACGTGCCGCCAATAAACTTTTTATTATCTTTAAATGAATTAAAATGTGTTGTTACACATATTAATTAAATAAAAGTTATGGGCGCACGCCGGGTTCGAACACGCGACCTTTGGATTCGTAGTCGAGCGTCTTGCTACTCGACCATGGAGGCCGTTAAATTATTTTTGTGAATATCCATGTTGTAGACAAGCTTCATTTTATCTACAAACATCGTGTTTGTGTCAAATGCAGAGGTTAGTTAGTGCCTGTGTTTTCACGGACGTTTTGAACAGTCCACCACAAAAATATTTTCAGAGTTCTAGCAACCTCCCTGTTGCTATGCGCGATGCAAACCCATGAGGTTGTGAAGTAATTCTTCGCGCTGTTCCCCTCCTATCTAATGATTAATTCTACTTGATCAGATCACAAGGCATCGTCTTTCTAAAGGCGAATGCTTTTTTTCGGTGATTGCCCCGAGCGAGATGTTTTTTTGATCCACTGGCGAGTTTTAGTCAGAGTCGAATTTTACTAGCAAAGGCTTTTGGTTATATTTTTGGCTGTCTCGAAAAATCACAAATAAATTACTGAATGTCAATTATTCGAATATAACATATGACATACGCATATGAACGTGGCGCAAATATTATTTTAATTATTTTATATGAATTAAGTGTGTTATGACACATATTAATCAAATAAAAGTTATTGGCGCACGCCGGGTTTGAACCCGCGACCTTCGGATTCGTAGTCGAGCGTCTTACCACCCGACTATGGAGAAAAATTATTGCTCTGGGTGATCTTCATTTTCTGATATTCCTCTGCCGCTAATTTACAGCTCTTGGGATGCACGTGGCTTTGGTTTTCTTGATGTTAATAGTTTTCTACCATAGCGACATAAACCATAAATTAATTGTTCTAATATGCCTGTTAGTTCGACCCTGCCCGAGCCCGGCCTCTCGGCAGAGCGAGTGCCAGCGATAAATTCAGGTCTCCGCCTCGCCTTAGGCAAAGCAATTTTGTCGGCCGTTGCTAATCGCTCCAGTTCGCCTAAGACCGAGATATTGCCTATCGGAGGTGCTTACTTTCGAGGTAAATTGAAAGATTCACCCACCTTTCACTCCGCCGACAGTTATAATTGGGCGTATTAAGTCCTCCAGAACATGACTAATTGAAACGTCAACAATCAAGAGTCACGAAGGTGTCGCTTTACCAATTGTACGAATCATTTCATTCACCCACAGAACCCCCGTCTGAAACATCCAAACCAAAAGCTTCTTTAAAAGCACTATCATTACTCACCTTAAAAACCAAGTTTAATTAAGTTCTTAATTTGTAGATTCTATATCTTCAAATTTGTCATTTACTCATATTATTTTTATTATGTACGAGTATGTACTATATTTCCGATATTAACATGTTACTGTGTAGCTAAAAAAAAACGCTTTTATGAATTGCTAACGCAACATAGGCTTATGCCTATTGGGATGGGCAATTTACAAACTATTAAAAAAATATATGTTCAAGTAAAATAATTAAAAATAAATTTTATAGTAGTTTTCTTGGAAAAACAATGTATGGAGAGAGAGCTAATTCTTTTCACCCAACCTATACAAACTTGCGATAAATCACTTTCTTCGGGTTTATACGTCAAACACCGTGAGAGAGAAAGAGACAACAAAAATAACACACCGCTTTTATGTACTGTTAGGATGATCGTGGTCTCCCGCGTCTCCGGGGACTCCGCCCAAACGTTTTCATATGCGACTAAACTCGACATAACTAAAAAGTTTTTAGGTTGTATGCTATATTTTTATTTATAACAATACTGGAAAAAAGTGGTTGTACGAATAAACAAAAACATTATGTTGGCATGTGCTATGAATGGATGTATAAATACCCTAGACCTAGTCCTAGCCACGCCCAGGTCTGCCGAGTCCGGCAAAAAGCAAACATGACTTGGAGTATTTATTTTTATTTTTTATGGTGACCCACAGATTACAGTTATAATCAGCGAATTTAACTCAAACCGGTCTAAATCATATTTTTTTAATGTGGATAGTGGATACTGCACAAGAGTCTCGACTGCTCCTGACTGTCTGGATCCAGTAGGACTATAATAATAATAAAGTTTTATTCCGGAAGGTATGCAGGAGTAGTGCAATGTAATACCTTCCAAAATTGATATCAATACATACTAATAATAATATTAACAAATAAAAATAAACAGAAATTCATGAGAAAAAAATAAATAAATAAAGTAAAATAAAAAATTAACTATGGCATTCCCAATTGGGATGTGTTATGAAGCTGAAGGAAGTGAGGAGTGTAAACATATTGGAAAAAGTAAATTGAATTTAAAAAATTATGTGGAATGACATATCATCGCCGAAAAGGCAAAAGGGCTGAAACAACGTTTTGGGAAGTTTACACCAGAGCACTTTAAAGTTATTTGTTTTACAATAGAATTCACAAGTCTTCAGTTTCTGTTAGAATTTTGAAAAAAAAACGTTTATTCAGGTAACTTAATGCTCTCACTGAGTTACCTGAAGCGAAAAAAAGCTAAAAAAAGTCCCAAACTTGTTTCGCTTGAGTCAAGCCTTCTCCCACAAGGTAAATATATTTCAGATGGCTGAAGGGCCACAAAAGTCTTCAGAATCAAACGAGAGTCAAAACTTTCGATGCAAAAAAACGATCCGATCAAAACTGCATATTTAACTCATATTTGACCAATGTGTCACTTAAGCCTTTTTGCCATTCCAGCGACGATATGATAATGCAATAAATAAATAAAAATTGCGTATGCACAAGTTCGTTCTGTTGTTAGTTTAAGCTGTAAATACTGAAATTAAAACTTTAAACTTGTATTCCCACGTTTTGAAAATCCAAAATGAAAATAAAAAAATTACATGGGTTATCAAAGTGATCATAATTGCCACCATAAATATTCAACGGGTATAACATGTGGCCATAAATCACTCGTATTATGTTCATTGTTTTGTTCTACTATCAATTCCATGGAAACCTTCAGTAAAAAAATCGAGTGAGTAATTCTAACTGAGGCCATATATGTGCAATCTGGCAAAATCCGATATGTGAATTCCTTGAAGGGCTGTGTGCAAAAACGTGCTGACCGGGTATTTGAACGGATTTTAACGATTTTTCGTTATTTTTAAATAGACACAAAATTAACTGCAAAACACATATTTTTCTGTACCATGCATGTAAATATGATAGTGAGTCTTTAAAATAACGTTTGCTACTGATACAGATTTGGTCAAGAACATCAAAAAATATTAAAAGTATATGCATCATTTTATTTAAGTAAATTTGTGATTTTAAACTACCTTGAAGAATACGTAGTTGTGATTTAAACTCTAACTAACTAACCATCATGCTGTTTCTCCGCAGGGGTAGGCAGAGAGAATGAACCATCACACAACTCACACTCTATATAAATACTTATTTTTATGTAATCTATAAATGTAATCTATGCTATTATTTTTATGTAATCTATAAATGTAATCTATGCTAAATATAAATACTTATTTTTATGTAATCTAAAACTATAATAATTACCTCCAATCTCCAATCTAACGAATAATCTCCAATCTCAAATCTGATGAGATTGGAGATCAATGACGATGTATCAATTTAAATTAAGGAAGTAGTGTGTGCCAAGACAGAGTTGTATGGCGGTCCATCCTCTGGGAAACAGCGTGATGGTTAGTTAGTTAGTTTTAATAATTACCTGCCTAATTGATAACATTCTCGTGCATTCTCGTACATTCTCTTACAACACTTTTCTTCGTACATCTGCTCTACATGTCCAAACAGTAAATAAACAGTAAACAGTAAATTTTAACCATATATACCTATCTTTCTTATGGAGGTAAATGTTTGTTCATGTTACTGTACGAACATATTACACGAACGTATAAGTTTGTCCATTATTTATTTTCTCATGAGTCATGAAAACACGTATATTTTTTTTTTGTTTCATTTATTACTTTTCACCATAAGGACGTTACATTCTAGGGCGGAATTTCGTAAGTGAAAGTTTTGTCAAATTCCTAGCCATTCTTTTACAATCCTTCTTGCACCAATCCTCTTTCGTGCAGTCAGTTTATCTCTTCCTCGGCCTGCCTCTGGGTTACTTTCACTAGGTCACCCACTTTGCCATGACTTTTTGTGTCCTGTCATCTGGTATTCATTAGTCGTGGCCAACTTATCGCACTCTTTAAGACATACTGAATCTTACGTTGGTTTCATGCCTAGTCTAGAGTTCATGTGTCATTTTAAATATGAATTATCTTGCTTGGGTAGGTATTACATACTTATTTTTCAATTTTCAGACTTTTTTTATTTTATAGTTCAAATTTGTCATTTACTTTTATTATTTTTATTTTTATTATGTATGTACTATATTTTTTATATTAACATGTCACTATGTAGCTAAAAAACCAAATGCAAATTGCCATCTCAATACAGGCATATGCCTAGTGGGATGGGCAATTATACCAAACAACAAAAAAATGTATTGTTAAGTTAAATAATAAATTAATTAAAATAAATAAATAGTTAATACCGCACAAGGGTGCCAACCGTCTAGAGCCGGTGGGAATGTGGTATCCCCAAATAGGGGTATATTGTGAGGCTGAAGGTAGTGGGAAAGAGAAGGAGATGGGTAAAAAGAAGGTTGGGAAGTACCTGGCTAGTCAGAACTGGTCACAAACGACTAAAACCATTTTAATAATGCAAGGTTTAGATTCCGAAGGGTGGTCTTTCACCAGGGCGATACTTAGAGTATCTACCACTCTGAAACTGCCGCACATATGTTTAATATTAATTAAATGTGTTATAGCACATATTACTTACAAAAGTTATTTTCGCACGCTAGGTTTGAACCCGTGACCTTTGGATTCATAGTAAAGGGTTTTACCACTTTACCATGGAGGCCGTCAACTAACCATATCATTTTTTCACACACATATAATAAACCAAAAAAATATTTACTTAAAAACTTTATTTTTAATGTTTTATGTAAAATTTGTATTAATGGAATTGCCTCCTTTCTGCATTTACCCATTCAAATACATTATGTTGCAACTCTCCAAGTCATATTGTAGGATTACAATGTAGTTGATTAGTTATTAATCTATCACACAGATAATTCTACGCGTCATAGGAACAGGTGTTGTACAGTTGGCATTGGCCTGATTATATTGGTGATAGTGAGACCTGACAACTCTCAATGCTGAGCTGACCGCCGTGTCGAGTGCCAAGTCTTGGCACGACTGCCAACATGCCAACATTCAGTCGACGTGCCTGCCGGTCTGCTAGGAGTGCCAGAATACCACTGATCAAAAATTCCCTAGAATTGTGATTTTATTTGTATGTGAAAAGTCTGCCAGTTAGTTCCACTAGCAGACATTCACGAATGAGGTTTATGGTAAGGTTTAATGGTGTTAGGAAGGGAATGAAATGAGAAATATGAAGGTTTTGAAGCACCTGGCTATTCATATCTGGTCACTTTTTTTTTGTTTATCTTAATACCGCACAAGAGTCTCAACTGCTCCCAAGTTGCTCGTCTGGACCAAGTGAAACTATAGCATCCCCAATTGGGGTATGTTGTGAGGCTGAAGGTAGTGGGGAGGAGAAGGAGATAGGGAAGATTAAGGTTGGGAAGTACCTGGCTTTTCATATATGGTCACAAAACACGGCTGAATTCATTCCAAGTAACGTTTCGATTCTGAATGGTGGTCTTTCACCAGGGCGATACTTTAAGTATCTACTACTGATCAAAAATACCCTAGAATTGTTCTTTCTATTTGTCAGCAACAAAACAAATTGAATGTTATTGTAAAGCCGCCTCTGTCGGCAATAAAACTAAACCCTAAGTCACAGATATTCACTATGAGACTCAATAAGCGTCCATTCCGGACACTAATAGTATATGTGCCATAGATTTATTTAACATTGTACCAGTCTGAAGATGTCCGTCATAAGGTGAAACCGCCCAGCTCATAAATAAAAAGTAGTGGAATAAAGTCAAAAGTTTGGTATTATTAAAATCAACCCTAGAATTGTGATTTTTGTTTGTATTTGAATAGTTGCTCGGAGCCAGTGTAACTGTGACATTTCCAAATGAGGTGTAAGGCAAGACTAAATGGAGTGAGAAGGGGAAGGAAATAGGATGGTTCCTGGCTATTCATATCTGGTCACTAAGCTCGGCTGAATCCACTTCAAGTAACGAGGTGAGAAGGGGAAGGAAATAGGATGGTTCGTGGCTATTCATATCTGGTCACTAAGCTCGGTTGAATCCACATCAAGTAACGTTTCGATTCTGAATGGTGACATTCCACCAGGGTGATACTCGCGGTATATAATTATAATAATATTTGGACGATTTTTATAGCGCCGTTTTTGTGAAAAATCACCTCAAGGGCGCTGTACAGATCTTACTTTCTATCATTACATATTAATTCCTAGTTTAGATAAGAAAATATACAGGAACATACTTACCTGGCAGGTCCCATCAGATAGGCACAATTATTAACTTAAAATTATGACCATTATTTTAATTTTAAATTTTTAAATTTTTTTTTTTGATTTAGGGCATGGGAGCGAAATTAAAAGATTGGACTTTTTGAATTTGTCATACAGTTCAGGAATTTTAAAGAAGTGATTTGTGAAATATCCTACTTATTTGGCGAAAAATAACAAGAAAGACTAAAACACGTCAGGCAGCTGCGAAAGCGCCACGACATATCTAACAGGTTATATGCGCAGGCAAAAAGAAGAACTAACGAACAAATAAAAAATATTGTAATGATGATTGTATTGAGTGACAAAAAAGGCCGCCTCTCTCAGTAAAAAAAAACATTTGTTGAAAACATCGCTCGGGTTCGGGAACAGTCGGTTGAGATCGGCACTCCCCCGCCCCCCTGCCGGTTACCGGGCCGGCGGTCGAAGGGACGAAACATGCGGCCAATTGTATATTATACAATTCTGATTCATGCCGATTTGAAATAAAATTAATTTCTCCCGTTTATTTAAGACTTTTCGACTCCAAGGCCCTAGACAGGCTAATTAAATGGATTATCTGATCAAAAAGAATTTCGATGTTTTGATCAATTTCACCGGAAGTAAGTTTAAATTAAGCATACTTCGGGCACACTGACACGCCCACTACAAACTTTTCAGACCAGAATACAAATAATACTGTGACTCTGTTTTACTGGAAATTTACTTGTCAGAATATAAATAAATATTTGAGTGGTTTATGAAGCACGTGAACTAGTGCAAAGCATTGTGACGATGTCTTTCGGGTTTTTTTCATTTTTTCAGTTGAATTTTTAATTAGCTAAAATATGACAGACTTACAAATTATATTCCAACTACCTGTGGTGCCCAGCTACGCCCGATTTTCTGCACTATGTTTATTATTAAATACTTCTGTACAGTTTCTCTTAGTGAAACGAAACATGTCAGTAAAATTGAACACCATTGAAATTGGAATTAACTTTAAAGCGACGTTGCCAGCCAAACTTGCGGAAGGAGCTAACTAACTAATATTCCGATGATTAGAGTTATCTAATGAATAGTAGTTTATTGAGAGGTGGTGAAATAGCCCCTAAATCGGATAAATTATAATGCTGTATTAACCTTTGTCTTTTTAATTTTCATGTTTGTGTTTTTAACTAGTGATATTATTTAAAATTATACACGTTGCAGTAATTCATTCACACGCTTACCTTACCCTCCATTACACTGCACATAGTTGTTAATACCTTTATAGCTGTTAGTTGTAGCTTTTACGTTTAGACTAGTTGTTACCAATACAAAATCACGGGGATGTAACTTGATTTTCCAAGAAAAATGTTAGTTGCTTTAATCTGATCATTTAAATATATTAAAAGCAAAGGCACAGAAGCACTACCCTGTCATACTCGCATAAAGTATGTACAATATTGAATTAAATAATGTGAAATAATTGCAAAAAATAAAACTACAATTTCAAAAATACGTAAGTTCAATTGATCGCACCGCCGCGGGCGCCCCACTTACCGTCCTACAATAACGTGGGACAAAAGCAGTAACTACATATGCCCAAACGCCGCCAAAGTCACAGTAGACTATTCTATGTTCACTAGACTACACAAAATATGTATGCTGTGAGCTGTGCGCGCGTTCAAGTGTCTCGTTTGTGTTGGTATCTTTGTTAGTGTCTAAGGCAGTGCTTTTACGGAACAAATGCAATAGCAATCAGTGACATCTTTTGATATCTACCTCTATTATCAATTTATCCGCTGTTCTTTCTACTGCCTACCCTGATCATAAACTCGGTCCACGCCACTGATTATAATTATAATAGGTAGCTGATAGGTACTTTATTGGGTAGGTAAGGATTTTAAAGGATTCTTCTTTAATTTGTTAATTTTCTGAACACATCTGTCTGTTCTAAATTTGAAAAGTTAACACACGTAGGTACGTTCGCAGGTAAATTTTCACAAAGAAAATTTTTACAGCTATTTATGATTGCGATATTTTTTTCTATGTGAAAATAAACAAATACGTTGTAAACTTTGAAACAAACAAAATGGCATCTTGTCTAATGTTTTGACAGTGACATTTATATCCCAAACAGCAATAGGTATATAGTGAAAAAAGTCTTAAATGAATGCTGTGCAGATTTTTATAATGTCAGAGCTCACCGTTCGACAGTTTTTCCAGCTTGAAAATCTCTAGAGAAATATTTCAATTACGATATTTCATTAGTTTCTTTACAAATAAAGTCAATAAATTTCAAGGCCTACCAGGGGTACATAAAATATTAGGTTAAACATATTTGATACTGTGTAATGTAGTTTGAACCGTATTTTCAGATATTGGTATTCAATCATATTATTTTATATTATTATTACTAACGAAATTCTCAAAAAGTCCTCCTTCCAAAACGTCTCCACTTGATCATTCCAGTTTTTTTTTAATAATGTGATAGTTCAAGGCTAGCAGGAGTACATAAAACACTAGGTTAAACATATTTTTTACCGTTTGATGTCGATATTTCGTCAGTTGTGTAAAATTGAGACGTCTCGTTCCTAATAACTTATTTATCAGTTCATCAATATTAAATATTTGTCTTCGGATCGATGCAGGGCGGGCGTCAACGTAACGCTGTCACAGTGGAGGAAGGTGGTGGAAATTAGGGGAGGAGAAGGAGGTAGAGAATGTTTTTGGTAGAGATGTATTAAAAAAAACGCCGATTTTTCGCATCAACTTTGTACACGTGTTTGTATAAAATATACCGCGCAAGAGTTGAAATTACCTTAAGACAGTGGCAATGCGATTTTTTTTTAAAATATTAACTCCGCACAGGAGGTGTTGAGAAAAATATTTTTTCTCGGAGCCTGTGTCATCTTTGGGGATGCTGTTTGGAGGGTCTTTTGAGGAAAGTAAGGAGTGAATCTGGATTTTGAAGAGGCCCATGTTGAAGGTGAGAGGAAACACAGATGCCGGCAAATCGTTCCACTGCCGAACTGTTGAACGAGTCGTAAAAGCGACGCGATTTCATGTATTGAATGTAAACCGTGTACAAATGTTGGGAGCGCGTTTTGCGAGTTTCCCGACTATGCACCGGTGCCGAGGGGATCGATGACGCAAGTTCCTCGGAGCATCTTCCATTGAAATACTGGTAGAACAAGGACAGCATTCCCACCTGACGTCTGTGTTCCAAAGATTGCAATCCGTTTGTTAAGATGGAGAATTTATCAAACTGACCGGCCGTTCCTGCACAGAGTCAAGGGTTTTGTTCAGGTATTTAGGGGCTCCAGACCAGAGGTGGCTGCCAAATTCAACAGTGGGGCGCACTAAAGTGATATTCCTTTAAGTTTATTTAAAGTTTTGAAAGAATTGGACAGTGAAAAGAAATAAAGAAAAGGAAAGTCGGGTAATCCGCGCGAGTCAATAAACTAGTTAAAGTCATACAATATTTTTTAATGTTTGATAAAAAAACTACAATTTCTATGAAAAAAACTTTTCAATTATTGTTTTTCATTAAATTAGTTGGAAGGAAAACAGATTTGCTTACGTAATTGCGGAGTTAAGGTGTCGCTACTGCAAATTGTTTGGATACGAAAAAAAAATGTGTAGATCTGTGACGATTATTTTTAATAGCTAAATAAAAAAAGGTTTCAAAATATAAGACCTTTTGAAAGGTGCTGTTAGTTTCTCCATTTGTAGTTTCAATTTTTACCTAACATCCAACAAGATTATTCTTTTCTTTGATGAAAGATAATTGTTTTTCTTTTAAAAAATGCCAAAGTTCTGATAGATTTCTGAGCGTGAAAATGTTTAGTATTTAGGCTGCGGTGCTTAAGTTCACCCCTTATTCAGGGGGTAAGATTTAAAAAGAATTACTAATGGCCAGCGGTTGATTGGCACGTAAACTAACTGTTTATTTAATTTAACGTAGTGGAATTCGCAAGGTTCCACGAAGGTCGGAATTTCACTTACCGAAAACATTGTTAAATCGCTTTTTTCACATTTTCCGACGTTTTCGGGGGTTCAACGGATTTCCGCTCATTTATTATTTACAAGGGAAGCTTATTGTAAATAGTGAATAAGCACTTTTCCAAAAAGGATAGCCAAGTATCTGTAGAGTAGAAATTTGTTTTGGCTTGTTGTGGCAGTATATTCCTGCGATTTGCTAGCTTTTAATTGATTAGAATTCAGTAATAATAATAATAATAATAATAATAGTATTTGGATAATTTGTATAGCGCCGTTTTTGTGAAAAATCACCTCAAGGGCGCTGTACAAATCTTAATTTCTACTTAATATTAATTCTCAGTTTATATAAATATACAGCATCATACTTACCTGGCAGGTCACTTCTGGCAGGACACAATCACCATATCATAATAACTTAAAATTTAGAATAACTTAAATTTTTATTTATTTTTTATTTTGTTTCTTTTTTTTATATTTCTTTATTATTATTTTTCATTTTTAGGGCATGAGGGCAAATTTAAAATAAAGTATATCGGAGGTATTTTTAATTTTTCGTAGTGAAGAACAGATAATGGTGATAATCTTCTAATGAATTTAAGGAATGAGAGTCTGAATTGGGCTTGTTACATCTTGATTATGGATATGATTTTCTGAAAAAATGAGTTTTGAGTTTGGCTCTGAACTCTGTTGAGTCTTTTATTACTCTCAGATCATGTGGTAGTCCATTCCAGGCTTTAGGACCTGACACTAGGAAGGTGAATTAATAATTGTAAAACTACAATTGCCCAATCGTTAATTGAGGAGCTTAGAAGCAATTTACAAAAACGGTTCTGTAGCATTGTCAACTTTTAAATGATTATTATAAAGAAACAAAGAATGTTCTGTATTAAAATGTTTGTGGACATTAAACTAGAAACAATAATCTCTAAATGAATCAACATTTTCATGAAAGCAGGGTCTATAAAACGCTTTATCATCTTTTCGAGAAATAATTTAGTCTTGATATACACGTCAAAAGAGACATAATGAGTAAATCGTGAAGTATCGTAATCGGAATACAATTTTAAACTTTTTACATATGAGTGAAAATTACCACTATTATTTTTACAGACATTAGCGCCCCACACGGCGATCTAACGATTTATGTACATAAGACGGCTTAGCGTATTAATACATCAGGTGAAAAATATTGCTGCCTTAGCATCTATACCTCTCAAATGAAAAATTACAAATTTGAAATTAACATTTATGTAATTACAATAATACAAAAGAAATTAACCGTTTATCATTATCACCACACACTTTTCACTGAGCAAATGACTTGTTTAAGAAATGGAGTCGATACCTGCAAGTATCCAACTCTATCTTTCCGACTGCTAGCCGAGTGTTCTACCAACCGGGCTATCAGGTCACCTTTTTATTATTTTTTTTGTATGACATCTAATAAGAGCGCCCCTGTCTCTAGCGTGTATATACGCGGGAACTATATTGCTACCCGAAAAAGTTGTGAGGCGGGTCAAGGAAGGGACTGCGGGATGAGATATGTAAATGCGGCCCTTAAAGAGGCCTGGACTAAATGAAGAAAGAAGACAGATTACATTAGCTAGTTTCACATACGAGCAAAATTACACAAAACGAGTCAGAGAAACGACCCGTTCTCATAAAGACGACATCAACTGTGAACGGGTGTTCCGCTCGCGTCCGTCGAGTTTCACGCACGTGCATCGGCGCGCAGGGGATCAATGATGTAAGCATTTCCGAGCAGAATACATTGAAATACCAGTAGAACAAACTCAGCACACCTACGTTATGTGTGTGCATTAGAGATGACAATTGGCCTATTAACAACGGATTGTCAATCAGACGATCGCCCTTCTTTGCACAGAATCAATTAGGTTTATTAAGTAAAATGGGAGCTCCAGTCCAGAGGTGGCTTCCAAATTCAACTGCCGAACGTATTTGGGAATCGTTTTAGGTTTAACAGCTGGTCACCTTTGAATAATCTTATAAACTCATTATATTGATAGCAGAGTCGTACACTCCATAAAGACAAATAAGCAATGCCTACCCTGCCGTACTCGCATAAAAATATGTATAATATTGGATGAAATTATTGCAAAAAATAAATCTACTCTTTCAAAAATACGCGCTAAATTTAACGCCCCACTGACCTTCCTACAATAACATGTCAAAAGCAGTAACTACATATGCCCAAACGCCGCCAAAGTCAGAGAAAATTATTCTTTGTTCACTAGACTACACTAAATATGTATGCTGTGAGCTGTTCAAGTGGCTCGTTTGTGCTAGGCCAGACGCGCACGGGTGACTTTTGTCACGGCAACAGTTTCGTCACTGTCACTGTCTTCCAATCGAACACGCACACGGTGAGTGACCCGTCACCCTTCCGGCAATGGATTTCGAACAGGCGAATGAGTCACGGATTGACATTTTGTCACCCGTGCGCCCGTGCGCGAGCGCCCATACAAAAGTGCTCTCTACGGACACGATGACAGTTTCGTCACGCAAAAGTCACCGGCCAGTGGAACTAAAAAGTCACCCTAATGTCGCTGCACGAGCGGACCTCCACACACTTCAATAGATTTGGAGGTGATGACGTTACTGTTGCCGTGACTAAAGTCACCTGTGCGCGCTAGGCTTTAGTATCTTTGTTAATGTCTAGTGTGACGGCCTCCATCGTAGAGTGGTAAGACGCTCGATTACGAATTCAAAGTTCGCGGGTTCAAACCCGGCGTGCGCCAATAACTTTTATTTAATTGATGTGTGTCATAACACATTCAATTCATATAAAAATAATGAAAAGTATATCTGCAGCACGTTCCAAAGTGGTAGATACTCTAAATATTACCTTGGTGAAAGACCACCATTCAGAATCGAAACTTTGAAATGGCTTTAGCCGTGTTTGGTGACCAGATCTGAATAGCCAGGTATTTTCCGACCTTCCTCTTCCCAATCTCCTTTCCCTCCCCCCAACTTTCAGCCTCACAAAATACCCTATTTGGGGATGCCATAGTCTTACTGGCTCTAGACGATAGGGAGCAGTTGAGACTCTTGTGCGATATTCATTTTTTTTTTAAAGGCAGTGCTTTTACAGAAAAAAACCCAATAACAATCAGTGACATCTGTTCATAGCTCAGAACAATATTTTACAAGAGAGAGCGCTGCCGTAGTCAGTTTTGATAAGTTTGCCGAACTCGGCTTAACCTGGGCTAGGTCTAGGGTATTTATACATCCATTCATAACACATGTCGACATAATGTTTTTGTTTATTCGTAAAACCACTTTTTCAAATATATCATATAACCTAAAAAACCGTTGACTTATGTCCATTTATGTCGCATATGAAAACGTGTGGGCGGAGTCAACGGAGATGCGGGACACGAAGTACATCCTGACAATACCTTAAAGCGGTCTGATAATTTGGGAAAATTTTCTGTCTCTTTCTCTCTCATGGTGTACGACGTAAAATCCCGAGAAAGTGATTTATCTCAAATTTTTATAGGTTGGGTAAAAAGAATTAGCTCTCTCTTCATATATTGTTACTCCAAGGTTCGTACCTATCTCTATTATTAATTAATCCGCTGTTTTTCTTACTGCCTACCCTGATCAAAAACTCAGTGCACGCCACTCATTGAGAGGTACTTTTTACAATTATTCGATAGTTTTCTACTCTTTAATAGTGATGCAATTCTTTTTCTTCGACGAATTGCATTACGTCTGTCGATTACTCAATCAATAATGATGTAATTACTTTCAAGTGTAATCGAAAATCGAATAATTACAAGTATCAAATCAATAAGCGTTCAATTATGGTTGCTGCATAAAGCTCCGTACATAAAATTAAAGTTTTTTTTCATAGGTTGCAGAGGTAAATATACAGCGAGTTATGCTAAGTTTTTTTTGCTTGCAGTGAGATATCCAGTTGAATGCTAATGCATGTTATTTTGATTGAACTCTGATTTCGAGGTCGCAGTGTAATGCAAAACCATTGATCTCAATACATATTTTTTTTGATACTGAGGAATGCCATAATTTTTTGGGGAATATCTTACACGTGTTTCCAAACATTTTTCGTCATCTAAAATCTAAACCATTGTTCCGCAAAGTGTGTGCCGCGGCACACTAGTGTACCGTGGTCATCAGTTGGTGTGTCGCGGAAAGACAAAATTGAAAGCTTTCGCGCTAAGTTGGTGTTATGGATTAGCCACGCTGTCAATGGTAGTAATGAAATGTTTCCAAATGTCGTGGCTGCCGATTCAGAAAAAAGAAAGTGCAGGCTTTGATAGACATTAAAACTAAAATTTTCCGAAACAGAGCACATTTTTGGCTGCATATAAAAAATGAGTATCCACTGCTTTCAAAGCTTGCTGTTGCAATTCTATTACCATTTGCCACAACCTACTTATGCTAATTGGGATTTTCAACTCTCACTACTATTAAATCGAAAATAGAGAGCGCCTGAGGACGATCAATGAAGAGATGAGAGCAGCCTTATCAACGATTGCTACAAATTTTGATCGTATGTGCTCAGTTAAACAGGCCCACATTTCTCACTAAACATCTTTTCATATTAGGTATATTGATTTTAGTAATAAATAAATATTAAATATACATTGATTTTTTTCTTTGGCGTACCTCTAAAACTTCTTGATTTGATAGGTGTACCTTGAACACAAAAAGTTTGCGGAACACTGATCTAAACATCCATTGGTGGTATTTTTTGTTTGTTTGAGGCTTTTTCACACGTGTTAAACTGTTGTAAGTACCACTCACATCACCACGCTGATATACCTTTACTATTCATAAGTTGCTTTGTTTTAAACATTAGTCTCATTTGACATAGTCTAGTTTGACATGTCTTATTTGACATCGTCTAATTTGACATCATCTCATTTGACATGTTCTCATTTGACATCGTCTCATTTGACATTGTCACATTTTAAATATTTTTTTTGTTGTGAACACTGCAAAAGAGTCCCAACTGTCAGGAGCTAAATGAGGCTATGGCATCCCCGATCGGGGTATGTTGTGAGGCTAAAGGTAGTGGGGAGGGGACGGCCTCCATGGTCGAGTGGTAAGACGCTCGACTACGAATCCAAAGGTCGCGGGTTCAAACCCGGTGTGCGCCAATAACTTTTATTTAATTAATGTGTCATAACACATTTAATTTATATAAATATAATAAAAAGTATATTAGCGGCACGTTCCAGAGTGGTAGATACTCTTAGTATCGCCCTGGTGACCACCATTCAGAATCGAAACGTTGCTTGAAATGGCTTTAGCCGTCTTTGGTGATCAGATCTGAATAGCCAGGTACTTCCCAACCTTCCTCTCCCCAATCTCCTTCCCCTCCTACGTTCATTCTCACAACATACCCTATTTGGAGATGCCATGGTCTCCCAGGTTCCAGACGGTTGGGAGCAGTTGAGACTCTTGTGCGGTATTCATATAAAAATAAAAATAAAGCAAAACAAAAGATGGGTAAGAGGAAGGTCAGAAAGTACATAGCTATTCAGATCTGGTCACCAACCACGGCCAAAGCCATTTCAAGCCACGTTTTGATTCTAGATGGTGGTCTTTCACCAGGGCGATACTAAGAGTATCTACCGTTTGACATAAAATATTAGCGCCATTTTGTTTTTATCGATTGTCGGTTCGTTTCGGTATTTTAACAAATGTGATCACCTGAAAAGCATAACGGTAATGTTTTTATTACCTGATCACAATTTGTTCAAAAGCTTAACAAGCCTCGAATTGACGATTACCGGGTACCATTAAAATTAAAACAAAAACAGAAAACAAAATGTCGCTAATCGCTGAAATGGAAATGTGACAAAAGTTAGAAACGTTTCAACCTTAGTACCGCCTTATTGAAAGATTTAGAATCGAAACCATTTTGCTTGATATCGCTTTAAAGGATGATTCACACCAACGTCCGGTTCCGCTCAGTGTCGATATTTTTATTGATATGGTATGAATATCAATAATTAAGACAAAATTTAACTACTTAGTTAGTTAAATAATTATTTTGAATTGTAAAAATACTAACATCGCAGATTTTATCAAAAACCATTTTTTATCACTAAATAATATTTTTATTAATCATTAATTATTAAAATATTGTTTAAAAATGGTTTTGATAAAAAAAATCTGCGATTTTACGACACTTCAAAAATAATTATTTAACTAAATAAGTACCGTCTTCTAAGGGTGGGCAGAAGGATATATGTTACAACTTTGTCTTGGCACATACCTTGATCGATATTCATACCATATCAATAAGCTCTCTTGCGGAACAATATCGGCACTGAGCGGAACCGGACGTTGGTGTGAATCAGCCTTAAGTGTGTTCAATTGACAGAACTGAATAATCAGATACTCCTACATCCTCGCTCGTATCTCTTTACCCTCCAACTCCATTCAGTCTCACAACATACCCCAAACTGTGGATGCCATAGTTCAACTGGCTCCCGACAGTTAATAATCGAGAGAAAAACTAATTGAAAACGAGGTGGATGAAGACACCGTTCCGCATGGCTTCGAATGTTTTATAGCCAACCTCTGATTGGCGACGGTACCAGAAGAAGAAGAAAACTGTACTTAAAATCATGTTCCTGATCTCTGAAATATCGTTCAAAACCTGTAAACTAAAACAGATGAGCCAACAGCTGATGACTGGGGTACATAGATCTCTATCTTTACGAGATATTCAATTGGTTTGCCATCTATCGACGTGACTACAAGCTTGCTTTAAAATAAGGTTGTGTACCCGGATGCATTGGTAAAGAACTATGATATAGAGCCTTACAATAATAATTGTATTAACTAAAAATAATTTTCTTTATGATTACGTACGTCCATACGAGTGTAAAATTTTCAAATTTGAGCCGTGTTAAATAATCAAATTTAAAGATAATCTTTTCAATTACCCACTGAATACCGCACAAGAGTCCCAACTGCTTAGAGCCAGTGGGACAATGGCACCCCAATTAAGGCTGTCGTGAGACTGAAATTACTTTGGGAGGGGAAGGAGATGGGATAGACGAAGATTAAGAAGTGCCTCGATATTCAGATCTGATCACACAAACACGGCCAAAGCCATTTCAAGCAACGTTTCGATTCTGATTGATGGTCTTTCACCAGGGCGATACTTAAAAGTATCTACTACTCTGGAACGTGTCACAAATATAATTATTTGATCGATCCGTAAGAACTACTTCAAAGAACTACTTCTTTTGGCGGCAGTTCCTACTTCCTTCATGGTTCATTGAACGAATACTTCAATTGAAGTTGGCAGTTAAGTTTAGCGATGTTACCGCTCCGTGTAAGCTATATCATTTTGCGGCAGTTCAAAATTCATTCATTTCATTGAACAAATACTTCAATGAAAGTTAGATTTCAAAGAACTACTTTAATTTGCAGCAGTTCAGTTGTGAACTTCAAAGCTTATAAAGATGTACTTCATTTCAAGTACTTCAATTAATGTTTGAATTCAAAGCACTTCGATCTAAAGGAACGTGTTTTTTTAAAGTGTTTTTTAGGCGAGGAACCGATTCCAGTTCTTTTCAATTTCAAATCGCTACCGACTAGTACGTTTTTTGGGGGAGGAACCATTTCCAGTTCCATTTCTTTTCGTTTTCAAATCTCTACCGACTAGGACTTTTGTTTTGGCGAGGAACTTTTGTCGATTTGCTAGTACTTTTCGTGGAACCGGTTCCAAAAAGAACTGGACAAATAACCAATAATAATAATAAGTTTATATTGCGAAGGGTTCATTTTGAAGAACTAGCAGTTCGTGAAGCATTCACAAAAAAAAATAAGTTTTTCCCAACGCTAGTTATGACACATATGAATTAAATAAAATGTATTTGCTCGCCGGGTTTGAACCCGCGACCTTTGGATATTCGTAGTCGAGCGCCTTACTACGACCACGAAAGTCGTCAAATGTATTTTAGCATTATTCTGTATTTGAAATGAGTTGATTAATGTAACTAATATTTTTTCTTGGCAAGTCAAGTTAGCCACTAGTTGTTTCCTGTGATTTTTCACTGATAAAAACTAGTTTATATTGTATAAACAAAATAACAAACTAAAAAAATAAATACTGTATAAAACCTCACGTGAATAGTTTCCTAATAAATATTTTGGTCATACTTCATAATCGTTTCGAAATATCAAAATAATAATATTTTACGCAAATCAGGGCAAAATACCAAAGTTAGATAAATTATGGAAAAAGGGTTATTGCATCGAACACAAGTATCGAATACTTTAAAGCAAATCGTGATAATGTGCTAAATTGATTTAACAGTATTTTAATATAGGTATATTTACTAACACATGTCTTTATATACAAATAATGTAAGCGATCGTTTCTGTATGATTTCTGTTGAAACAATTAAAAAAAATTTTAAACGTTAAGTAAAGAAAAGTCGAAACAACTCTCTTTTATTACACATTGATACATGTATCTTCTGTTTTATTCAATATTTTTAAATGGTTTATGTTTTATGCGTATTATTTACAACTACATTATTTATTTGTACATGTTACTAATCTCCGAAATGCAATATTCCCGCAAGGTACAACTTCCGTCGTAACTTGCTGATTGTTATTTCGTAATAACTCACTTGTATTTTACAAAATGATATTTCTCTCAATTGTGCTATCGTTTCAGATAATATTTTGGTCTATTTTTTTATTACATGTTGATGGTAAAAATGTTTTTTTCTGGAATAGCTACTTGCATACGGAGAATTAGTTTTTTCTCCTTCACGTCTCTAAAACAAGTTCGATTAAGAAATGTCAAGATTTTTTTGGTTGTTTTATTCTAATTTCGTATGTCTTAATAAATTATGTTGCTCATTAAAATTAAAATAAATGAGGTTTTCCTGTAAATACAAACAGTAACGTCACTTTGAAAATCGTTTTTTTTTCTGCCGCACTGACGTAAGCAAACTTAAAATATGTATTACCCTTAAAGTAACAATATATGGAGAGAGAGCTAATTAATTCACCCAACCTATACAGATTTGGGATAGATCACATTCTCCGGATTATTACGTAGCACACCATGAGAAAGAAAGAGACAACAAAATTTTCCGAATTATCACACCGCTTCAAAGTATTGTTAGAATGTTCTTCGTGTCCCGCGTCTTCGTTGACTCCGCCTACACGTTATGATACGCGAAATAAATTGACATAACTCAACGGTTTATTAGGTCACACGTTATATATTTATTTTTAATAATACTGTGAAAAAGTGGTTATACGAATTAACAAAAATATAATGTCAACATGAGCTAAAAATGGATGTATAAATACCCTAGCCCTAGTCTTAGCTACGCCCATGTCTAGCCGAATAAAAAAAAAAACGTAAAAACTGACTAGAGCTCTCTCTACAGCGCTCTCTCTTGTATATTATTGCTCTGAGGTATTACTCGACTCGTGCTGAACTGAACGCAATGGAAAAATCTCTAAATATTGAATATTTTTTTGACAAGCAATTACGGTATGCGAACAAAAACAATCAAATTTCATCAGGTTTTCTCGTAAATACAAACATTAACGTTACTTTGAAAATAGTTTTGTTTTCTGCCGCACTGGCGTAAGCAAACTTTAATTGCACGACTTGAACCGAAGTGAACGCAATGGAGAATATCTCTATGGATTGATTATGTTCTCGACAGGTGATTACAGTTCATTTAAATATGCGAAACACAGGTTTTAAGGAATGAAAACTCCTGAAAAGAACATTATGAATGCTCGGTGACTATAGGCACCTCCGGCACACAAGAGGTTAAGGGGTACTAATTCGCCGTTTAAATAAATAAATAATTTATCAGTATGTCCATTCCCTTATAATCCACATTTCTTTCATGTAACTGCCTAAAAACACGATATTCTTCGGTAATTAATCACAATTACGACGCATTGAGTTCGAAGGCTAATTGCGACAGTTAATATGTCATTACAGTCATCTCTGGGTCATGATGTCATCCGTCCATTTTAGTTCCGACATAAGGTTGTCACGATCATGACAACTGAAGGAAATGTTGACGGAAATCGGAAGGTTTTCCGCTCTAATGTAATCTAATGACTCATAAGGTACCAATCGCTTAAGAGATATACCGGTAGAGGTGTGTTGTTGGCGTGTTCGTGTGCTAGAAGTAAGTTCAATTTTTCCTTACTTCTGGCGAAATCGATAAAGCGTTTTTTTAATAGAGAAATTCAAAGTCAAAGATCCCCGTAAAATAAATATTGGATAATTCTATCCATAACCCCATCTATGTTTTCAATTTTGTTCGGATAGAACTTTGCTTGCGATCATAAAGATTTGCCAAGTTATCGGAATTTTTTTTTTTTTAATTATGTGTTTAAAATGACGCTTAATGAATTGGTTTGGGTGGCAGAGTTGGTAGATGTGCCGCTCTCGGACAAAGTAGAGGTCCCGAGGTCAAGCCTTGGTCACAACCTAATATTTTGCTGTGTCTTTTCTGTTTTCATAATATTTTAAGATTGATAATAATCTTTCACAGTGATTCAAATACTTGAATCGGGCCATGTAAAAAGTCAAAATAACAGAAGAGTATGTATGAGACGATGTATGAATGTGTATGAAGCAAAGAGTGTGTGCCAAGACAGAGTTGTATGGCGGTTCGCCTTCTCTGCCTACGCCTTCGGGGAAACGGTGTGATGGTTAGTTAGTTAGTTCTTTCAAAAATCAATAATATAATCGATTTTTTGGTCTGTCTAGGGCGTAGGAGTCAAAAGGTCTTATCTAAATTGGCGACATTAATTTTCTTTTAAATTGGCTGAGATCACACTTCTAGAGATTATTTGTTCAGTGCTTCCAACGTTTACTTGACATAATATAATCTATGAAACCTTGATCTGCATACATAAGATAATTGCGTAGCGCTATGCATACGACTATAGGCAGATACGTACGTCTGTGTATACAGTAACATAATACGTACATACTTCGTTATCTTGGGCCCTATTCTATCAGAGGTCGGCTATCCATAACCTGTATACTGCTCTGCGGAACTGCTTTCGTACCAGTCACGTATTTTTCGTTCCTCGCTGTGTGTTTACTAAATCTGAGTTTTCTTCATTTTAAAGCTAGTACGATTTCACAATTTTTGGTAATTCTAAACTTCTTTATTCTGATTCGCCTATTGTTCCACATTTAAAAGACTTTTAGGTGTCGTATCCTAATGCATTGCTTGCATACAGCATGCTTCAAACTCGTGATTACTTAAAAACCGAAAATTATAGTAAAAATGAAAAAAACAAAAACACAATTTCTTACATAATAAAAAAAGCAAACTATAATATTGTTTAATATTTAAATTTTCTGTCCCTTTCTTGCCAATAACAATAAGTAAGCTTAAGCAGGATAAAGGCTGTTTCTCACTGAGGTTTGGCAAAGACATCACTGTCGAAAGTGTGTACGTATGCACCAATACATACAATCTTAAATTTGTGTTGTTCGGGTCAACTCTAATTGAGAACACATATTTTGAAAATAAAAGATTTCAAAAACCAAAAATGTCGCTCCATAATGTATGATATATTGATATATTTTTAAATAACTATGACGCCGTTTTTCAGAGAGAGTAGGCAGAAAGGATACGGTCCAACATATCCGTTTTTGGCACACATTCCTTACTTCATTCACATTCATACATCGAATCGCTCATAGGTACACTTCGGTTATTCAAACTCTACTCAAGTATTTGATTTACTCTGACTCTCGTATGATTCTGAGGACTTTTGTGGCCCATCAGCTATCAAAATATATTTACCATTTGAGAGAAGGCTCGACACAAGTTTGGGACTTTTTTAGCTTTATGTCACTTCAGGTAACTCAGAGAGAGCATTGAGTTAAAATAAATATATGTATATATTTGTATAAATAAATAAAATATATTATACATATTTATATTTATAAATATATAAATATATGTATATATTTGTATAAATAAATATAAATATATATATATTTATGTATAAATATATATATATATATATTTATTTATATATATATATATACATATATTTTCACCAGGAAGGTAAAAGGGCTGAAGCACCATTTTTGGAAGTTTATTATTTTATTGTTTTATTTTTTACAATAATAATATATATTTGTTTGTTGTATAGTTTCACGTACTTGCTTCAAAAACTTGTTTACATAAAACCAAATATGTACCAATTTACAGTCTCACAATGAATTTTGTTGATAACTCATGGGAGTGCAACTTTGTTGTTTGTTTTATCACATATAAAATGATTGAATCTGATACACATTAATTAATAACGCTCATATGGGGTAAATAACAGGGTGTACCATCACAAAATAAAAGGTGTGCTCTTTATAAAGATCATCAGTGAAACATCCAGTTTTTTGCTTTTTTGCATTCAATATTTTTATTTTGACCATTAATCTAATCAAATCCACCGGCCGCCCTTCAGATCGGCCGCCTGTGTGCTTCACATAAATGAAACAGAGATGAGGCGTCTCTGCATGCAGAAATAGCAGTAAGTAGTTAGGTTAGGGTTTTTTTAATCCAAATTTTGAAAATATGCCGGAGCCGCCATCTTGGAAAACACGGCTTATTTCTCGGTATTTGGTAAATATCTCCACAAATATTTGGATTGTAAAATGTTGCCTTTGAATAAATTTAAAGCTTACTTAATTTTAAATAAAACAACCCATCTAGTTTTTTCAAGGAATTTCTAGTTAAAGTGCTTTGAACAAACCACGTTTTAAAAAAAACGAAAATTGTGCTACCCACGTCAATCCTTTCAATCAATAATACTTTTAATACTCACATCGTTTCAACGACCTCGTGAGCTCTTTGGACCCGAATTTAGAAGTCACGAGTTTGAAACCCGGTGCGGACATTTTGTTTTCATTCGTATGCCTTATACAACAAATAATATAAGTTAAATAAACCACTTCTCGTTCCAAAGTAGTGAATTTCTCCCTGTTACCTTGGTAAATGCCTGACTATCTTTGACCGTGTTTAGTGATCAGATTTGAAAAATCAGGTACCTCTCAACAGTCCTCTTCCTCTCCCCCATCTACTTCCCCTCCCCACTTTCTTCAGCCTTATAACACACCCTAAAATGTGAATGCCATATTTCCACTGGCTCCAGGCATTTAGGGTCATAATAACCTAACTCAATCTAATATTTTCTGATCTCACATAACCTAAAAAACATCGTTTATAATACGAAGTATTGAAAGGCAAAGGATAAATAATAAGTCAGTGGAACATTGATCATTTTGTTCGTATTACAAATTGTAGCATCAAATTCTAACTCTAAAACATTAAACACATAAAGTAAGAATATAAATATATGAAGATAGCGCTCAATATTTTTACCCAACCTATACAAATATACGATAAGTCACTTTCTCTGGGTCTTTACGTCGTGAATCGTGAAAGAGAAAGAGACAAGACAAGTTGTCACATAATATCGCACCACTTTTATATATGTAATTGCGTTTTCTGTCTCCCGCGTCTCCGGCGACTCCACCCACTACGTTTTGTTGTGCAACATAACTCAACGGTTTTTAAAGTTATAAAATTCTTTTCACCCAATCTATACAAACTTGCAATAAATCACTTTCTCCGGCTTTTTACGTCGTACACCGTGAGAGAGAAAGAGACAACAAAAATAACACACCGCTTTTATGTACTGTTAGGATGATCTTGGTCTCCCGCGTCTCCGGTGACTCCGCCCACACGTTTCATATGCGACTAAACTCGACACAACTATTTTTTGGGTTATTTGCTATATTTTCTTTAATAACAATACTGTGAAAAAGAGCTTATATAAATAAAGAAACATTATGTCAGCATGTACGAATATGAATAGATGTAAAAAGGTGAGTCCGTGAAAACCCTAGTCACGCCTGAGTCAGGAAAAAAAACCAACACTCCTGACTATACTGTTTCGCAAAGCTATCTCTATTGTTATCCCGAGATAAAACATATGAAATGTTTAATGTTTGTAATTCTCATTTTCTAGTTGGTATCAGCTATTTTTTTCCTGTGTGTAATTTATTCTATGTAGCTTTTCCTCATTCACTTCTTGCTGTGTTTTTTTTTCATGCAATTAAATCCGGATATCATTGCTTATGCCATACCATGCCATAATAATTTCAAATTACATAAAAAATACACGTTTCTAGAATCTAGATAGTGGCGAGATGTAAATAACGACATCCTTATGTCCAACAAACAACCTTGCTTTAATATCACCTGAATGTAAATAAGTCTGGCCTACTTTTCGGAAAACCGTCTCGCTAATAATAAACCGAGTTGAAAATAAACACCAACTTCCTGAAAATCACACGCAAACATAGCTGCGAGAAAAATAATTTTGTTTTTGTTGACTTCGTCGGGACGCTTCGATGTTTGATTTTCAAACTTAAATTAGGTTAGGTTTTGCTTCCTTTCACAGTCTTATTTATGGAGCGTAGTTTTGTAGAGTAAATTTACTCTCGACTTTCAAAATTTTCCAGAGGAAAAGTTTTTGTTTGAATTAAACACCTAATATTTGTTTTTATTTTTTAACTCTTTTCGTGAAGAAAGCCTCAAAGGAAAATGTGAAATTACTCGCTTAGGAAGGTGATCGTATTGAATTTGTAATAACAGCATAATATATGTAAACCAAATTATTTTCCTTTTCTCATTTTATCTTAACTACGAAGTCAATAACTAAAGCTAAAAAAAATAACGAACAGTGAACTTCAAAATCATGAAATTTGAACAACTTTTTTGTGTTGAATTTCTAAGCCA
Organism: Drusus annulatus; assembly: GCA_022651775.1. Lineage (NCBI taxonomy): Eukaryota > Metazoa > Arthropoda > Insecta > Trichoptera > Limnephilidae > Drusus > Drusus annulatus. The sequence goes on from JAGWCC010000325.1 coordinate 397,356, forward strand.
ACCAAGAAAACCGAATTTAAACAATTTCACCGAGACTGGAAAATCACGGCAATATTTACTAGCTTTTCCACTCAGTTTTGCTCGTAATATAATTTTTTTATACTTGCGTTAGTGTTTCTTATCAAACAATTAAAACACAAATATAAAACAACACAAAATGGTGTTTTTTCGATTTTTTTTACAGTTTTTACAGCAAATATTTTCTTTTTTTTTGAAGAAAGGCAAACATTCCCGGGTTACGAATAACCTGTCAATATTTGAAAAACTCCTACTATCATCTTAATAAGCGGAAGATGTTGCTTGTGCAATGGTGGAGGACTTATACTCAGTAGTTAGTTACTAGCTATACGTCCTAATTGTAAGTCACTAGTTGAAAATATTATTTACTAGCCTTTAGTAATAAGTCTCGAAGTTATTAGTTATAAGTTAAAGTGACAAGTTAAAGGTTAGATACATTTTTTTTAAAGCGCTCTTGAGGTAATTTTCCCACGAAAACGGTGCTATAAAAGTTATCCATTTATTATTTATTAGCTGAAGAATTAAACCCACGACGCCCAGGTCAACGCGTTTGTTCAATCGAGATGAACTGAGCAAGTTTCTGAATGCCATAGCTACCCGTTCGAGAGTTTTTGCTGTTTCATACAATCAAATTTCTGCTTCATAGTTAACATATAAATTTCTTTAAAATAAAAATGTTTTTTTTATCTCTCAACTTTCATAATATGGTTTATCTATGGCCTTCGAATTCCTAGAAAAGTGTTGTGGCCATAATAGCGCCGTAATCAAATGACATTTAATTTAATAACATGGAAATAACAATTATCGATTGAGGTCGTTGCACATTTGCACGTAGCGCCATAGTGCATGCACGCATGGTCACGATCTATACAAGAAAATATATCACTTTTAAATTTTCACGATAAACAAACACTTTGTGGATTGGCATGATGAATTAAATTAAAATGGATTTTGTTCGAATCCACTTTATTTGGTATAAATACGTCCACTAGTTTCGATTTAACTAAATCATCTTCGGGACTTAAAAACATACTACTTAGTATATTTTTAAGTCCCGTAGAAGATCTGGTTGAATCGAAACTAGTGGACGTATTTACACCAAATAAAGTGGATTCAAATATTTATATTTAATTCAATATCACTTTTAATTCAATTCCCTTCAAAGGTATATCAAATTATTAAATAAAACAATAAACTTTGTAAAACACCACTTTATTAGAGTTAATCACCAACCAGGTTTCGCTTTTCTCAAGCTACTTCAGGGCTTTTACGTCAACTTGATGTAAAAGCCCTGAAGAAGCTTGAGAAAAGCGAAACCTGGTTGGTGATTAACTCTAATAAAGTGGTGTTTTACAAAGTTTATTGTTTTATTTAATATACAATGTCACACCCCCAAGTTTTTGCTTCCTTCGAAAAAAGTATATCAAATTAATAACATGTATTTACAGTAAAATATATATTTTCGCTGAAAAGGCAAAAGGGATTAAGTGACACTATGGTAAAAAAAAAATGAGTTAAACATGCAGTTTCGATCAGTTTTCTATTCTACATCGAAAGCTCTGACTCTCATTTGATTCCAAAGACTTTTGTGATGCTTCGGCCATCTTAAATATATTTACCATTTTGGAGAAAGCTTGACTCAAGCAACACAAGTTTGGGACTTTTTTCTAGCTTTTTCGCTTTAAGTAACTCAGTGAGAGTATTGAGTTGCCCGAGTTAACTTTTTTTTTCGAATTCCAACCAGGTACTGAAGATATGTGAATTTTATTGAGGAAAAAAGCTTTAAAGCGCTCTGGGGTAAACTTCTCAAAATGGCGAATTACTTTTTGCTTTAAATTATTTTAGAAACATACAGTTATTTAATCAAAATGTAGTTTAAATTATCAGAATAAGCAAACACTTTGTGAATTGACATGATTAATTAAATAAAAAACACACGTTGTTTAAATCCACTTTATTTTTGTATAAGTCTACTTGTTTCGATTCTGCTGAATCTTTATCGGGACTTAAAAATATAGTAAAAATAAATAGTAAAAAAAAAAATAGTATATTTTTAAGTCCCGATGAAGATTCAGCAGAATCGAAACTAGTTGACTTATACAAAAATAAAGTGGATTTAAACAACGTGTGTTTTTTATTTAATTAAAATGTAGTTTTTTAATATTCATATTCAAACAATATATTTTATAATAAAAATCTCAATTTAGACACTGTATAAAAAGTAACTTGCATTAGGAGTGCAAGTGTAAATTATTAAAAGTGTTTTTTGAATTTTTTTTTTCAAGGTTTTCTTTATTTTAATCCTGACAGATGGATATATATTTTTATTATTATTAAATATATTCAAGTTTTTGAATAAGGACTATAAATAAAGCTACCATTTATGTAAATAGAAAACAAGAACTTCTTAAAAGATCACCAATAAACAGGGATATTTTTTTATTTCTAAAAAAGAGATAATAACATGAAAAATGCCTACTTTCATAATACTAGGGAAAGGGAAAAGCAGGAAAATAAAGTATAAACTACTCTGGAATTGATTATTTAATAAATTACTAGTAAATATATAATATTATTGAATTTAAAAAAAAAAAACAAATGCAAATATTAATATACTAAAATTAAACTCAATGAAAATTAAATTAAACTTTGACATGAAGCACTCACTTTGTGGTAAGACATAATTAAATTTTAAATAAAAATAACTTTGTTTTGACAACACTTTATTAGATAAATATACCAACTGGTTTCGGCTCTACCTGAACCTTCTTCAGGGTTGAACAAATATGTATTCAATACATATTTGTTCAACTCTGAAGAAGGTTCAGGTAGAGTCAAAACTGGTTGGTATATGTATCTAATAAAGTGGTGTCAAAACAATGTTACTTTTATTTAAAATTTGAAAATTAAATTACTAACTTTAATTTACTCGTATACTCGTACATCAGTATTATTGCACCCAGTTAGTGAGCGAGTGGTCAAAAGCGTAAACAATTATTATTAAAGATAGAACATACTGAAAATTCCTTCAAATAATTCACTCTACTGTGTAACACATCAATATTTCTTACTAGCCATGTACATTTTAAATTCAGTCGAATACAATTAACTATTAATTATTTCCTTTGTGAGCTCGTACGACCGAACGAAAGTGAACTTTTCAAATTTGGAACTGGTGTCAATTGAAATTTTAAAATTAAATCCTTACCTACCTAATTATGCACCTACCTATAGTGAATTTCAGCAGAAATCAATCTGTATTTAAAATGGGTAGATTAAAGCTACTAAAAAATATTATTGGCAAGTCAAGTTAGACTCCGTAATTTTTTGCGGGTGTTTGAGTAAGGTTTCCGCCCAGACATCGCGAGTTCAATCTTCTGATAGCTAAGTCCCCCATCATTGCACAATCAACATTCTCCACTTATTATGATAGTAGTAGGAGGTTTTTAAATACTGTGAGGTTATTTATAATCTGGGCCTGAATGTCTTTTTTTTTTCAGTACAATATAAGAACTGATGTCTTGATTTTCAGCATTAGTAGTAAAGAGAATTAATTCTAACACTATTTATTATTACACATTTTACATAACTATTATCTTATTATTATTTTAGTAAGCTTGCAGGACTAATTTGCCAATGGTCATGCCGGTAAGAGGGCAGTCTTGTTGTTGAAACGAATCGCTTCGAATGTCGATACATTTTGCATAAATAAAGCTTCGTTCAAACGACAAGCATTGCTCCTATTTATGTAACCATACCTTTGTTTTTTTTTTTGTGTACCATTTGTATTAAATATTAATGTTGGATCCAAAGCTACGATAAAACACTGAATGTGTTTTCAGCTTCAGATGAATTTGGAAAATAGTGTACTGAATTGGTGTGGATAGATTATTGAGATGAAGGGAATATGGGGAACCATTCAGTCACCAATGTAGCTAAAGTGGAAGTTCTTGATTATTCTCTCACATTGTATTATGAACGAACACGAATCACAACGAAACACCACACTTCATATTATATTACTTGAAGAACAACAACAAACCGACGACCAAGCGAGACACCAACGAACAACACGAAACATGTCATTTCACATTAAACTCTTCTGTTTCGATTGTCATTTGTTTTGAACACCATTTTATTCCATACGGAATTCGATATTGGGAAATGGTTGGATAAGTAGGAACTGGATGAAAAACAGGAAGGTAAGAACCTAACGAATTATCTCTTTGAAATCCAACAATTGTGTTTCAATTGTTTTGTTTTTTTTAATATCTTAATTTTACATTCATTCTAATTCTTATGTTTAAGGGTTTTTATTTTTTACTATTGTGAACATTGGAATATACTCTTCCTCACTGTATTTAAAAACGCCTTAAAATGTAAGTGTTTGTAAAGTTTTATAAGTAATTCAATTAAATTGAATACACAAATATCAATATCCTTCCGTTTGTAAGTTTAAACGAATACCTCTTTACTTGAAGAAACAAAGCTTTCATATTGATTTCAGCTCAGCATTTAAATTACGCAACATCTGTTGCATGTTAACACGAAACAAAGTGTTTGCCTATCGACACAAAATCTCAAAGCTTTTCCGGCTTTTCGCTGTGGAAACTTTTTTTAACCCTCCTTAAAGATTAGCAAAGCATACATTATAATATTTGACCCTGCTGAAACTACACGAATACCTTTAAGGGTGAACAACTTTCAGCGGTAATAATTATATGGTAAATGTTGGCTACGTGATTTTTATAACCTCAAGTCGTATTTTTTAAAAATCCTTATTCAGTGTAAAGAACCTTTGTGAAAACGTTTTCAGGCACCTTCGTATGAGTGTATGTATCGTCTGAGGGATGTTTATTAGATATTTTTTTATAGTGAATACCGCACAAGAGTCCCAACTGCTCCTAAACGTCTGTGGCTTAGAGTAAATGGAGTGGTATCAATCCAAGGCAGTTTAGTCAGTTTTTAATGATTTTTACCTGACTCGGCAGACCTGGGCGTGGCTAAGACCAAGGCTAGGGTATTTATACATCCATTCATATCACATATCGACATAATGTTTTTGTTTATTCGTATAACAACTTTTTCACAGAACTGATATCAACAAAAATATAGCATCTAACCTAAAAATCCATTTAGGTGTGTCAAGTTTAGTGGCATAATAAAAATGTGGGCGGAGTCCCGCGGTGACCCAGGAGCCCAAGATCATTGTGACAGTGCGTAGAAGCGGATTATTATATTTGTTGTCTCTTTCTATCTCATGGTGTAAGACGTAAAAACCCGAAGAAAGTGATTTATCGCAAGTTTGTATCGGTTGGGTAAAAATAATTAGCTGTCTCTCCATACATTGTTTCTCCAAGGTCTGGGGCCAGTGGCACGATGGCATCCCCAACCGGGGTATGTTTTGAATCTGAAGGTACTAGGAAGGGGAATCAGATGAGAAAGAGGAAGGTTGGGAATCACCTATTTCCTCAAATGTGTACACTATATATGGCTAAACCATTTAAAGCAACTTTGCGATTCTGAAAAGTGCTCCTAACCATCTGGAGCCAGTGGGACTATGCCATCCCCAATTGGGGTATGTTTTGAGGCTGAAGGTAGTGGATAGGGGAAGGAGATGAGAAATAGGAAGGTTGTGAAATACCTGATTTTACAGATGTGTACACCATATATGGGTAAAGCCGTTTAAAGCAACGTTGCGATTCTGAAAGGTGGTCCTTCACCAGGGCGATACTGAGAACATCTACTACTCTGGAAGATGCCGCAAATATACTATATCATCGCCGGAAAGCCAAAAGAGCTGAAGTGCCATTTTGGGAAGTTTATACAAGAGCACTTAAAAAAATGTTTTCTTTTAAAATAAAATTCAATACCTTACCTGGTTAGGTTTTGAAAAAAGGTTAACTCAGGTAACTCAATGCTTTCACTGAGTTACTTGAAGCGACAAAAATGTTAAAAGTCCCAAACTTGTGTCTCGTGCTTGAGTCAAGCCTTCTCCCAAATGGTAAATATATTTTAGATGGCTGAAGGGCCACAAAAGTCTTCAGAATCAAACGAGAGTCACAAAATTCGACGCAGAAAATCAAACTTATCAAAACTGCATATTTAGATCGGTCGGTAGCTGAGTGGACAAATGCGTCGGATTCCTACCAGGGCGTCGTGGGTTCAATTCCTCTGCTGGCTAAGTCCTCCATCATTGCACAAGCAATATCTTGCACTTCTTATGATGGCAGTAGGAGTTTTTCAAATATTGTCAGGTTATTCGTAAACCGGGAATGTTGGTCTTTCTTTAAAAAAAAAAAAAAAACATTTTCGACCAACGTGTCGTTTCAGCCCTTTTGTCTTTCCAGCAACGATATATTATTTCATAAGAATGAAATGTGGAAAAACACATATTAATCAAATCAAATTAATTCGCGCACGCCAGGATTTGAACCCGCGACCTCTGGATTCGTAGTCGAGCGTTTTAACCACTCGACCACGAAGGCCGTAAAAAAGCTTTAAAAAGTTACATAAAATAATATTTTCCTCTTCCCCAGAATTTCCCCTCGCGATAAAATCTCTGCAGCATTTTGTTTATTCACTCAAACCTATGAACACAACAAAACACATATTAAAAAAATCCATTAGACAAAGTTTATGTAGACGTACACTCACTGTGTACACAGCACACATGTACACAAAGGTGGCCGCTTTTTAGTAATTAAATCAGTTTCGCGATATTCAGTTTCAGGGCCTACGTTATTTTCACACTTCCCACAGCCTGAAACGAGAAGCCTTCAGTTATAACTGGTCGAATCTCGTTTGGTATGACGTATTAACGGCGTTAAAGCGTTAATGTACACGTTATTGTAAAACACCGGAAACCAATCAATCTTAGTTTTACCGGTAAATCCTGGCGTTTACCGAAATGGTTGCTTTTAAAACATCCAAAATGCTAGCATTTACCACAGTAAACAGATGAACCCTAGAATTGTGATCTAAACCAACTTAAACTAAAACTGATGTTGCCAGTGTACATAACAATTTCTGACTCCTAGGCCCCAGACAGCTAAGTGTAATTGATTTTCTGTTGAAGAAAAAAAAATTACCGTATATTTGAAAATGCTTCACCAGAAGTTTTTTTTTGAATTTTGTTTATAGTGAATACCGCACAAGAGTCCCAACTACTCCAAACCATTCAAGAAGTACCTGGCTATTCAGATATGGTCATCAAACACGGCTTAAGTATTTTCAAGCAACGTTTCGATTGTGAATTGTGCTCTTTTACCAGGGCGAGTATCTATTACCAATGTGCCGCAAATATACTATATATTATTTTTTATATGAATTAAATGTGTTATGACTTATATTCATTAAATAAAATGTATTTTCGCACGCCGGGTTCGAACCCGCGACCTTTGTTTTTGTAGTCGAGCGTTTCATCACTCGACCACGAAAGTCGTCAAGTATGGAAGTGAGGAAAAAAATTAATCTAATTATTTTGGGCACATTGACATGCCCACAACACACTTTTGTCGTTTTATATCTTAGAAAACTAACCTAACCTAACATAACTTAACTTAAATCAAAGGAGTATTTTTTTAACTCATTAGGAATAATGTATTTTGTCGCAATATAAATTATCAATTTAACGAAATAAATAAATAACTTAACCTAGCCTCACCACGTTCGACTTTTAAAAAAGTGTTTCAATTTTCCGATAAAATCTAAGGTTTACCAGTTTCTGAGCTTTTACAGTAACATAGCCTAACTTATTGTACGTTTTTCGTATAAAGGCAATTAGGATGGGTTATGGTTGAATAAATAAGATAAAAGGATTCAAACTGACCTGCGTAAGGCTGTTTATTTAGGCGAATCGACAATAATATACCAATATGTCTGTATCTACATAATATACGTCCACTGTCACTGGAACAAACTTCCTCCTGACTAACGGGGTTCTCTCAAATTCCACTTTGAAGCCTTAATTAAAAAGGTAAGTAATATTCCCAAGAGCATAATGCTTCAAATTTAAGTAAAACACTAATTATTAGTCTCTGTCATAAGTTTTAGTTTATATAAATTATGTTGAGTAATTTTCTCACGAAATCAGAGCTTTAGAAATAATCGAATTATTACATTTTCGTAGAAAGCAATCAGTTTGTGGTTTGACATATTTAATGAAAATTAAATAACAATTTTGTAAAAGACCACAGATTTTATTTTAACTTTTATGACGACCGGTTTAGCTTAGCCTAAGCATCATCAGGGTACAAAATTAAAGTAAACAAAAAATACGTATTATGTGGTTATATATATACGAGGCCCGCTTGTACCACTTACAAACACTTTTCAGAAGGCCGTGAAGATTTTAATGATGGTGAGCGTCCTGGAGTTGTGGAAAAACAAATCATGAATTTTATTCTTTGGTCCATTTTTTCAAAAGTAATAAATCTAAGAACACACAAAAACGTGACTAACCTTTCCAGTTGTCAAAAACAAACAACTAAGCCAAAATGGCTGATAGTGCTAACATATGATAAACATATGTGTACCAACATAACAACAACAAAAAAAACATAATCGAATGTACACACCCCGCGAAAATTCAAAATTCACCTTTTCTTTTGAACAGGCCATGTATATATATTTATTTATTTTTATTTGAATACCGCACAAGAGTCTCAACTGCTCCCAACCGTCAAGAGCCAGTGAGACTATGGCATCCCCAAATAGGGTATGTTGTGAGGCTGGAGGTAGTGGGGAGGGGAAGAAGATTGGGAAGAGTAAGGTTGGGAAGTACCTGGCTATTCAGATCTGGTCACCAAACACGACTAAAGCCATTTCAAGCAACGTTTCGATTCTGAATGGTGGTCTTTCACCAGGGCGATAATTAGAGTATCTACTACTCTATACTCGTATACATACAGAGGAAGAACAAATTATAAAATAAAATAACAAAACAATGAGAAAACAACAGAATAACATTCAAATTAAAATATGAAAGGAAAGAGGCAAAACCTCAACTAAGAACGTAATATTATTTGTTTTTCAACATATCTGTTTTTCATCGTATAATTTTTCAAAATGTTATATTGTAATTAATAAATAAAATAAAAAAATAAAATAATGAGAATTTTTAAATTGTAGAAATATATTTATTTTATTTAAATTTTAACCGGTCGGTCATAAAAATTGATATAAAATCTGTGGTCTTGAACAAAGTTCTTATTTCATTTTCATTAAATCCAATTATTATTAATAATTATTCCTTTCCACTCCTTTCTCTTCGCCAGTTGGAAGATATTTATTTAAAAAAAAATATACGAATTACATTTGTTTTTTAGATTATGTACCAGCCGAATTTTCTTTCATATATAATTTTTTTAAATGCATTACTCGCACGAAAACGTTAAATATATTTTTTACCCCACTAAAATCTAGGTCAAAAATTGCCACTAGGCAATAAGCCAACATTGTAGTGTTCATGGATAAATATTACCACTTTACTTGTACCCATCTGTTCGTGCTATTCAAATAAAATTAAACAAAATAACGTCACAAAAAGAAAAAATAACAGTTAAGTCTTTATGTTGATAAAAGATAACGAAAAAACTACATAAATATTATGTAAACAATAAATGTATGTTGAAAAGTGTAAAGTTAAAACATTTTACACAAATAACGAGGTAATACAATTGCCAAGTACCTACTATAATAATAATTTACTTTGTTATTACGCACGAGTGTGAACTTTTCAAATTTTGAACTGATGTTAATTAAAATTATCTTATTTAAAAAATAATCTTTTATAATCCCTACCTCAATTATAAATTACTTACCTATAATGTATTTCAGCAGACATTATTCTATATTTGAAATGCGTGGATTAGAGGAACTAACATTTTTTCTTGGCAAGTCAAGTTGCATTGATTACGTGATTTTTTTACAAGTAACAACTGGTATTCATGGAGGAAAAAAAAAACACTTTATTTTATACTTAATTAATATGAATTATATTATTAGATAAAGATTTGGCCAAGTTTTAGGACAATAAGTATATATATATACATGTATATGTATGTTCCATTTTTAACGCAAATTTTAATACATATTCTTTGATCCATTATTTTCAAAAGTAAAAATCGAAAAACACACAAAAACGTGACTAACCTTTCCAGTTGTCAAAAACAAACCACTAATCCAAAATGGCTGATTATGCTAACATATGATAAACATATGTGTACCAACATAACAAAAAAAAATCACTAATCGAATGTACACAGCCCGCGAAAATTCAAAATGTACCTTTTCTTTTGAACTGGCCATGTATATATTTATGCATAGATTAATAAAATTAGTGAATGATAGTCGGTTGTGTACATAACAAAATTGTTTTTAAAAAAGGTTGTATTGGTTTTTTTTCAACGAGTTCTCTTAGTGAGGCTAACTATCTAACTAACCATCACGCCGTTTCTCCGCAGGGGTAGGCAGAGAGGACGGACTGCCATACAACTCTGTCTTGGCACACACTCTTTGCTTCGTTCACAGTCATACATCGCCTTACTCTTCTGTTATTCTGACTGTTCGTGTGACCTGATTCAAGTATTTGATTCACTTGATCGTGCCATGTCTTCCTCGGGCGTCCCCGACTTCTTCTTCCATTCACTTTCGCATCATATATTCTTTTCACACTCTTTTCTTCGTTCATTCGCTCTACATGCACAAACCATCTGAGCGAAGGCCTCCATGGTCGAGTGGTGGTTTTATTTTTAACGTCAGCAATTTTTTTTGTTGTTTATAGTGAATACCACACAAAAGTCCCAACTGATTCAACTGTCTTGACCCAGTGAGGCTATGACATCCCCAACCGGGGTATATTATGAGGCTTAAGGTATTGGAGAATGAAAGGAGATGAGGAAGAGTAAGGTTGCGAAGTATCTGGCTATTCAGATCTAGACACCAAACACAGCTATAGCCATTTTAACCAACTTTTCTGAATGGTGGACTTTTTCACCAGGGTGATACTCAAAGTATCTACCACTCTAGAACGTGCCCCAAATACACTATATATTATTTTACATGAATTAAATGTGTTATGACACATTTTAATTATATGAAATTTATTTGCGCACGCCGGATTGAACCCGTGACCTCTAAAGTCTTGCCGTACCATGAAAAATAATGCCATATATGTATTTAATATCGAACTCTCTCGCTAAGGTTCTATTCTATAAAATGAAAAAAAAGTTCTAAGTTATGCTGTTTAAAAGGTGCGAGGTTAAGAAAAAACCTTATTATACGTTTCCCGATCAATTTTCCTTTTGTGCCTTTTCTGGCACTGCACACCGTAGTGTAAATTTCCCGCAGCCGTACGTTATGTTGTACATTTCCCAATAATGCACGCTTCAGTATACATTTTCCGATAACGCACGGTATAGCGTACATTTTCCAATAGACCACATGCTTTAGTACTATATATTTTTCTTTACAGCCTAATCTCTTTCGTAATGTTATACCGTTTCGACAAAATATTGACCTACAGATGATTAATCACGAGATTATTTAGGTGATAAAAAATCAAGTCCACGAAAGACGGTTACCTTCCTAAGAACTCAATGCATGGCTCTAAAACACTTATAAAATTAATTAAATAACTATCTTTACTACAAATGGCGCGCACAGAGTTTTTGATCAGGCTAGGTAGTAGTTGGAATAGGGGATTGATTGATAATAGAGATAGGTACTAACAAATGTCACTGATTGCTATTGGATTTGTTCTGTAAAAGCACTGTCTAGACACCAGCAAAGGTACTAACACAAACGAGCCACTTGAACGCGCAATAATAAACTCACAGCATACACATTTTGTGTAGTCTAGTGAACGTAGAAGAATCTTTTCTGACTTTAAAGGCGTTTGAGCATATTTAGTTACTGCTTTTGACACGTTGTAGTAGGAAGTTCGGTGGGGCGCTCGTGGCGGTGCCATTAGTTATATTTTGCGCGTGTTTTTTTAAGCAGCTTTTTTTGCAATAATTTCATATTATTTGATACATATTTGTATACAGGGTAGGCAGTGCTTATGTGCCTTTATTGAGTGCACGCCTCTGTCACTACCTGGCTTTGGCCGAGTTTTAACACTTTTTCATATTAGAGCAAACAGTAAGCCTATTGGCTTATTAAAAGGTTCGTATCCCATGATAGAAATAAAGTATCGAGCTAAAATTAGAATTATATTATTAGAATATATTTTAAAATACAAATCTTGAACAATCATGTGCAAATTTCATGACACCAGACAAAACAGATTTACTTTTTTTTTCATGTGTTCTTTCCTTTCTCATTAATTTTTTTCCACGTTATTTCTTCATCTTTTTTATTATTTGACTCCCACATTAATTACCTCTTTAACACCTTTTTTCGTATTTACACATTTATCCGAAATCCCCATAAATAGTAGGGGATATTAAGATTTTAAACCACTTTACAATTACTCAACAATTTCCGATGACGAACTTTGTTGGTTTTTAACGTTAGTGCCCGTCATATAATACTCCTATGTAGGTTTCACGAAGCTGAGAACATTGACAAAAGTGGAATGTTCTCCAAGAAATACATAAAGATAATTCAACTAATAAAGTTGTTTTCTTGAAATCAGTACAACTCAAGGCTTTGTTACGTCCGGACATATTGTCAGTGAGAGCTCCAGTCAATCTAAAATCATATATTACCTGAAATCGTAATGCTTAACAATTTACCTGCTTTCTATTTAATAATAAATTAGTGGAAGTGTTTTTTCAATGAACGTGGAAGACAGTGTTGAAATACCGCTTAAAACATGTTTTAGTGATTATTTTCTCATTGAGAAGGTTTCAGTTAGGGTTGGTTTTCTTTCTAATTAGGGAAAATGTTGATTTGAAAAAGATTGGGAGGATCATAATCAAATAAATATTTGTGTGAGTACAGTTTTTTTATGAGCAACACAAATATTTTAAATAGCCATTATTTGTATTACGATTGGTTTCATTATTCACGAAAAGGCTGATGTAAGCGGCATGAGTACATAATGTACAAGATTAAAACAGGGATGTTTAGATGATTTGGACCTGCAGAGAGGTCAGATAAAAGAGTGTCAGGAGAATGTAATTACATGTATTACCCGTAAGTCAATGAAAAAAGAAGTCGCGGATACCTTAGACCTTTTAATTAGATTCGGTTGGGGACTTTTGAAACAAATGAATTAAAAAAAAAACATTTCAGGAAAAAAAATCTTTATATGGATTTAAAGAAGTAATGGAAGATTACATTTCTTTACTTACCCGTGAAAAATCAAGGGATGTAACTTGATGAATATTCAAAACGTCTCATAATAAATAAAAAATGTTAAATACTAACAATTACAAATATTGAGTATTGTGTTTCAAACTGATAAAAAATGTTAGTTGCTTTAATCCACCCTTTCAAATACAGAATTATTTCCGCAAAAATACACTATAGGTAGGTACTTCATTAGTTAGGTAGGCATTCGAGAAGATTCTATAAAAAAATGTTAATTTCAATTAACATCAGTTCCACATTTGGTAATCCCAGAGTTGTGAATACTCTAGTATCGGCCTGGTGAAAGACCACCGTTCAGAATAGAAACGCTGCATGAAATGGCTTTGGCCTTGTTTAATGACCAGATCTGAATAGCCAGGTCCTTCCCAACCTTCCTTTTCCCCATCTCTTTTCCCTCCCCACTACCTTCAGCCTCACAAAGTACCCCGATTGGGGATGCCATAGTCTCACTGGCTCTAGACGGTTGGGAGCAGTTAAGACACTTGTGCGGTATTCACTATAGCAAAAAACATTTCCCACTCCTACGGTAGCACGTACTCACAAAGGAAATTATAATATATATTGTAAATATTATCAAATTTTTACTTGATCAATAGAAAAAAATATATATTTTGATTTTGTCTTAATTTAAATTTAGCGTATGAAATCACATTTTAGACCTTTACGAATACGTCACATAACTACACTTATTTTCCATCAAAACAGAATGTAAAATGTTCAAATATTCCCTTCTATTTAGTGTCCTCAATAGTCACAACTTATCTTACGGTTATTTTTCACTATCTACCCCAAATGGGCTCTTTCTTCGCTAAAGTGAACAGATAACCCTTATAACTCCCACCCACCACTCTACGTCATTCACACATTATTTCACCGTTCAAGCACCGCGCCTCTGAAAGGAGTTGTCAAATGCCACTTTCAAGGCAAAAATAAGACAATAATTTATATTTCTACTTCCATATTGCTTAACCTACAATCTTTTTTTTCCCTTCCCATTTTGCCCCCTCTTAAAAAAATTTGAATATTACGATCTTACAGAATTATTACGCTAAGCCGTCCTCTGCCACGTTCGATGGAAAAATTGGTCATACATACAAAAGTTTGAAATTTTCTTTCGATTACAGTGCTTCACGATTAACTCACTATGTTTCTTTTGATGTTTGTGTCGTGACTAAATCAGTGACTATCGTCTTTGATGCGTGTTCAAACTATGCAAAGAAATCAGACTACAAAAAAAAACCGATACACAAAACAGCTTACTTTATAAAGGAATGAAATGTTATAATGCGCTGCCGAAAACTATCAAAATTATACCAATTAATAAATTTAAAATAACCTGTAAGAACTACATAAAATACATTAGTAATATCAAGTTGAATATAAGTTATTATTACTTAGTCAAAAAGGATATGATTATAATTAGTTACTTTGGAAATTTTGATGTACTAGGTTACATTAATACATTATTAATTTTCATATCGCTATAGGTCTGGGCTGGTTTAAATTCATTGCCAAATGATGGAAAAATCAACCTTTGTGCACATTGCGACATATTTATTTATTTTATTATTTACGCCTTTATGGGCTTTTACACGTTTGCGAAATAGATAGCATAATATAATAGAGATACAGAAGTAAAATGGAGTAAGTGATTAGCTGACAAAAATATAACTAGTATTTAGAGACATTACAATATAATGAATTAACGTTAGTATTTTTAGAAGAGGTATGTTATTGTAGCCTTCTTGTAACTAGATTCAGTGCAGTTGAATACATCTACTATTTCTGCGAAGGAATTACCCATTGCATGCATAAAAGCGAGTATATAAATAATAATACATTTTTTTAGTGCCGTTTTTGTGAAAAATCACCTCAAGAGCGCTGTACAAATCTTAATTTCTACTTAATATTAATTCCTAGTTTATATAAATATACAGGAACTTACTAACCTGGCAGGTCACTTCTGGTAGGACACAATCACCATATCATAATAACTTAAAATTTAGCTGATTTAAAATATATATTATTTTTGTTAGGGCATGAGAGCAAATTTCAAACATAGTATATCAGAGGTATTTTTTTAATTTTCCGTAGTTAGGAACAGGTTTTGATGAAAATCTTCTAATGAATTTAAGTAATGAGAGTCTGAAAAGTTTACTTGGTTTGAACAGAAATTCTATTGGGCTTGTTAAATCTTGATTATAGATATGATTTTCTGAAAAAGGGGGTTTTGAGTTTGGCTCTGAACTCTGTCGAGTCTTTTATTACTCTCAGATCATGTGGTAGTCCATTCCAGGCTTTAGGACCTAACAGTCCGAAGGCGCGCTCTCCGAACTTAGTGTATGGTGTGCGCTTTGGTTCCTTCAACCTTTCGATCTAAGGGTTGACTGTCGCGAATTGGAATCTTCAGGAATACATAATTCCGATAAATAAGCCGGACAAATGACTCAGTCGTGATATTATTGTTACACTTAATATATATAAACAACAGTTCAATAAATAAACTTAGCCTTTGGACTTGACTAGAACAATTTACGTTATAACTGATAATTCGTGTTAAACGATTTCGTCTTGAGCGATTTTCACTGTATGTTCAACGTACGGGCAAAGATTGTACGAAACATGATTCCTACTTGTGAACATACTTGACCCAACGACAGTAACCTTATGAAAACATTCCTAGGACAACACAATCAGTCCACGTTTACAACAATTCTTTTTTATCTACGCTATCTCTTGATAACTCGATTTTATCAAGGATCATGAGAACGTGATATGAGACTTAATCTGTTTTACAAAATGACTGAAAATGTGTGTTGCTCGTAAAAATGACTACGTATGATACAATATTTATACTAAACATTTCATGTTAGCAGTCGCTGCTTAAAAATTACCTCTCCAGAGTGATGCATCTACCTTACTCGAAAACAGTTTTTCGCTTAGAAAAGCGTGATAAATATTTATTGGTGATATCGAAAACTAGGTGTTGTTTTACTGCTGAACTGAAAAACATTTTGTGGTGTCGACATTTGTGAGTTTTTTTTTGAGGCATTGATATTGCTGATTTGTGTTGAGGATGAGGTATTTTCCATTTGCGCCGAGAGGTAAGTTTTTTTTTGTATTTTCTACTAATTTTTACAATATACAGGACTAGTAGATACTCTAAGTATCGCCCTGGTGAAAGACCAAACTGAACAACTCTATAAATCTGTGATAAAACTTTTATTTGTGCGAATATCTTTTTTAAGGTAGCTACTTATGTTGTTTAATTAATGACGGCCTCCGTGGTCGGATAGTTAAGACGTTCGACTGCAAATCCAGGGGTCACGAGTTCAGATCTCGGTGTGCGTTAATAATTTTGACATAATTATTTTTTACTTTTTCACAATTAATCAATTAAAAATAATATACAGTATATTTGCGGCAGGTTCCAGAGTCGTGGTTACTCTAAGTATCGCCCTGGTGGAAGACCACCATTTAGAATCGAAGCGTTGCTTGAAATGGCTTCAACCGTGTTTGATGACCAGTTTTGAATAGCCAGGTACTTCCCAACTTTCCTCTTTCCCACCTCCTTCCCGTGAACCATGAATTGTGCGCGATAATTCGAATCAGAAAATAACAACTAAAAAATTTCGTAATTAAATTGATTTCGAATGATATTCAGTTCAGTATTCAGTTAAATACAAAAAAAAATTCAAGGAACTTTTAAATAAAGCGAGTAATTATATTAATACACCATGTTTATTGATATAAAGCAATTAATTCCAAGAAATTTAAATTGCAAAGTATAGACAGTAAAAAATAAAACAATTTAAACACAATATTTCATCAGAATGATTTTTAAATTTTTTTAAATTTAAATAAAACCAAGGAACTATAATAACAATACATAACATTAAAACTATAATAACTAAATATAACACAAATAGCAGGAATGCTTGTCGTTTGATATCAAAATGCTGAGCCCAGACCCAAAACCAAGGCAGAACTGCCGCGAATCTAGGTAACGTAAGCGCGCTCCGACAACACAGGCGGCATCTGACGAGCCTGGCTCAAGTATGGATGGGGATTTCCTTTCACAAACCTAACTGCCGCAGTGCTCGTCACTAGCAAATATGATTTGAAAATTTAAGCAACTTCGCTAGAATTGGTTGTTTTTCTATACTATTATCACGTTATAAGCTGAAATGTTCACAGCACACCAATACATGCAGCTTGTG
This sequence comes from Drusus annulatus, assembly GCA_022651775.1. NCBI lineage: Eukaryota > Metazoa > Arthropoda > Insecta > Trichoptera > Limnephilidae > Drusus > Drusus annulatus. The sequence continues at coordinate 414,914 of JAGWCC010000325.1, forward strand.
CCGTGTTAATATGGGTGGCTACTAGCAAATTACAAGCTGCGACAGCGATGCACAACCCACAATACTGCGGAAAACATTGATATTAATTATGAACCGTCTGGAGCCAGTGAGACTATGGCATCCTCAATCAGGGTATGTTGTGAGGCTGGAGATAGTGGGGAGGAGAAAGAGATGAGAAAAGAGGAAGTTTGGTAAGTACCTGGCTATTCAGATCTGGTCACCAAACACGGCTAAAGCCATTTCAAGCAATGTTTCGATTCTGAATGGTGGTCTTTCACCAGGGCGATACTTAAAGTACCTTAGTGGAACCACACAAATATGCTATACATAAATTTATATTAATTAAATATGTTATGACACGTATAATTCAAATAAAATTTATTAGCGCAAGCCGGGCTTGAACCCGCGACCTCTGGATTCGTAGTCGAGCGTCTTACCACTCGACTATCAAAGATATCGCCTGGTCTCTGCAATTATTATACTCGTTTCAACTTGTGGTTGAAAGACATAAAATGCTTCACGGAATATTAATATTGATTTGCATTTTTCAATAATTAACCATTTTTATCGGCTTTCGGAATATTACAAGCTGTTCACACAAAATAATATCGAATGAAATATTAATCTATTTAACAAATTAACATGTCAATGTTGTCAGGTTATTCATAGCTCGGGAGTGTTTGTTTTTTCTTTTTAGTATTAAAAAAATATTTAATAAACTACACACTAAATTACACTGCCATAAGTCAAAATACGTCACACTAGGATAGTTGATCTGCTATTCATTTTCACTGCAAATAAATGGATACATGAACATGAATCAATATTTTTATACGTGTGTCGCTATTTGAATGTTTATATTAATGTCTCAACATATGATTGATTCATTCAAAAGATTTATGGACGCTTTCACAAATCAAAACTGAGCGGTTGCTAAGTTAGTGAAGACTTTGCTCTTAGCAGACGGCTTAAATGAATTACTCAACTGGGAGAATAAAGCCTGATTCACACCAACGTCCGGTTCCGCTCAGTGCCGATATTGTTCCGCAAGAAAACTCATTGATATGGTATGAATATCAATCAAGGAGTATGTGCCAAGACAAATTTGTGTGGCAGTATATCCTTCTGCCCACCCTTGTGATATTTAACTACTTAGTTGGTTAAATAATTATTTTGAAGTGTAAAAATACTTACATCGCAGATTTTTTTTTTTAAACCATTTTTTTATCACTAAATAATATTTTTAAGAATCAATAATTAATAAAAATATTATTTAGTGATAAAATATCTTCTCTTGCGGAACAATATCGTCACTGAGCGGATCCGGACGTTGGTGTGAATCGACACTTAAGCATATTCAGTAAACATTTTAAAATCTATGCCCGAGCTACACAAAATTCAGTAAAACCTCAGAGTAATAATATGCAAGAGAGAGCGCTGCTGTAATCAGTTTTTATGAGGTTTGCCGGACTCTGCTAGACTTGGGCGTGGCTAGGACTAGGGCTAGGGTATTTATACATCCATTCATAGCACATGTCCACATAATGTTTTTGTTTATTCATATAACCACTTTTCACAGTATTGTTGCAAATAAAAAAATAGCATATAACCTAAAAAACCGTCGAGTTATGTCAATTTATGTCGCGTATCAAAATCTGTGGGCGGAGTCAACGGATACGCGAGACACGAAGAACATTCTGAAAATACTTTAAAGTGGTGTGATAATTTAGGAAACTTTGTTGTCTCTTTTGTTCTCATGGTGTACGACGTAAAAACCCAGAGAAAGTGATTTATCCCAAATTTGTGTAGGTTTGTTAAAAAGAATTAGCTCTCTTTCCATTTATTGTTACTTCAAGAGTAAAACAATGCGTTTAGCGATATTTTTTGCACAAATCGTTTCGAGCGGCCAAAGTTTTAGTTGAAAGTTTTCAATCGGAAATTTCAAGTTGTCGCCATCAGCGCAAGGAGGGTGTGATTCAATCGAATCCCAAGGTCATTCATACAGTGCTTCACCTTGAGTATTTACCAATAAAATCAATCCCGTTATTTATTTAATGCAGTGAAAACGATTGCAGACAAAAATATATTTAAAAATATATATATTATATATTGACGCCCTCCATAGTCGAGTGGTAAGACGCTCGACTACGAATCTAAAGGTCGCGGGTTGAAACCCGACGTGTGCCAATAACTTGGGCCATAACACATTTAATTCATATAAAATAATGTTAAGTATATTTGCGGCACGTTCCAGAGTGGTAGATACTCCAAGTATCGCCATGGCGAAAGAGCACCATTGAGAATCGAAACGTTGCTTAAAATGGCTTTAGTCGTGTTTGGTGACCAGATCTGAATAGCCAGGTGCTTCCCAACCATCCTCCTCCCCATTTTATTTCCTCTTCCCACTACATTCAGCCTCACAACATACCCCGATTGGGGATGCCATAGTCTCACTGGCTCTAGACGGTTGGGAGCAGTTGAGACTCTTGTGCGGTATTTACTATTAAAAAAAATATATTATACATAAAATATGCGATACTTATTTTGAAACACCCTTTTAAAACCAAATGACTTATTTCCACTGAACTTTGAAGGCGTGTTGAAAATAATAAATTACCCAATGGAAATTGTCGTAAAATCCTTCATTATTTTATAATTTATCAATGATTGCCATGTTATCTACTCAGTGCCCATACGTTAATCCTTAGGTATTGTGTGTAAAAAAATTAAGACTACAAGATAACAAAAAACGTGCACCCAGCTTGTCCAATGTGCAAATCATTGTTATATCGACTATAAAACCAGTAACACGATTGTGATATCAATAACTGTTATTAGTTATTATTTTTGTGTCGATTGTAATTGTTATTAGTTAGTACTGTAGTGTCTCTGCGCTCAATAGCTGCATGACATGTTTCTGTACGCTGTGTAAATGTGCATAACTTTTTTGGATTATGTCTATGTTGAAAGTTTTGGGAAGTGTTCGCTTCGGTGAAATTAATTCAAAATCAAAAACAGTGTTAATTTACTATTGCAATTCTGATCCGTCAGTGTAGCAAAATAGCACAAACAATGTCAAAAAATTATAGGGTGATATTTATTACTTAACGGTGCTATAAAAAAAATGTCTGAAATTATTGTAAAATGGAGTCGTTTGTAATTTTTTTATCGGTTATTATTGAATGGTAAAGCGTGCATCGTTTCTGAGAGATAGATTCAGAACAAGATTTTTTGAGGGTTAATAAATTTTCGAAAAAAAATTGTAGATATTCTTACGAATTTGTGAAATGTTTCTTCCGTGTAGCTTTCTTTGCGCTTCGAAACGAGGTAATGAAATAAAACTACACAATATGTTAACTTGAATATCAATGTCAATCAATACAACCTCGATATAAACATTTCGGTCAATGTTAATACTAGTTCACGTATTTATAAATTTCAGTTGTTCAAATTAGCAAAATGTGGGAATAATTTTCGATTATCTTAAGATTGGGTAAATAATCTCACTCTCGTGAAATAATTTCTCGTGTCAAATTTAGATTATTCTTGTGACATTTTGTTTTAATTTCGCTGGTTTTGAACTCTATTTAAAATTAATAGAATTTTTATTCCTGCTTTTGTGATATGACAATTAATTTGAACCACGTATGACCGTATCAAAATTTGGATATTCGGAGAGAATGCAAGGCTGATGTGAGCTTAATGAATAGGATCAAGAAAGGGACGCTTAGATGATTTGGGCATGTAGAGCGAATGAACCAAGAAAAGAGTGTGAAAAGAATATATCATGCGAAAGTGAATGGAAGAAGAAGTCGAGGACGCCCGAGAAAAACATGGCACGATCAAGTGAATCAAATACTTGAATCGGGTCATGTGAAGAGTCGGAATAACAAGAGTATGTATGAAACGGTGTATGAATGTGAATGAAGCAAGGAGTGTGTGCCAAGACAGAGTTATACGGCGGTCCGTCCTCCCTGCTTACAGAACGGCGTGATGATTAGTTATTTAGTTAAGTATAGTTTGACAATTAAATATGGAAAATTTAGAAAAGTGAACATATTTTTCTCATTACTATGGCAACATCGATTTTGAAATAATTTTTACCACATTCATTTGGGTGATGTTTGACTTCCGATTTTGACAGTTTGAAACGAAAAAACGCTGAAAAATCTCCATTTGTAATTTGCTTAAAGTGCCCGCTCTTCCTCATAGATTTTATTTTTCATTAAATATATTATAAATGGCATCTTTATGCATATTTGAAAAATACTAAAAAACGTTAAAAAATAAAAATTTCGAATATTAAATTAATCACTTTTGAAAATTGTGTCGACCGTAGATTCATATCTTTTCGGAAAGTGCACCGTGTATATATAATGTCAAAAATATGCAATTTCACCATGGTGCTTTATTAAGTTACACCCTTTTACTTTTTTACCATATCGGTGTTGCCATTTAAAGAAGTGTAAACGATTACAGCACCCTCTATTTTTTTAAGTATTATTTATCGAACTGTACTATTCCACTTTTCAAATAACATCACAGTTTTATGTGCATTATAAAATATTGTCCTCTTTATTTTACATTTATCGGTATAATTTTTATGTTATGCAATTTATTTAAAATCATAATAAATTTAAATTTTGGCACGGCTTGACGTAATATTATTCATTTCAATTTGAATAGCCATTTGAGACCGCACGTTTCTCTTCCATACATTTCAATTTGCATGTTCTTTGAGTGATCGTTTATAAATCATTAATACAAATAAATAATTTCACACATAATCGTGTCATCTTTACGGACGTCCATAGATTAATTTTATTTATCTTATTTTCGACCGATAAATGGTGAACATTTTTTTATCAGTGGCCTCTAGTTACTTCTCAGTAAAATATTCGCAATAGATAACTAGAGTATGTACATTGCTACCCTACGTACCTCGGAGTAAGAATCTAATGGAGGGATAGCTAATTTGTATTACCCAACCCATCCTAAATAATAATAAAGTACTTTCTCCCTGTTTTTACGTCATACACCATGAGAGAAAAAGAGACAACACATTTTTTTTGACGGCTTGAACGGAACGTAAGGATGTTCTAAGATTATCGTTCAATTGCAATTAACGTCAAAGTTGTCGGTTTGACGTTAAATTTAAATCTATTGTTTTTGTTTACTATAAGGTTGATTAATACGGTGGAAAAGAGGTTTTGCAAATAAACAAAACAACATGTCTATATGCTCTGTGAATTCATGTAAAAATACAACCAAAAATGGTATTAAAAGCATAACTTTTTCACAGGTAAGCCCGTAGTGTTTTATATTTTTTGACATCGCGTTTGAATTATCGTATCATTGAGTACATAAATACTATAAACGTCCATTATTATCTAAGTACACGTTATGCTATTCGTTTTGTTAAATGTGTTGACTATATAAATCATTTAATATTGCTTCTGTTGTGGTTTTGTTATGCGAACGCTTTTTGAGGTTATGTCGTATATTTACATTGAAAAAATACAGTGAAAAAGTGGTTATACAAATAAACCAAGCATTACGTTGACATGTCCTATGAATGCATGTATAAATACATCAAAAATCAGTTAAACACATTACTTTTCACACGTTAATTCGTAGTTTATAAAATATTTATGACAGCGCGTTACTATCGTGGTTATCGAATTATCAAGTACCTATATAAGTATATATGTACATTATATTAACTATAAACTTTCACTCTTATTTAAGCAAACGTTATGTTATACGTTTTGTATTTGTAAATCATTTAAATGGTGTTTTTGGTATCGTTTTGTTTTGTTTGTTTACAAATTATATCAAAATGGCCGGATCTCAGACTTGTAGGCGAGAACAATTCGGCTACACAAAAAACAACCGTATTCTTAAATATATATTTGTCTCTTTCTATCTACTTACGAATATGTGTGTGTCAGAGAGAGACCCATATCTTGCTTTGACGTTTTTGTACAATATTTGTATGTTTTAAGGGCTGTGATAAACACTAACTATTTTTAAGATTCCCAAAAGATGAGATAAAGGCGACAACTTTGGATTCGTGCAATAGAGCAGTTCCCAAGTTCCACATCTGTTTAGAACATTTTTTCAAATGAAGATTTTAACTGACAAAAACTTGTTTTTTTAATAATTTAAAATAATAATTATTGTTTTAAATAAAATGTAAAAAAAACCTAAAAAAAAAAAAAACAACCATTTTTATCAATCTCATACTTCCTTGAAAATTATAAATATTTTTTCTATATTTTTTAAATAATTGACTTAGAGGTAATTCAACTTTTTGTATTTAACGTAATATTCTCTTGTCTCAAAACATTAATACTTTAAAGATATAAACATGGATCTGTGTGTATTTAGTAATTTTCCGATGGGAAACCTGCCAAAAACGAGTGGTTGAACGGTGATGAAATTCTGTATGATATCACCGACATACGATTAAATATGATTAGTTTTTTGTTATCAAATACTTAATGTAATTTAAAAGAGGTAAATAAAAAGTTCATCATCCAGTTTACAAAACTTCAATTGGGGTTACCTCATGGGTCCATGGAAAAGCGATGATTCAATAATATAATTGTTATGCTTCGTATTCACTTTTATTTCAAATTCAAGACAAGCTAATTAAAATGATTTGTGGCAACCCTAATGTACTAAAACGTTTGTAAAAGGTGTCTATGAAATCTAGCCGCTTTTACGTCAGTTAAAAAATTCTTACAATACCTTCGGGGCTACCCCTGTATCTCTGTTAGTCCAACAAAATCTGAACGTCTGCTGTAGTCATGTTTGCCGGACTCTTGGCCAGGACTCGGGCTAGGATATTTCTAACATTGCTCAAAGTTCAACAAAAAATTGTTCTCTTTATGCGTTCTATAGACAGATAAAGACGTGCTAAAAATAATTTTTTTTATTCTTCACCGTAGTTTACTTTTCGGTCGAATTGACAGGCAAAAAGCTTAAAATATATAATTACTAAAATGAATTTAATGTAGTATAAAAAAAAAACGATATGGCTTTATGTGCAGTTGTTGGTTGCTTCAACTGACGTAACAAAGGACCAAAAAAAAACAGTTTCCGCGGGTATATATAGGTAATCCAAGAATACGTATTTTTTAGTTTGACATCAAATATTTAACATGCTAACCTACAAAACAACTAGTTACCTACACCAATATTTAGTCAATCTTTGCATTATTTGTTTCGAAATAATAAACTTCCGTTTAAAATGGGTTTCAATGCATTCTTAATATGTTTTACTTAGAGAGATATACGGGATTCTCACGTCAATTTGTAAGAATAGTTATTAGTCCAACATCTGAACTTCATACAAAATTGTTCGCGAACAGATAAAGACATAATTTTTCTATGGTTTTTTTCTATTGGCTGGAAGTATATACGTATAACCACTTTTTTCAAAGTTAGGTCTCTAGGTTACTCTAAGGATATTTATGCATCCATTCACTGCTGGTAACAACCACTTTTTCATAGTGTTGTTACAAACAAAAATATAGCATGTTACCTAATAAACCGTTGAGTTATGTTCATTTATTTCGCGTATCAAAATGTGTGGGCGGAATCAACGGAGACGCGGGAAGAACATTCTAACAATACTTTAAAGCGGTGTGATAATTTGGGAAATGTTGCTGTCTCTTTCTTTCTCATGGTGTACGACGTAAAAACCAGGAGAAAGTGATCTATCCCAAATAGCTATAGGTTGGGTAAAAAGAATTAGCTCTCTCCCCATATATTGTTACTTCGAATTTAAACATATTTTCCAGCAACTGTACGCTTATTTGTATTTTTCCCAGGCGAGTACTCGGTCCAGACGATGTCGGCCGCCTCCCCCGTGCAGCGTTTACAGCGACGGGGCATCCCTCACGTGATGAGGCAGTCTAGCTTCTCCAAGCTGGGGGACATCATCAACTCGGCTGTCACGCACGGCAAGCAAAAAGCTTCTGGGAAAAGTTAGTACCTACCTACCACGACTTTTAATTATTTTACCCTTTTCCTCTTCTAGGTGTATGAAAATACTGTTGATGGCTCCGTTAAAACCTCTCGCTCTTTCTCGTGAATGACAAAGAGAGATGTAGCAGAAAGAGAGGCTTCATAGAATCTATCAGCGTCAATACCATAATCATCTCCGATTTACTGTTTTTTTTACAATTTTGTTCATTTTTCAATAGTATTATTTACCTTTGCTATTTATAGTATTGTTAAGGTACAAAAAATAATCATAATTCTGAAGGTATAAATAATTTTTAAAATTACTGCTTTAATGTGACGTAGCTTTTTTTACCACAAATTGCAAGTTTCTGTTTACTTACCGTAATACTACGCAATTATTATTGTTTTATTTGATTACTTTATTTGATAGTAAAGGAGATTATTAAATTAGTGATATCAGCTAGGATAGAGATACCTACTTACGAAGGTAGATAATTATTGGGTATGTTGGTACCCACTGCCATATAAATTGATTGTAATCGGTACCTTATTTACTTTTGTTCAATAATATGCATAACCAGCCCGACAGAATTTAGATCCAAACTAAAGACTCACTTTTTCAGGCACTCATTTCCATAAATTTTACATTCTGCTTATACTGACAATTTTATAATTTTACATGCTTCTTTTGAAATTACTTAGGCCATTAATTTTAAGTCACTCCAGTTATAGGTTTTGGTTGTAAGTCACTGGCGTTGAAGATGCTGATCGAGGAGTTGCTTGTCTCGTATCAGTATCGCTTGGAATGCACGGTTCCGACAAGTAAGGCGGTGCCATGCCATGTTTTGCTTTAAAAATCATCCAGCATGATTTGAATTGGATCCGTTTAGGACATTTAGGCCTGTGAAGGTTCTTAAGATGTTGCGATATATGAGAGAACTTGGAAACGCCGGTTGTCGGCCTTGCTGCGGCGTTCAAGATTGACTGAAGTCTGTCAGTGTGATCGAGTTGTGACGCAACGTATGAGCTTACCAACATCTGGATTTAATTTGACGCAGGTTAAAGAGACTTGCGCTTACTTTTTTCGTTATCTGGGATCTGAGTGAAAGATCTGCATTTAGATAAACACCTAAGAGTTTCACGCCATTTCTAGAGACGATGTCACAACTAATGTTATATACTACTTGATATAACATACTCATGTATTTTATATAGTTCTTGCAGGCTATTTTTAATCTGTTACTTAGTATAATTTTCATGGTTTCCGGAAGCGCATTGTAAAAATTCATCTGTTTATAGAGTAAACAGTTTTGTTTATTGGATTTATTCTTTCTGGTAGTCTGATTTCTTTGCATTTCCTTGTACTATGTCTGTGAATATCCACGTTGTAAATAATTTGGTTATAAGTTGGTTATAAGTTTTATTTTTACTTTTATTGTATGTGTAAATATTAATGTTTTTTAATGTTGGCATCTATTTCATTTGTTAGAACTCCAATTTTTAGGTTTTTTCGTCTGGCATTTTTAAAAAATGTCTGTAAATCTAACTGTTAGCCAATTTAGTTCGTCTGGCATTTTTAAATGTCTGTGAATAATAATGTTTTTAATGTTAGCATCTATTTCATTGTTAGTTACAAGCTATAAGTCCTTATTGTAAGTCACTGGTTGAAATTATTAGGTGTAAGCCATTAGCAATAAATCTTAACTGTAAGTTATTAGTTATAAGCTTAAGTGATAAATTATAGGTTAGAAAAATTAATTTGTAAAGCGCCCTTGAGGTGATTTTCCCACAAAAACGACGCTATAAAAGTTATCCATTTATTATTATTATTTTTATAAAAAAACTCCCCTATCAATTTGCTTTATTCTGCGTGACAATTGAGTGCAGTAGGTATTGCTATTAACAATAAAAAAATCTTCTCCTGTTTCAGTCAGAGAAATAACAAATGAGCTAAAATTACAACGCTTTTGTACAATAATAAAGATATTTTTTCCGACCTGCAGAACTGCACAAATTTCTAAGCTTATCCATATCGGGCGCCAGAGTGCGACGAAACACAGTAGTAAAATAAACCACCTGCTCACTGTTTTACCGACAAGCTAGTCAGCGGAGTGCGAGAACCACCTGTTCGCTGTTTTACCGACCGGGTCGTATGGCTTGACGTCAGAATCGGCTGTTATGTTATGTACCATTAGTGAACGCCATTGCTTTTCTTTAATTTTCGGGTGAAATGTATCGAATCGGAAATCATCCGTGCAGCGGTGCTGTTTTTTAACATTTAATCTACCTAATTGTGATAATAAAATATTGAACTTGTTAAGTTTTTGTGCTGGGCTTTGTCATGGCCGGTAAGTGGTGACTTTTAGCGCCGTTTGTCAAGGGCGACCTCGGGTTTTGGAATTGCAAATTTCAAGGATGTTTTATCGCTCAAACGCAGACGGTAAATGCACAAAAATCATATTGGTGTTGACTTTGGTCTTTTCTTTGCGTGGTTTTATCCGGACGTTCCTATCTTGTGATTATGCGCACTTTTTTGGTTAGAAAAAAATCGTTTTCCGCCCTGGTCTAACCTTCTTTTTGAAAAATAACCGATAATTCTGCTTGTACACCGCGGGCGAAGCTATCCGAAGGCGCGAAGGTTGTTTACGATACCATTATTGCATAAATGGATGCCAGTGAGTTCCCTTTTCAACGGCATTTGTGTTTTTTTTTATTGTATCTCGGTTGTCAATGCTAACCTTCGTTGACTGTTAGCGGCTTTACAAAATAAGTTTAATAATACGGTGTTTTAATCTTTGACGTGCCCTCTGACGTGATCTTTAAGTTAACTTTTATTATTTAAATTCCCGGCTTGCTTATATTCCGTAAACTAGACTTCTGTATATTTAATTGTTTGTCAAACATAATAATGCAGGGATGTCAGTACGTATCATGCCATAGAATTTAGTTGTTTATTTTTCAAAGTGCATGCTTTGCTGATTGCTTCTTTAACACTGTTGTGTCTCGCTAATTCTATTTGGATCTTATACTCTTCTGAAACAATACAAAATGTTAGTACCCGACTATTACACATTGTACAATTCCTGTATTTTGTATTGTTCTCACATGAGTGTCAAGTTACTTTTGTTTTCTTTGAAACAGGTTGAATATGGTTACTATTGTGTCCTTTAATTCTATTATCCTTGGTTATTCTGGTATCAAATGCCTGCGGCGCTCTGGGAGGCAACTTTTCACAAGTTTTCAGTGCTTCGTGTGATCTCAGTATGTAAAGATTGTGCGGCAGTTGCCAGACCGATTTCCTTATCTAATCTCTCACTCAATTTGTTATTTTACTTGTATGGTGACACAATTCACATATTACCTCGGTATTTGTGATAACACAGATGTAATATATAAAAACAACGCAGGTCTACGCTTCACATATCACCAATCAACCTATATTTATTTATATTTTGTCTTCCCATTGTACATTCATCTTTTGTATTTGACACAATACTCCACACGTAATAATTATTTTTATTAAAATCCATTGTTTTACATCATAACAGTTTTTCAAATGCATATTTTATGATATCCATTTTACACATCTCCGCCAGCGGTTAAGTAAATAAATTAGCATTATTCAGAGGTCATTTTGTTTATCTGAAAACCCAGTATTTGTACAATGTTTATTTATTTTGCACAAATTTTGAATACATTTAACGAGATAAAGTGTCATTGCATTCCTGAAATTATCACCATATTATTACGTGTTGTAAATTTCTCTTTTATCTTTTTAAGTTCCCTACTAGACTACCTTCAAAATGTCGTTTGTGCGGTATAATTAAATTTTTCTGGTTGTATAGATAATTTTTAGGTTATTTATTTTGCTATTCCTTTGTCACTCTTTGTAACAAGTGTAATATAATGTTAAATTCTTTCATTTGTATTGAATTCATTACATATTTTTGAGTTGTAACCAAACATTGAGTTTGCTTTAACAGTTTTTTTTTTGTCGAAAATGAGTTCACAATGCAGGCCTGTAGTCAAATCAACATTATTTATTGTATCAAAAAATTTCAAGCTTTTTTTTCTTCGTTACATTTCCGCCGTTCTGTTATATTTATTACAGCCATAGTTGAGATTAAATTTAAATCAATTTGATTTTGTTGGCTGTTTTAAATGCAAACATCTATTAATTTAGCATTTACCAAAAAATGACATATTGCATTAGCTTGGTTTATTTAAAACTTATTGTCAGTTACCTCTTAGAGTAGACAAATAAAATAACCCTCTTTCTATATATCTTTTCGTACACATGCTTCAAGATTCGCTTTTGTGTAAAATTTATTATGCAATTAATTTATCGAGGAAGTGCATGGAACAAGAAGAGTTCGGTATGCCCGAGGAAGACATGGCACGACCAAAGTTGTCAGATCATGTTGAGAGTCAGAATAACAGAGAATGTATGAGACGATAGATGAATATGAATGAAGGAAGGTCTGTGTGCCGTGACAGAGTTGTGTGGTGGTCTATCCTATCCTCTCTGCCTACCCCTTCCGTGATGGTTAGTTATATCTTGAGACCCCATTCACACTTAAGTTTCTAATTTAGCTTTAATATAGTTTGTAAATAACAATCAGTGACTTTGTACTAATTGAAATATCAAATATTTTCATTACTGTTCTTAAACAATTTGTATTTCGGCGTGTATCATTCATTATATTTAGAAAGGCAGTGTACAGTGATTTGCGCAAAATTACAGAAGTTCACTCCAATTAGCACCTTGCGGATGCACCAATAGCCGCTAGAAATGTTAATTATTCTTACCGTGATATATACTTTCACGTTGTGTCCCTGAATCTGTAGGCAGAGAGAACGGTATGCTAGGCAAAATGATTCCTGTACCCGTTTCTTGTTTTTTGCACATTCACACATTTTTGTTGGGTCCTAACGATTTATGAGACACCCCATCCCGTCATTCAATGTAATGTAAATTTAGAAGCTTTCCGATTCTATAAAAGCAATTTTTTTCTTGAATACATTACATTTTCTTCTAATTTAACCTGTTCAGTATTAACACTAGTCCTGTTGTTTACGGCCAAACTCATTACCTTTTTTTATGTTGTACCGAACAAGAGTTTCAATTGCCCGGAGTCAGTGGAACTATAGCATCTCCATTTGGGGAATGTTGTAAGGCTAGAAGAAATGTCGAAGAGGAGGGCCTAGCTGCTCAGATCTTATCATTAAACTTATTTAAGACATTTCAAACAACATTTAAATTCTGAATGTTGGTTCCACCAGGACAATACTAAGAGTAACTTCCACTCTTGAATTTGATATTAGTGTACTATATATTATTTTATAAATCCGCACCAGATTCTGAACCCCTGGGTCCAAGACCAAGGAGCTTGCCACTCTGCTACATACTAGTACTAATTGCACAATAATCTTGCTTGAAAGAAGTTGAGCTATGTTAGTAACCAGATCTGAATGGTCGACTATTCCCCTTCTTTTCCTTCCACTTTTTTCTGTCACTCTCACAACATTTCCCAATTGGGGTTACCATAGTGCCGCTTGCTCTCGATAAAGGGAGTGTGGTATCATAAAAAAATACTCATTCCACTTTCTTATCCATAGTCTAGTTATAATAAATTGTTGATATGTGAGTCGTGACTTGTTACTGTATGTTTTTATGTATTCAAATACCCGTGTCAATGTTTGTACATCTCTAAATCAACGTTTGATTATAGCAGTCTATATGCGTAGACATCTCACAGTTATGATATCAAACATGAGGTAGCGAGCACATTGCTAATTACCAAAGGACCCAAGAGTCGGAGAATGATAAAGAAGAAAGACCTTCCTTGGTACATGTACCAGAGGTTCAGATTGCCCGACAACTTTAGACAGATACGGCTGGATTACTGCGAGGAACATTGGAATACGCAATGCAATTGTTAGAACCATTTCTTTTTTAATACTACGCCAAGTGATACAATATTAATGTTACTGATAAATGCTTCAAATAATCTCCTCTATCATTTTATAAATCACTGTTTATTCAAATGAAAATTGTAAATTCACTTGAATGTCTTTGATATTGTTTCAAAATATATTCATTGGGTTAGTTGGGCTAGTGGTCCAATGCGCTGGGTTCCCACCCGGGTGTCGCGGGTTTAATCCTCTGCTGGCTAAGTCCTCCATCATTACTCGAGAAAAAAAATTTGCTTGTTATGATGATAGTAGGAGGAATTCCTATATCGTCAGGTTAGTAAAAACCTGATAATGTTTGTCATTCTACAAAAAAACCATACATTTCAAATATATTTAACATAGATGTCTGATGGAGATGCTGTGCTTTTTCTACCGGTATTACAATGGGAAATGCTCCGAAGAACTAGCCTATCTTTTGAAGAATTTGAAATCAGAAGCTTTAGACATGTGTAGCTGATATTTTTATTTGCAGTACATATATTTTATGATCAAAATAACCGCAATTGTAATTATTGCATCAGCGTAATAAAATGTGACACGTCTATATTCTGACGTGTTCTGTCTCTTTTAAATAATGAATTTGTTCATAAATATTTCTAGTTTAACGATAATACATAATAGAAGCCTCATCGGTGATTCACCATCTCCAATTCATTCGGTTGACATTAGTGTTTCGGCAATATGATTTTATGAGAAAGGGGGCAGTGAATGATTCCAAAAAGATATTCCCATAAAATCTATTAATTTTACAAATATATATACTTATTCCGAGATCAGGGACCCTACCTCGTATAATGTAGTATTGAATGTGTTTGTTTTGAGTAAAAACAATTTATCATGATAAGGTGATCGTTTAAATTAAATGATCCTCCAAAATTAAGTAGATTAAAAACCACAAAATTAGCAGTGGCTTGGTTGAATCACCATTTTGTGTATAATGCTTTGTTTATAACCCATTATCCTTTTGAAGGGCTAATGTATTTACCACACCTAACGATGTTTGAATTTATTAGGGTTTCAAAGATTAAAATTTTGCCTTATTATGTTGACCAATAATTTTACTATCTTGTTTGCTTGTGGTACATGCAAAATATACCAGAAGAGGTGTCGAATCATCCAGTTATTACCATTTTAGATATCTTACAACTTTTGACTCCTTATTGGAGGTTTTTGCAAAAAAATTCATTTTTACTCGTGTCGATAAGATTGACTGCCAAACACATTTCCACCTATTTTGATATCTCTCAACGTGTCTAAAAGAATGCAACAATAGTCAATAATCAATAATTTATGTAAGCACTAGCGCATAATTACTAACAGGGTTCGCACGAGTTTAAATTCTCTTTTGAAATATTTTTTCTTATCACAACCAATATGACATCTTGTCTTATGCTAATTAAATTCATGTTTCATAGCTCTTTAGATCATGATCAAAATGGCATTGCTAGCTGAAAATAGTTGCATTAACCTAGAAATTTCAGACAGAAAAAGCTATGCAAGTTTTTTCGAGCAAGTAAATGGATTTTCTTTGCTATTATATGCTGTAAGTTTTAATCTATCATGCTTTTGTTTTCATTTT
The DNA here is from genome assembly GCA_022651775.1 of Drusus annulatus. Taxonomy (NCBI): domain Eukaryota; kingdom Metazoa; phylum Arthropoda; class Insecta; order Trichoptera; family Limnephilidae; genus Drusus; species Drusus annulatus. The sequence continues at coordinate 430,443 of JAGWCC010000325.1, forward strand.
GGCTGTTCGTTATCTGGCTTATAACCAAACAGCGTGATAGTTTTATGGCAGCTTTGTTGTCACTGCAGGTAATTAATTTCACTCGGTATTTATATCTGATCTAGCACGTACAATCATAATATTACATTATATTTCAATACGCCTTCGTAATTCGCTATGCATTTTGAACAAGCTTCAAAACAGTCAACCTTTTGATATGCAGCCAAATTTTTTAGCTAGGGAACATGAAGTGATGAATAATTATGATTGTAACATTCAATTTTGTACTTCTCACCCTTTAGAATGCCAGATTCCCGTGAGCTTAAAAATTCAGTTTTGTTAATGCGCAGTGAGCATGCTTACTGTAATTTCGTAATAATTTGCTTGTGTTATACAAAATTATGCTTTTGGAAATTGCACCATCTTATCAGATAAAGTGTGTATGTATTCATCAAAATTTTATAATACAAGTAGTTTTCCCAGAATAGCTACGTATATTCAGAGAATTTTTTTTTTTTCTGATATTTGTATTGTATTTTCGTTAGGCTGAATAAGTGTCATTCTAAATAAAAATTATATTGTATGAGGTCTTCTTATAAATAAATACACGCAGTAATGTAACTTTGAAAAAGGGTAATATTATTTGCTACTACTATTTGAAAATAGGATGTTGCTCCGTTCCTTCTTACTTTTTTATAATTCAAGTACTTCACTCTTCGAATTAAACTCTTACTTGTAATTGTTCTAATTGACCTTAAAGAGAGAACTTTCTTCTTATATGTGGTAGACACTCAGCATTGCTCTGGCGAAAAACCACCATTCAGAATTGCTTGAAATGTGAATACCGCACAAGAGACCCAACTTCACAGAGGCAGTGGGACTATGGCATCCCCAATTGGGGTATGTTGTAAGGTTGAAGGTATAAAGAGGTTGGGAAGTACCTGGTTATTCATAACTGGTCACTAAACCTGACTGAAGCCATTTCGATTCTAAAAGGTGGTATTTTACCAAGATGATCCTGAGAGTATCTACCACTCTGAATATTGTTAAAAACGAAATTCATCACAATTCTTACTTACTTTTGGTTGATTATCACTATCGAAGGTATTTTCAGATAAAGCGCATTGTTCAATGAATTACTTATCATTTACCTTATCGAGTAATCTAGTGCAATATCATTAGCCTTGCCCAACAGTGATAATAATTATAATGTATTATTGTGTGAATGCATAAAATGATTACCTCCTGTGATTTCTGAGAACCTAGTAAACATAGAATGAATTATGATAATAATCATATTAAATCGAGTGCTACCTGTCTCTGTGGTGTAGTTGTTCAAAGCTTTGAATTAGGGTATTAGGGTTCAGCTCCTATTCAACTTCTCTTTTTTTTTTTACTGACTTACATATTCATTTTCAACACATTGGTTAAGATTGATAAATATATACTTTAGATGACCTCCGTGGTCGAGCGGTTAAGATCTTGGGGTTAAAATCCTGGCATGTGCAAATTTATTTTATGTGTTATTTCACATATAATTAGTATCGTAATGTCGAGCCGCAGCGATTTCGCGCCTGACGTGTGCACCAAGTCTTAGCCTTGATTTTCAATAATATTTTTTCCCATTAAAAAAAAACAATATAATTTTATTACAGTAGAATTCTAGATATTTTGTCCAATAAAGAAAAATTAAACAAAATTGACTCCCTTTTTAACTGTTTGTTTTGAAGATTGGATAATAAGGATCGAATATCCAAAAAAAGGACATATTTCGTATGATATATTTACAATGTAAATATTTGCTGGTTTGAGGCATTTCGCTGTTGACCTCATTTTGTATTATTTGTTAAAGTGGCACGCACTAAACTATCTAAACACTTGCCATTTCGTAAAGACTAGTACTTGAGTTTATTTGATAAACACTTAAGATATCGGCCCCCGTTATGTTGATCATCATAAGATGTCAATCTCGCTTGTAAGTTTTAGGGAATATTGCTACGGAAATATCTCCTCGAGCTAAAAGTGTTTTGAACATTATTTTCATCGGAAATGAGATTGCGTTGATCTAATCACAAATCAAATAAATGATTTTTAATTTTATAAAATTGTTATCCGGAAACAAATTTTAATATTCGTAGTGAAGCTTTGTCTTTATCATGTCATCTTTGATGCATTTACTTGGATTTTTTTCTCTAGGGTTAATTAACAATTTTTGGTATTTGATTTTTGCAATTTATAAAAGGAACAGAGATTTTTGGCAAATTTATGTTAGATTATGTTACCGACTCTTCTAAAAAAAAAATTCTGCATACTAGTTTAAGCTCACAAAAATTGCGCTATAAAAATTAGATAGGAATTTTCATGAATTCCGCTGTCACTAACTTCAATGTGTGTCTAAAAACCAATAACAATATGAATTTTTATGTTTCTTACCATGCTTGTGTTTTTTTTTTTTTTTTCGAGTTATTTTGTTTGAAATTTTTATTTCATATTATAATTAATTTTTAAAACTATCTGGGCTTTAAAATCTAATTGCTTTGTTTTTAGTTTATTTTGTTGTATTTTTAATCTATTAATTATTTATGTATTTTTAGGTTCTAGGAATTTCGGTATCTACTCATAATAATCATAATCAATTGACTACAGATTGATACACTTAACTTTGCAGTCGGTGCATTGCTACTGTTGATATTTTGGATGCAAAAAAATGTAGTCTGCTTTTAGTTTCTCTTTTGGTCCCTGCAAATTTAATAATCCTGAATTCACAAAGATACTTTAAATCAGTGTTAAGTGCTGAAAATTATAGCTTCTTTTTCAGTTAGGTAGATGTATAAATTATGCTATTATTGGAATGAAATAAGAAATTGCCTTAATACTTAGACCTTTCAGTATTTTTTATAAAATTCAAAAGTATGTAAATTTAATTTATTTGGGTCATATTGTTTTAAACTGATTTTACTTTAATATGAAAGCCTGCCTAAAATTGCTATTTTACAATCAAATGGCTTTTTAAAACGCCCCTCAGGTGACATTCCATAAACATGGCATTAGTTGTTTTTAGCTAATTACATGTTATTATTAGAATATCATAGATTGCCAACAGTCGTGAATCCCACATCTTCCGGTCTAGCAATCGTTCACAGAGCTTAAACTATTCACAATGAGTAAGATAATAGGATGTAGTCGATAGCTCGGTGGGTAAGAAGCTCGACTAGCAGTCGAATGGATTGAGTTCGACTCTCACAGCGAGTACCGACTTACTCCCTTTTCAGAACAAGTTACACTTAGTAAAGGTCTGTGCTATAAATCTCCGAGTTTATACTCATCATCACGGCTCTACATCCCAGATTGGAATCTCCTTCACAAATGCTCTCCACTGGCCGCAGTCCTTCCCGTCCTGCTCCAATCCTCTTCCGCACAGTCTATCCTCTTCCTCCGTCTGCTTCTAGGTCGCTTCCACATGCCATAATTTTATATGGTGTGGGGTAATGTTGGCAATGTAATTAAGTGTTGCATATTTTAGGCAATGGAGGCTTGACGACCTGGTGCTTCAGCCAAGTAAAAGGCACCCTAGAGGATGATGTGACGGAGGCCGACCTCATCAGCTGCGTGGAGTTCAACCACGATGGAGAGCTTCTGGCCACGGGGGACAAGGGCGGGCGCGTCGTTATATTTCAGGTAATACCTCCACAACAAATAACTATGCGTGTTGCACTGAAGACATGAATCGATAGAAGTGTGCTGTTGGCGTTGCTTTCCTTGAGTAAGATCAATTTTATCTTACTTCAGGCGAAATTGATCAAACATTTTTAAATGTCGTAATTTTTTTGTAAAATAAATAATCAATTTCATTGGCCATGTCTGGGGCCTAGGAGTAAAAATGTCTTATGCAAATTGGTGATATCAGCTCTCTTTCATATCTGTATAGATCACACTTCTGTTGATTATCTGTTCAGTGGCATATTGGAAGAACTTTTGGATTAGCAAATAATTCTACTATAAGGTAGTGGATATTTAATTTAAACTCGAGAAGAAAAATTTAAATTTGAGAAGAGTTTCCAGTTTATTTGCCAAGATATCTTCTTCTGGTGCCCTCTCATATCGAAGGTTAGCTACCATCAGGGCATTGTTCACCCTGCAGGCTACAAGCCCAAAATAACGATTAGCGTGTAGAAATACAACTGATTTTCAATCTAGTTTGTGAAAAAAGAAGAAGAAGTTTGACCATAGGAATGTTTATTTACCAATGTATTAACAATTCCAGAGGGACCCTGGCTCCAAGGTGTGTGTGCCGAGGGGGGGCGAGTACAACGTGTACTCCACCTTCCAGTCGCACGAGCCCGAGTTCGACTACCTCAAGTCGCTGGAGATCGAGGAGAAGATCAACAAGATACGGTGGCTGAAGCGGCGGAATCAGAGCCACTTTCTGCTATCCACTAATGATAAGACTATTAAATTATGGAAGGTGAGTCAATCCAAACTAATTATTAACATATATATATATATTGTATTATGATAAGGAAGACAGTGGAAATGAGGACCCAGAGCCGAAGATTTTACCACCCTGCCACCAAGTTCGTCAAGCCCTCTTGCTCAATTGTTTACGACTTTACTCTTCATCTGTAATATTAAGACTTCTTCAATTTGTTTAGAAAACCCTCTACGTTGTCGTCTTAGAGCCCGGTTCGTAGCCGAGTGGTTCAGTGTGTAGGGTTCATACCCGGCCGTCGAGGATTCAGTCCTCTGCTAGCTAAGTCCTCTGTCCATAGCACAGCAACATTTTCCACTTGTGGAATTTAAATTGTCAGGTTATTCGTAACCCAGGAGCGTCTGTCTTTATTTTTTTTAAATTATTTTTTCTAATAATTTAATTTAAATAATGATGGAGAATTTGACGTTTCACTATCACTTACAAAACACGCTTTAAACCTATTTTTCTACGTCCAATATTCGAGAATCAACTTCATACAACATTGATTTATCAGAACAATATATCCCTTTGCAACCGGTGGAAAAAAAATCGGAATAGCAATGCGCTATAGCAATAAAGCTTTTATTTATTATCCCTTAGGTCAGGGAAAAATAATTTTAAAAATCTCCGGAGACCAGATTCTTAAAAAAATTACACGCACTATCGTGCGGTTCAGGAATAATTTGACATTCGCACGATCGTGCGTATACCATTATTTCGGTACAATTTCTTTAAAATAAAGACAATTCAAATTTAAAAAGCAATATTTATTTATATTTTTTTCACACATTTGCTTCACCTTCAACTTATCCATCATTTGTTTAAACATCTCATTACTAAATTCTCTATCATTATCAGATATGATTTCACTAATCCTCGAACCATCACCTAACCATCCCCGAACAACCTCACATACTCCTGCATGTTTAGACTCAGCTTTCTCAATCCTTAACTCCATTCTTATCACCTTTATCTCTCTTATTAAAGCCTCTAGACTACGGGAGCTACTTGTTTCCCCACTTCCATCCGGGAGCGCCATATTAACATTTATTAATTTCATAGGGTTACAAATATATCAATATATAACATATTATATTTTCTTGTGGTAAGTATAAAAACAATTTTTTCCCTCGAGATAAACACAGATACACGTTGTATTTTTCGCAGCGTATTTTAGAACGGCTTCTGCAATTTTCATAGCGGCAGACTCTGGGAGCATTTATCTCATCAAAAATTGGGAAATGATTATATCCATCATATCTCTTAGCTACAGATGGCGGATTTGCTTGCCTGTATTTCCTATTACTAGGCAATTCATCTTCTTCCTCATCTGTTTCGACACTTCTTCTCCTCTTTTCAGGTTTATTTACCAATCCATCGGCAACATCCAGGCGAAACTCTAATAATGTCAAAGTCTTGTTCCTGGGAACTCCATTTGCAAGGCAATCATTTTTATAGAGTCTCCAAGCATTTACCAGAGCTAAGTCCACGAAATGGATCAGAACTTTCAGTGTCCATTTTTTAGTTTTAATGAAGGTACGATAGTATTCCATTAGCTAGTCAAGAACGTCCACTCCTCCCATGTGCATATTGTAATTCTGTACTATCTTTGGAGCTGAAATGTCAATGTAAGACCTTGAACGTTTGTCCCATCTTTTGACTGATGTCTTATTTTCAGCACCAGTGCAATTTGACACCATCAGAACGGATTTGTTGTCTTTCCATTTAACAAGTGCCGTTTCTTCACTGACAAACTGCTGGCTTTCTCCTCGAACCATGACTCTGTCATTTTTAAATTTGATGTTGGTTCTTTCAGCTAATCTATTTAGCATAATAGTCCCAGTGCCATGTAGTTTCTGAGGCGTGTAGTTGTTTGATCAGTGTAACTGTCGTTCGATCTTGATATAGTGGGAGGAGGGGGGAGATTATCGTCATTTTCCATGGGCTCCTGTAGGTCAGCACACTCTGCCTCAGGCCCTTCGTCATCATTGACCAGATCTTCAATTTCCGACTCGTCACCATTACCCAGAATCTCCAAAACATTATACTCATTTATGGCGATTCCTTAAAATAAACAAAAATACGGATTAGGTGGTTGATAAATGAGCATCTTAAAATAAAATATTTGTAGATAAATCACCTAAAAATGTGACCATAACCCTGGATGTTACGATCGTGCTGTGAGAGATTAAAAGGATAATAACTATTGGTTAACCAAATACAACTACACAAAAATGCATTTAAACTGTTACTAACATCTTAGGTTCTAAAATAATGCACATTTTTACAATTTTATCAAAAAATTAATACTAAAATATCTACATACCTTTGCCAACTGCTGGATCAAAAAACACGGCCATCTTCGTTCGTATTTCTCGAGCTACTGACTAGTTCAAACACGTTCATCTAACTTCACGCGGCTAGAGCAATTCCCGCACTGTCGATGCACACCGGGTCCGCTCGCAAAAACAGATTAAATTTTCGATAAAAAATTTTCAACGACTAACTCACGCTCGTATGAGTCCGGTTGTAAAGGGATATCAAAAATACAGTGACATCAATAATACTCAATACTTTGCTAATTTATATAGCGCCAATTTGTAAAATATCATATCTCAGGACACTGATATTTTCTACTTCTTTTCGACAACTCGCCTAGCGCTTTCATACAAAACAAATGCCCACGATTCTTTGTGACCTTTTCATTTATAAAGCTGCATTCGCACCGGACTAAAATATTACACTGCAATATATTTTTATTTTTGTTACTTTATTTGTTAGTTTTTATTAAATATTAGAAACTTTAGTATTTTTTAATAAATCGAAAGCATAATTTATTTTTTTCATGAAATAAAAGCAAGGAAAATTTCTGGCATCTATTTCTACATTCATTTTACACAGTACAATACCAGTGCTACCATCTGTATCATTTTCCATATCCATTTCACTTCTTTGTCTGAATCCGGTCTGCACTGTTCTAACATAGATGCTCACTCTGTAAAGGCAATGTTATGAGTATATACTCTCAGTATTAGCTTGGCGAGAGACCACCAGTTCCAATCAAAATATGATTTGGAATGCCTGACGCTATATTTAGTGATCAGATCTGAGTGGCCGGTACTTCCCAACCCACCTCTTTTCTCTTTCCACTTCTGACGCACAACATTCCTCAAATAGGGATGCCAGTTTCATTGACTGGGCAGTTTTTTTTTTACTGGAGTTACATAAAATCATTTTATTTAAAGGGCACACTATCATTGTTGGGTTTTAACAACAACATTTTTTGTAAACACAATAAAATTGCAATTACGAACGGATATTGATTGTATTTTAATCTACAGATTATTGTTATCTAAATCGTGTTAAAGAATATATTTACTGTTTTAAAATACTAAGGAATGTACTTGAACCGAAAGAGTTGCGTAGTGTATACTTTGCCTTATGTCAAAGTCATGTAGGATATGGAATAGCTGCTTGGGGGGGAGTTGTTATTACCTTGCTAGGTCCTCTTATAAAAATACAAAAAGTAATTTTACGAATTATATTTAGAAAGCCCTTCAGGCACCCAACAACGCCACTCTTTCAACTTATAGGAATCCTCAATATCAGACAGTTATATCTTAAAATAGTTTAAAAAATAACTCATTCTTCAAAATATTTAATGTATATCACACATAATAAAAATACAAGGGCCAAACAACAAGAAAGACTTTTAGTACCTAAATACAATACAGCTTTTGCACAAAGACACCATATGTACATCGCGCCTCACACTTACAACTAACTCCCACCACAGACTGTAGCCATCACCAATATGTATTCCTTTAATCAAAACATTACTAAATGACTAATGAGTAAGGACCGCAAGGAATTTGTTGTTGTTTTATTGTATTTTCGTGTGGCTGAATACATTTCCTTCCAAATAAAATTGCATGAGGTTTTCCCGTAAATACAAACAGCGATGTCACTTTGAAAATCGATTTCTTCAACCGTGCTGACGTAAGCAAACTTCTAGTATTAGTAATTCAAGTATTTATTACTCAAATTTGTACCGAACTTAATGCAAAATATCTCTATGGATTGATTATTTTGTTGATAAGCGATTACGGTTCATTTAAATTTGAGAATGACAGGTTTTTAAGGATTAAAATTCCTGAAAAGATAGTGATGAATGCCCGGTGACTATTGGCACCTCCGGCACACTAGAGGTTAGTAAAAATAGCCACCACTGCAATTCAAGCAAATAAAAAAATAATTACACAATGGTAAAGAGCCATTCGTCTTATCGCAGCTCCCCAAGTATTATTATATTTAAAAAAAAAATTATACAATAATTAGATAAATATTTAGGTGAACGGACATTTATCAATTATTGATAAATGTCCGTTCACCTAAATATTTAAAATTTTAGGTGGTATAAAATAACCTGTTCTGAAGTGGTAAGTGGCAATCAGGTTTAGATACTTGCCAATACCTAGAACCCCGTTAGCTCAAATGTCATGAACTTTCAGAGGCACAATTTTTTTTTAAATAATAAAGTATAAAGTGTGTAAGAATTCCTGTGTTTGTAACAGATCTATTGTGAATTGTTACTGACCGTGTTGTGTTTGCAGGTATCGGAGAGAGACAAGAGAGTGACGGGTTACAATACCCGGGAAGAGAGCGGTGCCATGAGAGACCCTTCCCACATCACGCGGCTCAAGGTCCCCACCGTCAAACCCATGGATCTCATGGTGGAGGCTTCTCCTAGGTAACTAGGTTATTTTCTATGAATACCCCACAAGAGTCCCAACTGTACGGAGCCAGTAAGACTATGGCATCCCTGATTGGGGTATGTTGTGAGGCTGAAGGGAGTGTGGAAAGGAAGGAGATGGGAAAAAAGAAGGTTAGAATTACTTGGCTATTACATCTTTACAGATACTCGTAATATCACCCTGGTGAAAAACCACCATTCAGAATCGAAACGTTACTTGAAGTGGCTTTCACCGTGTTTGATGACCAGATATGAATAGTTAGGTACTTCTCAACCTTCCTCTTCCCCATCTCCTTCCCCTCCCCACTACCTTCAACTTCACAACATACCTCACTGGCTTCAAATGGTTGGGAGAAGTTGGGACTTTAATTTTTTTTAGTAAAATATGGTCACTAAACACAACTTGATCCATTTCAAGCAACTTTTTGATTCACCAGAAATATACTGATAGTCTTTACATTACAAAACATTATTTTAAATGACTAGTTTTGAATCTGTACTTCAAAAATATATTGCAACATTTTTTTTAAATTACGTAGTTTGTTTATGTACTATAAAATCCTTCTGGTATCAATTGTATAATGAGATTACTGTACTAATGTATTAATTGCAAATACCAATGAGAATTGGGCGGTATTTTAAATTTTTAAATAGCATAAATGAACACTTATGAAACAAAATTTAGGAACAAGAAATTTACTTACAAATCAGTTGTGGACGTGGATCATTGAAAACCACATTCGGTGCCTTGTTTTGTCATCTACGATGATCCTCCTCTTTGCTCCTGCCATTCTAAAGGGAAAAAGGTCTCTGACTTCCTTCACCTTATCAATATTTAATATAACCTAAATGTCACGCGTTCGTCTGGATTAGTCAGGACTAAAACATGAATTCTCCGAGTCTAGGGTGTTATGTTAAAAGTTAGATCCATCTTACAAGTAATGCTCATTAAAATTCTACAAGTGGTTTGTGCAATTGTCTCACGGTTAACAAATTTCCATTTGTCCTTTCAGACGCATATTTGCCAACGCCCACACGTACCACATAAACAGCATCAGCGTGAACAGCGACCAGGAGGCGTACCTCAGCGCGGACGACCTGCGGGTCAACCTGTGGCACCTCGACATCACCGACCAGAGCTTCAACATCGTGGACATCAAGCCCGCCAACATGGAGGAGCTCACCGAGGTAACTATGCTTTTCAAATGATGATTGGTTCGTAACGGATAGCCTTAGTTACTACTTGTGAATAATGTACAAAATCAACTGATGTACCTTTAGGGCAAGTATAATTCGCAACAACAATGTGACTAGCGCAGAATCAATCTCTTATCAATTTCGCTCCTATTAACATCTCTTGCAATTACTTACAGCTTGTAAATTTATATATTTTTTATTATGTAATCCACCTTCTGCTATGCTTTCGTTTAAAATAATCCCATCGCTGCATATTTTTAAATTGTTTCCTCAATCACTCCCGTATTTTCCCCTATCGTAGACTTTTGGGGTTTTTTTTAATCTGGTGTGGATTTTTCAAGTATCATTTACGATACGTAAATATGAACATACTCTACTAAATATTAATTTGTATATGATAGTAAAATGTTTGTCTGTTTTTTCCAGGTGATAACTGCGGCAGAATTTCACCCAACAGAGTGTAACCTATTTGTATATTCTAGTAGTAAGGGTAAGAAACTTCACTATATATTTTGATTTAAATTACAGGAACACGCAATCCCTCGAAATTTAAAAATAAATGACAACACTAAAATTTCAATGGGTTATTTTGGTCATTCCCTTCATGATTCCGATTGTGTTGAGCATTACTTGTTCTTATTTCTTCCTACACTATATAAATCATCCTAGCTCTGTAACAATTCTTCTACGTCCTAACCTTGTGAATGAGTGATCGTTATATTGCACTCACAGTCATGCAATCTCTTACATCTTTAACCCTTATTGTGCGGGCCAGATATGTGCTAATTGTTCTTCAGAAACGGCGTGATTTTTCAGAGATACTTCTTATTCACGCACAATTTAATTACACTGCAATCTGATTATATAAAGTAAAAATTCAAAATACGCAACACGACCATTTATTTAACGTATACGTCATAAAAATGATAATGACAAAATTATCAGTGGTTATTTAAAAAATAAATAAATAAACTTCAATTTACCTCAAAAATTCAGCTTTCCCGTAAATAATCACTCACAGAATGGTAAAGGTAAGGTTTATCGTAAAACTTAACAAGCCTATTATCATAAATGTACTTTTTTTACATATTATTAAATCATAAAAACTTTATTTTTCTGCACTAATTTACTTTGAAAAATATTTTTGTAGGACACTAAAATAAGTCGTCACTTTTACACACACATTCACATTAAGCTGCGTCGGCATTGAACAGGGTGTCCGCACATTAGTTGGATGGAGCCAGACGTATAATATTAATTAAAAATTTAGGATCGTGTGATATATTTTGAAACAATTTGTAGGACATAAGGCAATTTCACAGTCACTGCACCATGATGAGTTTGAACTCAATTTTGAGGTTGTTGCGTTGTTTTTACAAACATAACTCCGCCGATGCGATGTTCGTCTCTTTGAATTTACGGTTAGCTGAATATCCGAGACGAAATGTCGAACACTAAGTCTGAGAGGATGATCACCACCTTGCCGAGATCTTGGCGTTGTCTCTGCTTTGTGGTATTTCACGCAGGTGAAAAAATCTGTGCATTTATTTCTGCCGTGGTATTAACTTCAAATACATCGGAATCCTCAATTTCACCATCACTTATTTCTGAAGGATCATCTGAACCCTCTATATTGTCCACTCTATACTCATCATCGTCACTCATAGAAAAATCTGAATCAATGTCTAAAATAAATCGTTCGACTTCTTCATCCTCTATTTTTTAAACGATAATGTTGTTAACATAAACAATAATATAAGTAATAAAGTTCACAAAAATAAACACGACGAATCCAATAAATTATAAATGTTAATAAACATAAAATAAAGTCAAGTTGTAAAGAAACTCCAGTTACTGGCGCCCCGAAACGATATCCAAACAATGGGTACCCGAAAATGTAAACAAACACACATCAAATACGTGTACCGACAGGCGAGCGCGGCGTGACCGATACACACTCAAGTTCAAACGCCTGTGTGTGTGGCGTTTCTTCCGATGACAGATTTCTATGAGATGCATGTTGAAAACATCGCTCATAATTTAAAATCCTCGAGTAAAAGTGATGATTTATAATTTTAATATGGTAGACAAAGTATCAGGCTCATGAAATAACATTTTTACTTTGGCCTTTACTCGGCAAATAAACGTTAGAAATAAAGATTAAAGTGATCCACGCTCCATGGCTACGAATGTAGCCAGCCGTCCGCTAGGCCTGAAATTTCCTGGCTACATATGTAGCCAGCCGCACAATGCGGGTTAATGGCATGAAGAGCTTATGCCACTGAGGTATATTTGGTGGTCCTAACCTGGTTGTTGACTTTCCATTATGCCTATAAATTAAACCTATATTCTTTTATATCTTCTTTCGTCATATTGCACCTTATCCAAATAGCTGATTTCAATTGCAGTTGCTTTTAATCTTGGGTTTTGAATCAACGTAAAACCTGTGGTATCAAAACAAATGAGGATTCAGACCGAACATAAGATCTTATAGGGTCAATATCTCTGATTGTCAATGATCTAACGAGGTCGTTGCGGGTTTCAGGAACAATAAGATTGTGCGACATGCGCGCCTCGGCGCTGTGCGACCGCCACGCCAAGCTGTTTGAGGAGACGGAAGACCCGGCCTCGCGCTCTTTCTTCTCCGAGATCATCTCGTCCATCTCGGACGTGCGACTCAGCAACTCGGGGCGCTACATGATCACGCGTGACTACCTGTCCGTCAAGCTGTGGGACCTGCACATGGAGACCAAGCCCGTTGAGGCTTATCCGGTATGGACCAACACATTTTACAATTATTACACCAACTAATTAACCATCGAGAGACTTTTTCCCTCATTATCCTTGCATTTTGAATTTTTACGACTTGTTATCTTGAAGCGTACGTAACCCATGTATACTGAAAGAGATTGACTTGTATGGCATCATTTATAATGTTTCGTACGTCTAAACATCTTCATATCAAAATGCACCGATGAAAACTCATTGAAGCTGCTTTTACCTTAGATACATGCGTGATATTATTATTATACATGAGGGGCTTAGAAGCAAAGACAGCAATCTACAAAAACAGTTCTGTAGCATTGTCATTATCAACTATATAGAAACATAGATTTTTTTTGTATCAAAATGTTTGTGTTCAACTAGGAACAATTTGAAACAATAATCTCTAAATGTATCAACATATTCATGAGAGGAAACGGTATAAAACGCTTTATCAACTTTTCAAGAAATAATTTAGGATGAAAAAGATTGCTGCCTTTGTTTCTGTGCCCCTCGCATAGTGTGCTACCAAAAGCGCTTTTTCTAGACAGGGTCAACAATCAATAACCTTACATACATCATCGGCGCTATAACCTTGGACAGTCTTGGCCACCTCCACTCCTGCCTGTCTCCTGAAACTGTGGTGTTTGCCTCCACACCACCCAGCCACCTAAGCATAGGCATCACAACATCCTGTGTGTTTATTAAATAGAAACCTCTTGGGTGATTGTCTTCCTTCCCTTCTTGTTAAGTCCTGCTCAGCGGAGTCATCTCAGTTTTATACATCTTGTATATTTCGTAGAATCGTTGGCTTAATCGTCACGGCGCTACATCTCAAGGTGATATTTGGCCTCCTCCACTGACCGCGGTCCCTCGCCATTCGCCTTCAGTCCTTCCCGTCCTGTTCCACCTCTTCAGTCCACCCTCTTGACCATAATTTTTGGTGCCCTATCATCTGGCATGTCCAGCCCATCGCAGTTTTTGGACCTACAGAATCTTAGGATGGTCTCTGTGACAGAATCGTTGACTTATGTTTTATTCTTATATTTCAGGTCCACGAATATCTGCGCGCCAACCTGTGCTCGCTCTACGAGAACGACTGCATCTTTGACAAGTTCGAGTGCTGCTGGAATGGCTCCGACACGGCCGTCATGACCGGCTCCTACAACAACTTCTTCCGGGTCTTTGACCGCGCCACCAAGAAGGAGGTGACGCTGGAGGCCTCGCGCGAGGTGGCCAAGCCCAAGACGGTGCTGCGGCCGCGCAAGGTCAGCACCGCCTCCAAACGCAAGAAGGACGAGATCAGCGTCGACTGCCTAGACTACAACAAGAAGATCCTGCACACCGCTTGGCATCCGACGGAAAATATTATCGCGGTCGCCGCCACAAATAACTTGTTCCTTTTCCAAGATAAGTTTTAGCGGTCTGCCACGCTCGTGTTGATTATGATTACGGTGATGATAATTGCGGATTCTTCTACGAATCCCCGCGCATCATCAAAGGCATGACCGCTCCCTAACTACTCCAGTATATACGTTAATTTAAATGAATACGGTGTCATTTTCTTTGTTCGTTCCTTCGTTTAGTGATAAATTAGACGGTTCGTCTCTTATATTTCTTTTTAGTTAAAATGTTGAAGTGTTTTTCGTATTTATATTTTGTCGTCAAATATTTTTTATGAATAATTTTTCGTTCTTACATAAAAAATTTTATACGCATTGTTTATGACGCATTGTTTTCGAGACTCGTTTTAATTATCCATTCGCTTCATCTATTTACGTTACACATATAAAAATAAATCATTGTTTAGTGTGTTGTTTAATTTTGCCCCAAATTTATGTTTCCATTTATCGATGATGAATTATTGTAATAATATTCCTAGCAACCTATCGTGTAATTTAATTTTAAGTTAGTAATTTTCAACAACAACGAATGGCGCAGCAAAGAAAATGACTACCTCGATAACTTTAATTTGTATTAAGAGAATAATAGAATTGTTAATAATTAATATTTGTTTGCTACCGTTTGAAGATGGTGGAGAGCAATAACCGACGCCACGTCATAACGTTTGCACGGCGATCTGATTGGATAACTTGCTTTAGTATCCATCTCTACTGATTTGCACACAACGTTTTGTGGGATAGCGGTGTAAGGGGTGGTGTAAACTTTACCGATTTGCATGAAATGTTTTGTGGAACGGTGGTGTAAGAAGTAGCGGTTGCTCGAAACAAGAAGGACAATTGGTTGTTCTTGAGATGTGGACTGTTTACTAGTGATAATAAAGACAATGTGGTATGAAGGAATGGCTGGTGATAAGGTTGTGTGAATGATTCCTTGCATCCCGTTTCCATTGTGTTTTATTTGTTTTTTTTTTTTTACGTTTATATAATGCCTTGGCACGTTGTTTTTTTACACCAAACGATTTAATAGTCAAGCTAGCAATTTCCTTACTTGTCTTTCGTTGCATTATTAAGACTATTCTACCAAACAAACGCTATTTCCTATTCTTCTCTTCTATAGTACAGAGAGTTTGGGTTGTTTTCGGCCCCCCATGTCGTGACATTTAACAAAAATAGATGTTTTGACCCAACCACTTCCATTGTTCATACAGTAAAACTTATCATAAAATATACATTTATTGCATATAGGAAAAATTCTAGTAGTTGAGTCTTAAAAGATTGTCTAAACACTTTTTTTTAAGAAATAACATCTGCCTTGTATCAAAACTATTTTTAAACACATTCATTACACCCACTGGTCTAAGACTATTTTTTTCGTACTATGTTCATACAAGCTAGCAGTCCTTGAGGTGATTTTCCCACAAAAACGGCGCTATAAAAGTAATCCATTTATTATTACTCAAAACCCCACAAAATTCCATCTCACATTCATACTTGGTTTGGAAAAACTGTTGAAAGAGACAATTCAAACGGTCAAATGATTTATTGTTGTTTGAACTCTAGTTAACTGGGCAGTATTGTACTTCTTCGTGCTTTTTGAGCCAACACTTTGGACAGCCTTGCATTTTCCAATCACCGGACGAATGTCTAATGAAGATGAACACTGCAAGGCTGTCCGAAACTTTGACTCGAAAAAGACGAAAAGTGTAAAATGCACTATAACCTAAAAGTCAAACAACAGTACTATATCGAACCGAGTTGATGTTTCTAACGTACTTTGATTTAATCTTTTCTACCCCATCGTGGAGCCAGTAGTACTATATCACCCCCGATCGAGAATATGAAAATTGTTGTTTGTTTGGTCAGTTTGTCCCCTTTACGGTTTGTTTGAGAAATTCCGTATTTCTCGAAATGATTTAGGTAACAACGCTGTTTATATATTAAATTAGAATCTGAGGGTTGCACTGGTCGAAATGTTGTTTTTCGGAGAGGAATTATTTTGTTAACTTTTTTAGTTCAATTTTAATTAATCTTATATTAGAACATGGCATACTTAGCTTTTGTTGAGATTGTGATAAATAAGGCCATTCTCTATTTACTTATACATAGCAATACTGACTTGAAGTCCCCGTGTAAGATAGTAGTGTTGAGTAAAAAAAATAAAATACTACTTATCCCGTGTGAGAAATAATAAATCCTTACTCTCTCTGACCACATTAAATTATGATTTTTGAAATATTGTGTCCTTTTTTGTATATTATTATTATGTATTTTTAGTTTATAAAATTCACACAAACACGTAATTTTGAGCATAAACTGTAATTTTGGAAATAATTTTAAAAGTTACCAAATTTTCTAAATTAAATCTTTGTAAAAAAAAAATCAATAGACTCCATCTTTACCTATCAGTTTCTTAATGTATATGAAAATATTAAGGTGTAAATACACAAATTTCGCAAACGTGCATTGCAACAAACAATTTTTTACGACATTTTACAATAATGTACATTAGTTTTGCGGAAAAAATAATGTAGTAGCATAAAAAAAAAAATTAAAAATGGCAAAAAAAATCTTGTGTACAAGCTAAATCACAAACTTATAATTTTGTTATTGGTTAAATTTTATATGGGATATAAATAAATTTTCCTTGATTCTGAACATAAAAAATGTTTCTTTTTTTCAATGATTTAAAAAAAAATTAGAATTAAGAGGTCAGGGAAGATGCGCTGAGTTTTCACATTACAAGATTTTTGAAAACAAAAATCGTCAAAATAAAAATAAACCATCAGAAAAGAGAATAATTTTTTTTAAAGTCATCACTCACGAATATGTTTTGTCTTCAAAATACGATAAGTTAAAAGATGATAGTTTATTGATAATTTAGTAATTTCATGAAGGTTTTCAAAATTTCTTTCATTTTATAACTATCTTATTCACAAACGACCCACCAAAAAAACAAACCAGTGAAACTTGTTATACATATTTTGATCTAAGACCGCGGATATAATTGACATTTAATCATTCCATTTGCGAGACTCAGTGGTGTAGTGGTACGCACACTTGGCTTTGAGTCAGGAGGTTGCAGGCTACATTCACACAGCAGCACAAAAATCATTTTACAAATGCGAGGCAAATTGTTAAATTTTAACGATTATGAAAAATTATTGAAGTAATATACATAAATTGTCGATTGTTCATTTTTGAGACTTCAAGACTCGGTTTGTCTTCTTTTCTTTATCAATCTATTCATCACAAGAAGTTCTACCCAATAAATTGTACTTACGATTGGCTCTGAAATGAATACCTTTTATAAAATGTAAAATAATGTACAAATAAAGATACTGAATGCCTATGTAAGTGAAATAATTTTACTTAAGTAACTATTGATAACTTGGAAATTCATTTTGACGAATTAAAGATATTTTTTAAACACGTTTTGTTTTATTGATGTCAAGTAGCATTCGATTACCCAACATAATTAAATTATCCGTACATTTTCAAGTTATTATTGATACCTTGGGCAAAAGGAGCATTCAAAAATTGCTGTCGGAATTAATTTTACATAATTTCTTTGATTGATCAATATTATGTTGAACATTTTGTATTTCATGTATTTTTAAGTACCTAGCATGTCATTATTTTTTTTCAATCTCAAATAAGTTATCTTAAGGGGGCATTCTTCGCAAACAAATGCTGTATTTTATGCCCACAGATAATTTTTATAAACCCCCCAGGAACAAGTAAAAATGACCGTTTCTATCGACACATTTTTTTTCAAATTCACTTGAATAAGAATGTTTCTTTTTTATGTCGTTGATCTTTGTTTTGTTGTGAATATGATGTGTAAAAAGTAATCAGAAAACAGCATTTGTACATACAGGGAAGATATCCCCTTTATCATTTCTCTTGACATAATATAGCTGATTTTACCTCAAAAGCGATTCACGGATTTGCCTAATAAGATAAAAACATTCATATTTACAGAATAAGTCAAATAAATTAATAGAAACTGATAAATTTTGTAAACGACACGGTTCACTTGATAATGTAAATAAGTAAACTTAATATTACATATTACAAAAGTTAGTACTAAGAATTGAAGCACTTTTTCGAAATCCCATAAAGATGTATGTGATTCTCAAAGAGATGAAAGTTGAGGTCTTTCAGTGGTTTTCCATTTAATGCTATTATTTCCTCTCACTAAAATATAAATAAATTTAAAATAAACATAAAGTTTACCAAATGGATACTTGTAGCTAACTGAATAAAAATAAATGTTTGTATTATACAAAAACTGGGCATTTTATGAATGCCTACAGCGTATTATACCTTTGTAGTCTTAGGTCAAAAGATGATATGTGCAAAAATCGTCATTGTCATTTCATTAAATTATCTGTAATCTTGTATTTGATACAATTATGAAATAACCTCATAAATATATAAACGGTTCACTAAGCCAAACAAACCTGTGAAACTTACTATGTATTTGGGCTGAAACTGTTCTGTTATTTTTGCACTTACCATAATTTGATCATAACCTAAAAAAAGCGCTGTGTAGACGATATCAGTTGTACCTTGTACACAATACAAGCCCTCACACTTATTTACCTATGGATCCAAATGATCATCAGGTGTATATGGCTGCAACTAATACCATCTACACGTTGCTTTTTTTACATTGTGTGTATGCGGAAGTTAATAAGAATTTCAGAAATATGACTTAAAAAGAGTGCTGGTTTAAAATGCACATAGTTTTGTTATGAAATGTAATTTTATTGACAAAATGGAAATAGCCATGTGGTAGATCTTTACGTTGGGGTGATTCAAACCCCTTTACATTCGATGACCATCAGCACCATTTTGAATTTTTGACATTTGAACGTTGATTCTCGCCCCATTTCAGCTTGTGATCAAACAGTGATCAGCTGTCAAGCATACCGGTCATGTTGTTATGCTTGTCAGCTGATCACAAATTGATCAAAAGCTAAAACGAGCTGAAAATCAGCGGTTAACAAGATCCAGTAAAAACAGTGCTGACCTCGATTTGGTGGTGATCAAATGTAAATAGTTTGAAACAGCCCAGCCTAGTTTATTGTAAATTTGATTATAAAACATGTGAAGATGGAAAATTTCAAATTGAGAATCATTGGAAAGCTTTCCTTTTGATACATTTGTCTAGTTTTAGGGATATTTTGCAAATCACAGCCAAAATTCGAGTATAGGAGGGAGTTAATTATAGGTTATGTCACAAATTGATTGGCTTAGCGGCTTAATTCCCACGTGATCACTGATAGTTGAGCTACTGTGTAGCTTATGAGTGCGGCGGTGAAAATATTGAGCCAGTGAATGTCGTCTTCTGTTCATTTTATCAAATTGTTTTTTTTGTTTTACTCATTGCGTCATACGAAATTGTGCTCATTTTGTATTTTAATATCCAATTTGTATTTAATAAAGGATAGGCTCCAGTGCGTAAACAAGCTTTAATGTTCTTGCTGTGACTTAAGGTTAAGTTGTCATCACTGAATATATTAGCGAGAGAATCTGTTGTTTGTTTCTGTCAAATCCCCGCCCGCCATTTTATGTGCAGGTTGAAGTTGCGCACGATTTGATCTTGGAAATAGATATCCCATCTGAAGAAAGACATGTCATTAATATGCTTTTTCAAATCATTTTCTTAACGAGATTTAAATAAAGTTAATGTTGAAGAATTACCGTGTTTTATTACGCAAATTTTATACCATACATCACATTGCCAATGACATGTTCTAGAAACAGAAGACGCTTCAAATTGTCAGCTCTAACTATGTACCATCTCTCTAATCTTGCTGTCGATGTAGGCAGATGATTCCGGTTGAGAACCCCTCGAAACTCACTACAGGAACTAGTCTAACCGTTGACAGGACACTAAAACTTTAAGAGACCCATGCAGCTGTTGGGAGTAAAAACACCAATAACTGTAAAGAATGAAGAAATACTACATTAGTCAATTGATAAGGATACACACTAGAACCAGAAGACATATCTGAATACTCGAAAACAACGCTGGCCAACTTTATTAAAAACTGCTACGGTCAAAGGAATAACGTAAACATGGGCGATATTACGGGAGCTATGTAGACTGCCTATAACACTGCCTAACAATACCAATCTACAACATTCATATTACAAAGTCTTAAAGATTGCGACAGGCTAGCCAAGTGGAAAGAATGCCATGTGACAGGACTCTGTAAATCATGCCCAAGTAGGTGCCCCAGTAGAAGCGATTCAGGTAAAGAGGTGGAAGAAGGTTGAAGCGAGATGGGAAGGCCTTAGGACTAGAGAAGAACGGTAGAGGGATCGGAGCTAGTGGAGAAGGATAAATCCCACCCCAGGATGTAGCCCCCTGATATGTTATGAAGTGCGGCATGAAAAAAAATTCTTTGTACTAATGTAATGTAAATTTAAGAACAAAAAGTAATAAAACTATTGTTGGTTTCAAGTATAGGTTAAAAACTGGATAACATTAAAAGTTAGTGTCATAACTTAATAAATTATGAGCAATTAGTCGAATGAATTCCAATCAAGAAAACAAAATATGTATTCTAAATCGGTGATTATTGATCAACATACAAATTATTTATCCTGTTGAGACCATGGGGACCTTGAAGTAACAATATATTGAGAGAGAGCTAATTCTTTTTACCCAACCTATACAAATTTGAGATAATTCACTTTCTCCAGGTTTTTATGTCGTACACCTTGAGAAAGAAAGAGAACAAAATGTTCCGAATTATCACATCACTTTAAAGTATTGTTAGAATGTTCTTCGTGTTCCGCGTCTCCGTTGACTCCGCCCACACGTTATGATACGCAAAATAAATTAACATAACTCAACGGTTTATTAGGTTACATGCTATATTTTTGTTTAAATGTAACTATATTGTGAAAAAGTGCTAATACGAATAAACAAAAACATTATGTCAGCGTGTGCTATGAATGGATGTATAAATACTCTAGCCCTAGTCCTAGCCACGCCCAGGTCTAGCAGAGTCCGGCAAACCTCATAAAAACTGACTACAGCAGCACTATCTCTTGGATATTTTTGCTCTGAGATGGGGACACTATTGGCCCCTCTGTTTTTTTTTCCTAACTTTATTAGCTATTGTTGAATTTTATTTGTTAGTGTTCTGAAGTTTTGACAAGTTGTGTTTTTTCAAAATGGCATCTAATTCCTCGACCCACTCACGAAATTTATTATTATTATTTACTTGTTAAATCATTAAATATGCTCATACAGTTTGATGTTTCTAACAAAATGTAGGAACACTTTAGTGCTCCTCGGGTCAGTAGTAAAATGTTTTGTGCGAAGTTTAATGTCATTTTAAAATGTTTTTTGTTATTATTTCCTCAGCATTGAAGTATTTATAAATCGTTAAACCTAAAAATAGAATAAAGATTCCCACAAGTATTTTATTTATTTATAGCTGTTAACAAGCAATAGAGGGGCCAATCTGAAAAGGGGAAGGCAACTGTTTTGAAATTAAATGTTTTTATCTCGGTACTTTAATACATTCTTCTTTGTGGCAATATATGATTTTTTTCCATGTACATTGTTAATATATTTTTATTTATTATTAAAATTAATATTTATTTGAATTAAGTCATGGTTTTCACTATAATAAAGCACTTAATAATTTTTCCTTTATAGATTTTTGTTTTATCATCCTAAGGGGATTATTATAATCATAAAAATACAAGATAGGATATTTTTCTCTTTAACTTACCACTCATGCAATATAAATATAGGATATCTTTCTCTTTTTAACTTACCACTCATGCAATACAAATATATATTCTCATGATTATCAGTGGCTGCAATAGCCAGCTGTTACTAGGTATGGTTTATTTCTGAAATGGGCTGTCACTGTGGTTCCAATTACCGGAGACCGACAAGAAACCGGTTATTTATCAATTTTGTTTTTGTTTACGCAATTCTTTCAGCAGTCCAGGAAGAAAAACAGCTCCGCTCGAGGTCAATTGAACTCTCCAATTAATATTGAAATCTTCCCGAGACATACAACAATATTATTTAAATTTGATGTCAACAAAATAAATGTTAATACAGATTTACTATAACACAAAAATATCCTTATCATGGCGAGCAAAAAAGTATTTCACCTTAACTGAAAAGCACCGGTTCCTCTACAACCACTATAATTTCATGGGTGGGATTTCCAGAATTATTCGAATGAAAAGATCTGGAATCGGGTTCATTTCATCACGAAATTCCAAATAAAAACCACCAGTTAATCCCAAATATTTAGCGATTTAAAAATAATAAAAAAACAGGAGCTGGTTCCAAAAATAATCTGCTCCTAAGAGAAAAAATGTTGACGGCTCCAGCGACCGTCAAGTCACCGGGACAAAGCTCTAAGGGATAAAGTAATCGGGACCGGAATATCAAACATCTCTAGCTGTCACTCTTATGACATTTCGGTCGTATTTATTCTGTATCGAGAAGTCGGGTTATAATTTTACTTTCAATTAGCGATGGGAAAAGCTTCACAGATTTGTGAATGCTTCACGAATTGCTAGTTCTTCAAAATGAACCCTTCACGGTGAACAGTTCAATCGAAGTAACAGATCAATCGCAGAATTCCTCGTCGGGGGGGTTGCTAGCGATAAATGTACCAAATAATAGTCACGTTTTTTTCTTAATAGTTTTATTCGGGACAGCTCTCCCTACCACATAACACACTCCTCCTTTATTATATAGCAAAAATTATACCGTGTAGAAAAACTACTTCTTTCTTTCTTCTATGTGTGTGTTGATGAATTGTCTATTACTGGTTTCTCGTCTATTGTTTCTATATGACAGCTGCCCATATGTTTGAATTGTTGGCGGTATCATGCCTTAAAAGGAATGATGTACAGCAAAGCAAAATGTAGTAATGTAAAGCAAATGTAGTAATTGCGAAATTTCCAGTTTCTGTAAGAGCGATGTGAACGTTTTTCAGGGCTTGAGGTACAATTTGAATATTTCTTACTGTACACAGTTTGACAGTTTGGTTAGCAATAGGGTGAATATTGCGCAAATGACGATTCATATTACAGGCATTGCCTCCCTTTATGGATATAACTTTAGAACAAAAGTTGCATTTGGCCTGGTAAACCCCAACTTCCTTAAAATAAGCCCATATTTCACTTTTCTTTCTCGTTGAACGGCCATCCATAATTTTAGGTAGAGATTATATAGTCCTATAGACAAAACAAGCACAGAGATCATAAGCAACTGTCACGGGTACGTGCGAGGGAACGGATAACTAAAAAGATACTTCGTTGCTTCATTCATCTTCGAACTAAAATCGAAGGAAGAAGGAATGAACAATTGAACTGTGGATGATGCAATATTTCAGTCTTTCGAACGAATGAAAAATTGAAGTTCGAAGTAGATGCCATAGATCGTTCAATCGGAAGTACCAACTTAACCAACTTCAATTGAAGTATTTGTTCAATGAAAAATGAATGAAGTTGGGACTGCTGTCAAAAGAAGTACTTCTTTGAAACAGTTCTTTCAGAACTGTCACAACGCTACTTTCAATCGTTATCAGTGTTATCACAGAAAATACAACAGCATCTCAAAGTATATTGTGTCAAAAGGTATTCTAACAATTTGTTTATTTGAATTTCTAATCTTAACTGTTTTATGGCTTTGATAACGAGAAGGCGTACATTATAAAACTTGAAACTCCGATTTAATTTACATAACTGTTTGGTATTGGATTGACATAACATCATTTTATCATTAAGGTTATCTCATACAGAAAATACACTCCGATATGACAGAAGCGGAAGACATCGACATGTTTGGCAATCTATCAATGGTTAGGAGGCAATTAGAAGCAGCAGTCTTGAGAAGAAAAGAGGTAAATATTATTAAATCCCATCACTCGATCGTTTCATTTTGTTCTGAACATTTTCTTGTTAATTGATGTCAATATTCAGTCATTTAATAAACTATTGGATTTGAATTTTAACCTAACTCAGGAGTGGGCAGGAGCGGCTCTTTGCATTGACGTTTGGATATTCGGACAAAAACTCCAATTTCACCTCATCTCAAGCAGCCTTATAACTTATGAGTTTATGAGATAGAGCCTGTCCGCACATGACCACACTTACGTTGGTCAATATATCCAATACTATATAATATATACTCGTACGTGGCTCTCTGGTACCTTTGTTATCCTGTATCCATGACAATTTGGCTCTTCTCACTTGACAAACTGCCGACCCCTGACCTAACTGAACTAATTGTTTGTGTAGCTTACCTATATATAATAATAAACGTTGTCACTGGTACTGATGGGAAATAGTCCGTCAACAGTTGTCATAATATACATATTTTTCATAAAAATAGGGATTTATGTAAAATATAAAAACCATTTTGTATTTCTTGCTTCATGAAACTTTAAACTTATGGAAACGAATCTTTGAACAGTTCTTATGCAAAATTACCAATTTACAAATTCAACATTGTTTGTTGGGACCATCAATATAGATTTTTTAAATATAGGAGTTCCATTGTAGAATGAACAACATTGACTTTGTTATTCAACACATGGACAATAAAAATATTTTTGGACACTAAAATAAAATTACTGTTCCGTTATTTTCAGATATACCCGAAAATCACGCCGCGTCTAGTTTGCGTATCAAAGACCAAACCCGTAAGCCTCATCATCCAAGCGTACGATGTCGGCCAAAGACACTTTGGCGAAAACTATGCAAATGAACTCAATGAAAAAGCAAACAATGCAGAAATCCTGGAGAAATGTAAGGAAATCAGATGGCACTTTATCGGACATCTACAAACAAACAAATTGAACAAAGTCATAAGTTGTCCGGGATTGTCTATGATTGAAACGGTGCACTCGCAAAAACTAGCGGATACTTTGAATAAGCAATGGGTGGCACACGCTAAGAATGAAGAGAAATTGAAGGTCATGATCCAAGTTAATACAAGCAGAGAAGATGGTATGTTTTAACTAATATTTAGAATGGGGTGTTTTGAAGTTTGTCGATTTGTGACAATGTTAAATGTGCCAAACTTTAAAACACCCCAAGCTTGAACTTCTAATTCTGTACGAAACTAAAACAAATATCTACCAAGTTATCTGTGGAGTTGGGGCATTGTCGCTATTGAGACTGTGTATTAAATAACAGTTTTTTTTTTAAATGAAACTACAAACTCAATGTTTTTAGTATACATCTTTTCACTAAGCATAACTTTTGTTGAAAAGAAAGTGAGTTGGTCATCCGCTGCAAGTATTAAACTCAAACTGTCCGACTGCTAGCCGAATGTCCTACGTTTGATAGTTCCTCTCTTGACACCTACAAACAGAGGATTGAACCCGCGACGCTTGGGTAGGAAACCAACTTATCGAATCACTCTCCCAACTAACCGACTTTGGTACCACAGAATCTTTCAATGGTTTTCATACTCAATCAGATTCTCGAGTTGATGAAATGTAATTCTGTAGTATCTGTTTTCTAAGGAGCTTCAAAATTTTTTAATTTTTATTTACAGTAAAGAACGGAGTAGAACCTTCGGATGTATCTGAGCTTGCGATTCACATAAGAGAGAAATGCCCCAACCTTTTACTGAAAGGCCTTATGACTATAGGCCAGTATGGCTTTGACTGCAGCCAAGGTATAAACCCTGACTTTGTGAGCCTCGGAAAGTGCCGAGAGGTTGTTTGTACAGAACTAAACCTGAACATAGCAGATTTAGAGCTATCCATGGGCATGTCAACAGATTTTGAGCATGCAGTAAGTATTGGTTTATGTTAAAATTAAAGTTTGATGTGTCTTTGATTTATGTATATTTTAATTACAATTGAAGATGTCAACGTCTGAGAGTATTTAAGTTAGAACACTATTTTGTGAGGCAAGAGTACTGATTAGTTAATTTTTCTCTTTTTATGGGATCGTTGCATCTGAATATTGTCTGTTTACAGTCAATGTATCAATGTTGCTGTTTCTGGATAATTATTGTTAAATCTGATGTGTGATCTGTAGCAAAGACTAACAGAAGTTGTATTATGTATTTATATTGTTAGCACTAAGCAGCAGCCAGGTCAAAGCATAATTTTTAATTATAGTGTTTGAAAATCAATCTTCTTATAACCACAGCTTTAATACTTCAGTTCTTGTGTATCTAGAATGTCATCCAGCCTTTTCAACAACAAAAAATTGACTCATAATGATTTCTCTTTACAGATTGAACTGGGATCTACCAATATTCGCGTGGGATCAACTATATTTGGAGCCCTCCAAAAAAAAGAAGGCGTTTAATTTAATTTATTTATGTACATATTATGTGGTTCATTTGAATTATAAAAAATGTTATATTTGAAATATATACATATATTATATGCCTTTGTATACATCACTTTATTTGAGTTTAAACCCAACTGGCTTCAGACATACCTTTTCCTTCATGGGGGTGTATAGCAATAGCAAAGAAATAATTTTGTATCGAAATATTCTAGTTATGTAGGAAGTATAAATTATCAAAATAAATCAGTTGAAAGAGAAAGAAGCATCAACAGAGATAGATGAGGATAGAAGAAAAATGCCAGATTTTACTGGGAATATGTTAAAGAGACTTAAAAGAATATTATTGAAGGTTTCTCAAGTTAATGAAGGCCTCAACAATGCGGTATCTTTTCTTTGTCAGTAAGCCTAAAATACGAGTGAGTGTATTGTACCATTATTTTTTAATGGTATTAAATTACCATCATCACCAGACAATAAAATACATTTTACAGTGTGATTTAAACATTTTCCAAAATCATTTTCACCCAGTGAAACAAACCAACACGAAAAAGAGTAGATAAATTAAATAACGATTATTTTCTTATTTTTGTGATCACTCTATCTATATCAGGAGTACATAAAATGAAGGATAAAATTTAGTCAGACATTAGTTTTTTCTTTACTTTGGGATTCCCTTGGTTCTGTCAGTCTCCTCGCTACCAGGAGCACATACAGTGCTAGGGAAATATTTCTTTAGAATGTGACATTTACACATTGTTTTCTAACCTTGATTACAAGGACAGGGCTGCTATTCACTTTACTAATCGGTCAATGTTATCAGGAGCATATCAAACCAAATGGATGAAAATGTTTTTTCTGTTGAATAATGTCAAGAAAACGCGAATTTTCCCAAACAACGCGTTACTGGGTTCCATGGGTATAATATTATTGCTTGCTTCAGTAATATTATGCTTTCCTGATAATATGATATTTAAATTACAACTTACTATGAACAACACAATGATGATAAAATAACCAAATATACCTAATCATATTTCTGCGACCCTAATATTTTGTTCTTGTTGACTATGGACAGGTTTGAAGCACGAAGCAACAAAACACAAACTTCAAACATATCTTCGTCGCTATATTGTGAATATAAAAATATATATTATCTAATTATTAAGTTTTTTGTTGTTGTTCGTTAGTTTCTTTTTTGACCGCCAGTAGAGATAAGTATGTAATAATATTAATAAAAAAAAAATATATTTGTGGTTCCTAGATTGAGAGGAAAACAATTTATTTATTTATTCACACTACCATCCGACCAAAATATAATATCCATTATTATTTTTATTGCGACATTAGCGCCGCTGCGGAACTTGATATAAACTGACGCGTTATTCTTCCGGCATTTTACTCTGCCGACTTCTGTGCTCCGGGTAGCGAGTACGCCGAGAAACGCCCGAAGTTGACGGTCGACATCTTGAATTTCGTAGTTCACCGATGTAAAAGATTTGAGAAATAATTGAAGCGAGTCACACATTCTCATGCGCTTGTGTTCCTGGTAGAATTTCCGAGTAGCACCTTCCTATTGTGATCGCTATTGTGGTCGCAGTGATTTTTCAAATCACGGAGACGTCTGTAGGTTGGGCTGCGATATTTTAGATATTCTGGTCACCGGTGCAAAAATATATTATGACGTCTTTAAAATATATACAAATATGTATATGTATAATTGGGGTATGTTGTGAGGCTGAAGGTAGTGGTGAAGGGAAGAAGATGGGCAAGAGGAAGGTTGGGAAGTACCTGGCTGTTCAGATCTGGGGTAATCAAACACGGCTAAAGCCATTTCAAATAACGTTTCGATTCTGAATAGTGGTCTTTCACCAGGACGATACATGGAGCTACCATTCTGGAACGTACCGCAAATACTATGCATTATTTTATATAACATATTGTTACTCTAAGGTTATGACACATTTTTATGAAGTAAAATGTATTTGCGCACGCCGGGTATTCTTTTGAAAAATTGAAAAATAAAAACTGTATTCTCGATGCACTACTTTGTTTGTAGATACATTTTTATTGCTTACTTTTAACGTTTTTCTAATGTATGTTTGGTACATATTATTTTAGACATATTTATTGCAAAGTTTATATACTTCGGTCTTTTATTGTATATTATTTGTATATATATAATATTATCTCCGCGAAATATTTGTAACGTTGTCATCGTTGGTGTTAGTGTTTACTCTTTGATCGCTTGTGCTCCTGGTATTTCATACGGTAACCTAGGCACTCTGTACGCGGCTGCCCCAGCATTTGGGACAGGTTTGCCGCCGCACCGTGTTGAGTTTTTCAACATTGGTAAAATCGATATCCCATGACGAATATTTGTAAAACTTTTACCATTATATTTGTCATTTTGTCGTTCTAGGAGATTTTAATATTTCATTTTGTATGTGCATGAAAATCGTGGTTATCCATGGCTCCTTTCTTGAAAACATTTTAAATTTCCCACTGAACTTGTTATGATTTGAGCGCAGGCGCATACGCTTACAATGTTGTAATATCTAGGAAAATTTCCCTAGATGGGGAAAAAAAGATTTTTCAAAAATCTAGGGAAATTTTGTACAACATTTTGGGGGTTGTGTAATGTGACCGTGGTTATTCAAACTTTTGCAAAAATTAAAAGGTGTAGGCTTGGGCGCGAAAATGAACAATCTTAAATTATTTTGCCTGTTATGTATGCTGATGTTGCGGTGATTATTTCCAACAGAGTGGAAGATTTAGATTTCTCGTGTCGAGGATGAACAAAGTACGCATGAAAAATGAGTTAATGATGAATGTAAGGAAATCCAATAGCATGGTGTTTAAAAGCGAGAGTACGAGAACAGAGTGCAAAATAGTTAGGAATGATGAATACTTGGAGCAATTGGATGAGTTTATATGTATTTGGAAAGTATGTTTGCGAGAGATGAAAAGGCTGATAAGGATATAGAAAGAAAAATGAATGCAGAAAACTCCATTAATGGAGAACTGAACGTGGTTGTTGCTGATACAAAAAGTATCACAATTAAGTGCTGATACCAACCCTCCTGCATGGTAGTGATACATGGAACTGGAGCAAGAAGGATGAAAGTAGACAGAATGCTGTAAAAATTAGATCCTTGAGGCGTATTCGTGTTAAAACCAGGTATGTTTAAAATGTGGAGATCCTGTAGTTTAGGTAAAGCATGTTAGATGGTTTAGAGACGTAGAGCGCATGAACTAAGAAAGTGAATGGTAGAAGAATTGGGGACGCCCAAGGAAGGCATGCCACGATCAAGTGAATTAAATACTTGAGTCTGTCAGAAGAGTATGTATGAGACAATTGATATATTAGAATGTCGTGTGGCGGTCCATCTCATCGTAAACGTAAGACTTAAAAATTATAACTGTTAATAGAGAGCGAATATAAGGAATTTTTACATCGGTACTTAGCACACTAGCTTGGAAGGAATGTTTTATTGTGATTTCGTTATTTTGACTCTCTAAATTCTGTGCTCCTAGTATCCGAGACGCTCAGAAGAAACTGTAGTAATTCAGAAATCACATTCCGATCGGATTCCATCACAACATTCAGGTGACAGATTCATACGAAACTAGCGAGAATTCTATGAGAATGACTTTATTTTGCGTGGAAGTTAATTTTTTGGTGTTTAAAACTATTTTTCTACACCCGGCGTTCTCTCCTCAATTTAATGCACTCCTGTTACCTAGAACACCACTGCTATTGTAGGCCATTCTTTTTTACTATGATGTGGTACACACACTACAAGCATTATTTTTATAAATAAATAAATAACCATTATGAAGACAGCTTTTTCATTTATTTTTTATTTGCAGGTTGTGTTTTTTTTTTCTAGATTGCTTGTGGCCATAATAAACACCACAAAAAAAAACATAACCAACGAAATACGTTAGTAAATAAATAAGTCAGTAAAACATATTGTTAGCCATTTATAAAATAGCTGTTTTGAAATTGTAGAGTAACAAACGAATGAAATTTTATTAATCCACGATCGGTTGTTCTATAAAATATTTTTTACTAAAATTCTATGATTTTTTGGGCGAGTTTTCTCGCTAAAAAAGTAAGTAAAAGTAAGATTATATAAGAAGAAAACGATTGACGTCATATAAAATTAAACAATACGGCTTGCGTGGTAACATGAACCACGAGCAGTTTTTTTTATGCTGTTTTATCTGTCAGTTAAATTGTCAAATTATTATTAAAAAAAAAAGTTTAACCAACTTAAGAGATTAGATAGAAATCGCAGAAATAAATCAAATTTTAACAATTAATGAATATACAACAATTTCTTTTGATTTCATCGTCACTTTTTAAATTCCAATCTTAGAAAAAACATTCTTATGTAACAAAAATATTTTGACGTCATATGCTAAAAAAAAACACGTTGGCATTTGTTTTTTTTTTTAAAACCATTCTTATTGGAGCATTTCCGTAGTAGAAAAATCAACCCACAAAGCTAATTTTAAATTTGTGCAAGAAGCTCATTGATTTTCCTTCCATTATTGTAATTTTAAAAACCTATTTGAAAACTATGTATACTAATTGATAGAGATTTAAAAAAATAATGTTTACTGTAATATATTGATTGCAGTCGAACTATTTTTCGATGAGAGTAAAGTTCGAAATATTGTGTTTGATTCACAATTTTTTCATTTAGCATTTAATTTATAAATACCTATTTGGTAGAAATTCCAACTCTGTAAATCGTAGCGCTCGTATATTTAAATTCAGACTTTATTCTATCTCTTCTCACTCATGTGCTCCGGGTAGAAATACTTTAGAGGGAAGGCGATGAAGCGGCCAATGAAGGCCGAGGCAAATTATCTAACAATCAAAAATATATTTGCTTGAATGAGATATGGCGTCGTGAAATTTGCATTGCTTTTTCAGTCTAAAATCTTTAGATCAACGCAATGAAATTTGGAAAAATCCATTCGAGTGAAAAAAAATAATGTCAAATGTCGCTATTTTGTTTGTTCCGTATATTTCAACTATTAAACATATAAAAGTAAAAAATGCTGGTACAGTTAGAAAAGTTCTTATGCCTTGGGCTACATATTAATTGCAAGGCGGAAAATGAAGTGGTAGATAGATAAGTATATTTCCAATTAATTCCAAAGCGAAGATACTCTAAACTTTTTTTTTCCTCTCCTCTTCCTTCTCCCCTATTTCCTTCCACATCATAAAAATCGATTTAGTTACTATTGTCTTTTAGTTCCGGGCAGATCTTTAATTTTGTGTCACACAAATAAAATATACAAAGTACCAACACGAAAATTAAAAACCTTGAACACGTACCTAATATTTTTTCCCGTGATTTTTCACAGCAAATTGTCAGTCACTAGATATTTTTTCTGTTTACTTACAAAAATTGAAAATACATAATAGTTGTTGATTGATTCACCGACAGGAATGCGGTCGTTCGTTATCTTTAGCTTTATGTAAGTAACCTTGCCCGCAAGGACGTGGCTTACCCTCAGAGACGAGCTCGGTCAAAGCGATCCGGAGTACATGATACGCAGTAGGAAAGGATAATATTATCCACTTTACTGAAACATTAACATTTTTTATTTTACTTAGAACGCGTGCAAACATTAATGGCGGCTACAATAATTAATGACAGAGAACCGGGGTATTTTGTTGCATTTTAAAAATAGCGTAATCTGAGAAACAGGCGTAATTGAATTCATTATCGAAACATTAGATAATAAAAGATGTAAAAAATACTATGATACAAATTCATTTGATAAACGAAGGCATCGTTTTCTTCGGTAAAAGTTATCAGGAGCGCAAAAGATATGCAAGGGAAAATGTTTCATCGACGTTTTCTGGCGCGCTTTCGCATTAATGACTGAAAATTGACTTGAAAACTTAACTGAAAGCATTTTGCTGGAAATAATTTGAAAATATAAAGCGTAAATACAATATTTATAGACGAATATCATTTTAAGCGTCTTAAATAACAATATTAAATGTATTGCTGGTGTGATAGATATTTTGTTTTTATTTGTTTTTTTTTTCGTTTAGCTGCATTCTGTTGTTCGACGCTGGCGCCATCCCGTATGATTAAATTTAAATATAACTCTCGAGTGTTGTGAATTGTGATGTTCGCATAATTTACCCGAATTGGTTCTGCTTTCCTGGTAGCAAAACTCGATCTTAGCGCCGCCCCGTAGTTGATTAAACGTTAAAAATAAAATAAGTGAAAAAAATAGAAAGAAAAATAAATGTTGAAAGAATTAACAATCTTCGACATCATATCGAAATTTTTGGATTGGTTAGGATGGAAAAGTTGGTTAATGCGCTGTTCCCAAATATAGTAGACCCCCGAGTTTGAGTATCGGTCACTACACCTAATCTTTTTATTTTCTGTTTATTTTTCGATTTTCATACATTTGACGATTGTTAAATATGATTTCTAAGAACGTAAGTTTATTTTAACAAAGTGTGGTTTTTTGTTACTTTAATGTATGATTTATGAGGGTTTACTAGATTTTCTATGGGAAATTTTATTGCAATATAATAATACGAGTACCTATATGCGAGATAGTATAATTGGTACTAAATATGGAAAAATAAAATTATTGTATATGTTGTGTTCTTGGTTTTACCGTCGCTAGATTTAGTTAGCTTGGATTGGAATCTAATGAATCAACTCACTTGCACTAATAAACATTAATTATCTGCCTATTCGCTCTGAATCCCTGATATTGCTGGATTGACAACACCTGCTCCTGGCAAACACTAAATTACACACACTTCTTCCCATATTACTTGACATTTACCTCCTGGACCTTATTCGCTCCTAATACATGCTGTTTCACATAAATGTATCTTTCGTATTTGGGCAGTTTAACTTTTTCCGAAGTTGAACAACACAACTCATTTTATAAATTTAGATATTTTATTTTTTGTAGTTCATCCCACAAGATAACAAAGGATGTGATAATGTTTTAAAACGTGGATATATTACAAGATGATCTTTAAAATACCCTCGACTGATAGGACAAAACAGAGGTTCTTCATAGAATGATAAAAAATGAATAGCCAGAAATTGCGAATATGTATATACATAAAGAAAACTAACTGACAACCATCGTTCCGTTTCTTCGCTAGGGTAGGCAGAGAGGAAGGACCGCCATACAACTCTGTCTTAGCACACAAACCTTGCTTCATTCACATTCATGCATCGTTTCATATATACTCTTCTGCTATTTTCATTCTTCACATGGCCCGAGTCGATTTATCCCACGTAGCTATGTAAACCTACTGTTGAATCCAAAGCGGCGATAAAACACCAAATTTGTTTTCAATTTCAGATGATTTGGAAAACAGTGGACTATAAAACGATAAAACTGTACTACTTCATAAAAGTTTCTAATTATGGATGTGGAGAGATTATGGAATGAAGAAAGGAAACCAATTCACTCACCGATGAAGTTGATGCTTATTTTTTTGATTATTCTATTGTATTATTAACGAACACCACAACAAAAACACACTTAATTTAATATTATTTGAAGAACAACAAAAACCGAACGACCAAGCGAGACAAAAACGAACGAACACGTTTTTTCACATCAGTCTCTTCTGTTTCTTGATTGTCACTTGTTTTCAAACTCGGTGTTGTTGAATACGAAAATCGAATATAGTAAAATGGTTGGATAAGGTAGGAATTGGATGAAAAACAATAAAGTAAGAACCTAACAAATTGTCTCTTTGAAATCCAACACCTACCTTGCATCCAATCCCGACAGTGTTGAGGAACTCCTGCAGCTGCCATGGGCTCTCTTCGGCATGACCGGCTTCATGATGCACTAGGAGTGGGAGTTGGGGGGTTTGGACAGGTAGGGCTGTTGGGGGGGCGCCGGCACCAACAACGAACAAGTCAAACACGTCTGTCACGTAGCATTGTGTTGCTGTCGGCGTCAGGCGCCAACGAGTCGTAGTCCGAAAGCATCGCTTGAATGAACTAAATGTAAATCAATGTTGCTTTTCTCCAAGCGCAGGCATTTTCACAAATAGAGATAGGTTTAAAGATTTTTTTTCGATTCCGATCGCCTCACTTAACATGTAAGATCTTAAAATATTAAAAAATAATTATTATTTTTCAAAACGCACCAAAATACTATGACGTAGGTACCGCTACTTGTTGCTAACACAACTGTCATCGGGACTCGGAACTGCCCACGAGCTTTGACCGGTGTGACGTCACAGACGCCTTCCTCACAAACAGTAAAAAATGAAAAATTCTTGTAAATGACAAATTAGATTTAAAAATTGTGCTCCTTTTTTCAATGTATTTTTATGCGGGTACTATACTACGCTTTACCCCTTGATTCATCCCTTATACTAGAAATATGAAGGCTTTAGTTCTGTAAAGGATATGATAATAACATAAGATATAATATACTGCTTATTCTATTGAAACAACACTTACCATCACTTTTATATGTAGTGTAACGCCTATTTAGACGTATTATAATATGTATTTACATGGCCAGCAACGGGGCGCACCTAACAGCCTAGCAGAGGAAGGTATTTCCCGCGGGAAAGTAGGAATTTGTCGCTGACACTTTGGTTTTCCCTTCGTGACGGAAAACACCTCTTGTTTTGTGATTACTTGTGTCAGCGCGTTTAAATTCGTATTACCTAACCTTTAAGACTATCATTTGACAATTAACTAGTACATTTATTTATTATAGTTCCTATTTCTACAGTATATTAAATTTATTTGTACCTATGTAGGTATTACGCCATTTATTTTGCTTTATACCATATATTGCCGCTCGTAAGTGTTTGATCTGTAAGAAATAGTTAGGATGCAGGCGAATTCTTTATACTTTATTTTTAATATTGTTTATTTATTAGTGTCTGCATCTGTGTTTTGTCCTCTAAAAAAATAATAAGAAATGTCGTATGGTGACAATGACATGTAAGCACAATTTAAATAGTTGTCGAAAAGTTATTTGTCAACGTAAAAATAAAATATAAATAAAAATGGGTTACCAAATACTTTAAGAAAAATAACCTGTTTTCTCGTGTGAGATTTTCCTGCCTTCAACCCTAATTTTCTGTGTTCCGGATAGCAATGACCGTAGCGCCCGTGGGGAAGGGATGCAACCTGCCCGGAAAATCGATGAAAATGACATTTCACGCTTCTCGTAACGCGTTGGGTGTTGGCGAAAAGTTCAATTCATCGGCTATGTGTACACCTTCCACCTTATGCACTCCTGGTATCGATGGCCGATTGCAACCACTCTGCTATGGGATGTTTAGGGAAACTGTGTTATTTTTCAACCTAATATTTTCAAATATACATATTTTAAAAATATGTTGCTATCTCAATACCGCACATTCCGTCAGTCAGTGAGACAATGGCACCTCCAATTGGGGTATGTTGTGACGCTGAATGGAGTGTAATGGGAAGGAGATGGGGTAGAAGAAGGTTGGAAAGTACCTGGTTATTCATATCTTGTCACTAAATATGTATGTTGCCATTTCCAGCAACGTTTCGATTCTGAATGGTGGTATTTCACCAGGGCAATATTGGAAATATATCATCAGTATGTTTAAAGTACCATTCTTACAACAGGTTAAAAACAATAAGTGTTTTATTTTTTCGTACAAAGAAATCACAATTTAAATGTTATTCTATTGTTTTCTCATTGTTCTGTTATTTTATTTTATATTTTATTATCCCTCTCTCTGTATGTATATAAACCCAAGCACTTTGTATTTTTTTCGTTGAATTTTGTACCCTGATTGATGCTTAAGCTAAGCGAAACCGGGCGGTCACAGACAAATAAATAATAACCGTAATCTTATACAAAGTTATTATTTTTTTTTGTTAATAATCTTAATAGTTAGTAATAAGAGGCTACTTTCAGAATAACTAAGCTTTATTGAAATGTTTCTAATTAAAAAAAAAAATTGTTTAAGAACATCACTTTATTAACATTATTTAAAATTCATCATTTGAGTAGATAAATTTCTTTGTGATTTGATTTTATAAATAGAAAAATAACTCTGTTTTATTGATGATGTTAAATACTTACCGAAACTAGTTGACATTACATAACATGCATTTTTTTCCGCATAGATAATGAAAGAGACAGTGAGTTTTTTTTTCCGAGATTTACATTGAAATTAATTCTGACGAATCTGCAACTAAAATACAAAATGTTTTTCGAGAATGCACTTGTCATTTTAGTCATTTATATTTTAGATCAATAAAAAATAACGCCTATCATTCAAATTCTTACCGTAAAATAATTTCCAAAATTCAAAAAACGTTTTTCACTAATAACATAGCGGTATGGACCAGACATTTTTTTTAATGCGATGATTTAGTTGCTTCCCGAGATATTCATCAGAAAACGTTTTAGATTATAGTAATTTGTTAATCATAGTTGATTTAAATTAATACCTCGGGCAGAGCACCCTTTTAGGCTTGCTACAGCAAACTAGACCCCATACGCTTGTGGCGAACATTCGTTTTTAAACCCCCTCTTTTAAAAGTCGCCTGTATCCACAACAGCACCTCAAAAAAGTTAAATTTAAAAGCACATTAGATACATATATGTTTTATACAACCAACTTTATAAAAAATATTTAAAAAATACATTTTCTTCCTTTATAACTCTTTATAAAAGAGCTGTTTTCTAAAGAGGCAATTTCAAACTTATCACCACGAGCGCAAGAGTGAAATAGTTCTAAGTCATTCAGGGAGTGCTTCGCTATAGTATGAAAATAATTCATATTTCAATATTGGAATTTACCTACCATGTTTGACTACTAAAACCTATTCAATGTTCTATGCTCCTGGTAGCATTGACCGGTTACAACCACACTTTTGATGACAATAAATTAATTAATTAAATTGTCCGGTTAGTGGCCGAGTGCTCCAAGGAGTTGGCTTTCCACCCGGGCGTCGCGGGTTTTCCTCTGCTAGCCAAGTTGTACAAAAATAAAAAAAAGTAAATCAACATATCGTCGCCGGAAAGGCAAAAGGGCTTAAGCGACACTTTGGTCAAAAATAAGTTAAATATGCAGTTTTGATCAGGTTTTTTTTCAGCATTGAATGCTCTGACTCTCGTTTGATTCTAAAGACTTTTGTGGCCCTTCAGTCATCTAAAATATATTTACTATTTGGGAGAAGGTTTGACTCAAGCGACACAAGTTTGTGACTTTTTTAGGTTTTTGACGCTTCAGGTAACTCAGTGAGAGCATTGAGTAAACTTTATTTTCAAAATGTAACCAGGTACTGAAGACTAATGAATTTTATTGTAAAACAAACAAAAAAATTAAGGTGCTCTTGTGTTAACTTCACAAAATGGCGCTTCGGATCTTTTGACTTTCCGGCGACGATATATTTTCAAGCAAATTTTGAACACGTTCAAATAAACGTGGCTGTCTTGTGGAAATAATCAATTTTCGTCTCACTATCTAATATTAACGGGCTTCCAAAATGATTTCAAACTTTGGAGACGTACAAACATACTCGTACATTCAAATGTGTTGTATCTATGTGCCCGAGTTAACTATTGTCGTAACATTTTCCATTTTCTGTTCTCCTAATAAAAAGGTCGATCCGACGACGGCACGCCATTCATACTCGTTGGAAAACTGATGGAATTGATAACGTTTTCATTCACCGACAGGTTTCATATTGTGGAATCGATGCACGTTCATCTTTATGCGTTCCTGGTACCGTTGACCGATTGTACCGTTGCCTGAGAGGTTTTCAAGGAAAATCGTTGGAAAACAAACCCTGAACTGATTCTGTACTTACAGCGACTCGCTTCTCGACTAGGTCCCGGGTTAGAAACCTATCAAAAGCAAATAAATATGAAGCAAGCAAATAAGAAGATCTCGTGTTAAAAGGTAAGTCGGTGAGTATCAACCTTGGCCCGTCCAACTGCTAATCAAGAGTTAACTAACTGACTAACTAACCATCACGACGTTTCCCCGCAGGGGTAGGCAGAGAGGACGGACTTCCATACAACTATGTCTTGGCACACACCCCATGCTTCATTCACATACACATCGTCTCATGCATAATCTTATTATTCTGACTTCGCATGGCCCGACCCAAGTATTTGATTTACTTGATCGGTGCCATGTCTTCCCCGGGCTTCCCCGACTTCTTCTTCCATTTACTTTCGCATCATATATTCTTTACGAACTCCTTTGTTCATTCGCTCTACATGCCCAAAACATATTCATTACGCTTACATCATCTTTGCATTCTTTCCTGATGTCCACATTATGAACACGGTCATACATAGTTTTACGCATATTCGCCTCAGGGATCTCATTTTTACAGCATTCAGTCTACTTTCATCCTTCCTCTGTCAGTTCCATGCCTTACTACCATACATCAGGGTTGGTATAAGCGCTTCATTGTGGACTGCTAGCTTCGCTTCTATGAACATTTTTTATTAGCGCCAACAGCGTTCAGTCCTCCATTAATGGAGTTTCCTGCATTCACCCTTCTTCCGTTATCCTTATCAGCCTTATCATATCATTATCTCTCATAAAATTGAAATAAAATAATATTAAGCATTATATTTGACCCTCGTTCTTGAGTGGTAGAAATTCTAAGTATCGCTCTGGAGCCCTAGAACAAAACATCGATATAAATTTTATCGACAGTGTCGGTAATTTGGAATCGTTCCCGAGCTCGACTGCAGATCGCCAACGAACAAACGAAAGATCACATCGACTAAATTAAGCATGTTTAGTCGATGTGGGCTGTTGCTTGTTCGTTGGCGATCTGCAGTCATGCTCGAGAACGATTCCGAATTACCGACACTGTCGATAAAACCTTTTTATCGATTCTTCGTGCTACGGGCTTTGGTGAGAAAACACCAGCCAGAATCGATATCGTATAATTGAAAGATTTTTTCCGTGTTAAGTGACGTACCTCTTTCCTATCTCCTCACCATCCCCAGCCTCACTACATACCCCGAATTGGAACGCTTTAGTTCCCCCCGCTACGGGTAGATAGAATTATTTTTCGGATTCACAAAAATAATATTATGTTTTGTTTGTTTTCAAAGCGAATACCGTACAAGAGTCTTTACTGCTCCCAATCATCTGGAGTCAGTGGACTGAGGCATCCCCAATTTGGGGTATGTTGTGAGGCTGAAGGTTGTGGGAGGGAAAGGATATGGGGAAGAGGAAGGTTGGTAAACACCTGGCTCTTCAGATCTGGTCACCAAACACGGTAAAAGCCATCTCAAGCAACGCTTTCGATTCTGAATGGTGGTCTTTTACCAGGTACTGAACGAAACAATTAGTTTGCAAATTCGTATTCTCATAAAATTGAAAATATCAATTATTAAAATCAACAATTTAGGGATAAAATTTTATAATGTGCTGCCGGAAACCATCAAAGTTATGCCAATCAATAAATTCAAAATAGCCCGTAAAATTACTATTTAAAATATATACAAATCAAAATAATATCTAGTATTATAAGTTAAAATATTGTGAAATCAAAAAGAAAATGTAATAATTAGATACTTTGTAAACTTTAATTTACTAGTAACTGATATAAAATAAATGAAACTAAATATATGCATGCAAATATACTTAAACAATACATTTTCATATCATGTGCTCCTGGTAGAGATGACCGACAGAAGAAACCTAAAACTACGCTCCCGTCGATATACTCCGCTGGCTGGGAAATCAATGGAAATTACATGTCAGCATCCGCCGCTCGAGCAGCGCCCCTTTGAACTCGCGTGGAAAACTTGAAACACAACGATGCGCATAGTTTTATTTACCCTTCGCCAATCTGCACCCCGGATAGCAATGACCGCTCGAATTTCATTCAGCGGATGACCACTTTCCTGAAAAATCGATGGATTTCACATTTTCAGCTGATTTCTTTATTTATTCGGCTCGAATTCACATATTCAATAACAAATAATGTTGTATTGGATACATAATTTATGTAGTAGAAACCAAAAAACAATTCTTTGGTCGGTTTTGGTTTTTTAATACCTTTTTTTACAATGGTACGTTATTTATCAATTTGTTTTGCCTCTCAGATACACTTTTTCTCTTAATCGTCTTTACTATAAAACAATTGAAAAAATGAACAAAATGGCATTTTATCTTGTACTTCGACATTCCAATTGCTATTTCAAAATATGATACCTCAATAAAATTGATGTGGCGAGCTGAAAATTTGCAAAATCTATCTTTTCTTGAGGAGCTAATAACTGTAGCTTTAAATTACCATTGTTCTTGTTAAAAACGCCCTATTGTGTGTTACGTTTTGTTCAATCATTTAAAAATATTGTGTATTTCTTTGGAGACGAAATAAAACTAACGTCGACTAAACATGCTTAATTTAGTAAATGTGAACTGTTGTTTGTTCGTTGGCGATATGCAGTCGGCCAAATTACCGACATTGTCGATAAAATCTATGTCGATGTTTCGTGCTAGGGGCCCTGGTTCGTTAACACCATGGTGTTTAAAGTGGCCATTAAAACGTAACGGTGTTCAACGGTTCAGGAAAGTGGTGGGTGCCCTACGAAGTTGTGGTACGAAGTGGGAAATGTATAAATTATGTCAGTGTTGTTG
The DNA here is from genome assembly GCA_022651775.1 of Drusus annulatus. Lineage (NCBI taxonomy): Eukaryota > Metazoa > Arthropoda > Insecta > Trichoptera > Limnephilidae > Drusus > Drusus annulatus. Next base: position 471,980 of record JAGWCC010000325.1, read on the forward strand.
TGAAAATTCACTCTTTATCGTTATGCACTCCCGATAGCAATGACCGAACCCAAGTCAGTGGGTAAACCACCAAGCATTAAAAAATCGATGACAATGACAATACTATTTTACAAAGAGGCGATTTTGAGAGAAATTTCATAAATTCAAATAAAAAATCACAATAAAAAAATTGTAAAGATAATAATATAAATAAATACTATTTTATTATGAGTCATCTGAGAAGGTTTTTCAAAATATTCAATACAAATTCATTCCATCTCGTTTCTCGACTGTCAGAATGCAACACATTGTATCGGAAAAGCTGGGAAACTGTATATATCCTCGCTCGCTTGATCTCCTGGTAGCGATGACCGATTGCGAACACCAGTTGTGAGGCATTTTCTCGCCCTGCCTCACAGTTGAATTTTCCAGTTTACCTACAAAATACAAAAAGTTGTTTAAATGTCAATATTTTACGTTTCTAGTGAATTTCAATGTAAAAAGGCATGGAAAGGGAATACTGTGAGATTGTATTAGTTTTCTAATAAAAAATATATTGTTTTATTTAATCTAATTCGTTTTATCGTGGTTCACGTCAACAGAATTCTCTAGAATTAAAAAAAAAATGATTTGAAAATCCTATTCATTCATTCAACTAAATGATTAAATAAATCTAAACACATAGTTGATGTTCAATATGGTTTTTACGTGATCCCTTTTCTTATTTAGTCAAATTTTCTATTTATATTTTACTGTTTTATTTATGCCCGACTGTTTTATATTGATCCGAAATGAGGATATTCCAACTCATCGGAGACGAAAATATTTATTTTATACCATCGATCTAAACACTTATTGCTAGATGTAATACCCAATAAAATATAAAAAAACAAACACACATTGTTTGCCCTTAGCAAGGATTGATCTAAAAAACCGATAAGCGATTAGGTCCAGAAAGCAACCCACTTTCCCTCTACAAATATTGTTTTCATTAAATTGAATAATTTAAAAAAATGTTATTATTTTATTTCACGCATTATTCATCCATTATTTTGTTTATAAGGCCAGCCCCCTAAGTAAAAAATCTACAATATCTCGTCGAGGAATTGAACTCGGGCCTCCCGACTGTAAAACAAGTGTGTTATCCGCTACGCCACCAAGCGGCATCGGTATCCGTAGTAGATAACGGGAGAGAATTTGCAGATACGCCTTTAGTGTTCTTAGTTTTTATTTACTACCGGGAGAACATGACACTCGAGTAGTAAAATGGTTTTTAACGTAGTTAGTTCTGATCCTGACCGCTGTAAACGAGCGGCGCTAATGTCGCGTTTACGCATAAAAAAGATAAAATAAACCTTTTGACGCTGTGATGCTTTTTGTATTATAAATTAGGTTTCCCCAGTTTTAAAACCAAAACCAAAATAGTGATAATAAAGAATCTGGTTGATAAAAACGCACTAATTTGTCAACCTTTGCGTAATCGAATTAATTGTCATTAAAAAATGTGTAAAAATTGTGTTATTTTAGCTATTATAGATTTTAAAAAGCTAATTTATCAATAGCTATAACTGTTTGCATCAAAAACAATATGCGATAATTTTTTAAATGAAATAAAATAATTCCATATCCAAAGTTTATATAGTTTTTGTACTAACTTGCTAGTTTGTTCACTCGAAGAGATTTTGAAACTACTAGTGCCATCTTGTGTCAAAAATACTTTCATGGTACTACTAATGCCATCTTGTGTCAAAAACTTTAATTTTTTTTTTTGTGTGCGTAGCGTCAGCTATTTACTACTCGACCTTTATGTGCTCCTGGTAAACAGTACAATGTGAAACTGAAAACGTACGTCCAACACGTTTACAGTTTCAAACAATTTGTAACGCAAAGAGGAGTTGGAAGGCGCCATTTCAAGAATAAAATACAAACGTACAGGTATCGAAGCGCGTCTTATAAAAACTGTTAACGGATTTCATTAGTTCAATCCCAACAAAAATGAAATTGCCGAGTAAAAAATATAGTAAGGATTGCTGGGTTTTCTTTTTAAATTTAATTACCAAAAAAGGATGTGTGGAAAATTTCTTAACAAGTGTTCTATGGAATCAATTCGTTTTCGGCCGGTCTGTCGTCGGCCGCTTCTTCGACCTCTTATCCAAAGCATTCTACCAGGAGCACAAGGGTTTGAGAAGTAAAAAACGATTCCGCTCGGATCGTTAATTTATTATGCCGCTCGTAAATTTACCGCCGCGCCGTTCTGAAAACAATAATAAACTATGAAGTAAACATTTTTTATGGAAATCTTATTCGGGTTCTGCGCAAGTGGTTGCCATTATAAAATGAGCGATATTTTTACCAAATTTTATCATCAATTTTTCGAAAGTATTGTTTATTATCTATTTAAATTGTTGGCGATTTTGTCTGTTTGTGTATGAGAATAGAGTGCCTAAGTACAAATATACGACGATATGCCACTTTCCATATAGACAACCTCGAACTCCAGAAACTCCTGGAGGCTTTTTACAGCTTAGAAAAGTTTGGAAAATGTCGTCATTGTTGTGTAGGTTGGTTGCAAGAAGCGGCATTATTACCTCCAGCCATGGCATTTTGTTTGTAAACTAAACTGAGATTTTTGTTATGAACAAACCCTTCCTACTACACTTAAAAACCACAATCTTAATGCGCCCATCCCATTTCCAACGAAAACAATTTTAGCATTTTTTAAACATGTAAAATGATTGTGGCGGAGGGGCGTTTGTGATACCAGGAGCACAAGCGTTTGCAGAGATTCACGTCGAGAACACAGCCCATTTGGCGTTGTGAACAAAAATTCTTACTAGTAAAATAATAAGAATAAGATTCTTCTAAGAAGTATGTTGAGAACAAAAATTTTAATCCACAACATATTTATTATGTTTTAATTAATTATTACCCGTAAAAAATCCCGGGACGTATAACTTGAAACTTGACTTGTCAAGAAAAACAATAGTTGCTTTAATCCACCTATTTCAAAAATGGAATAATGTCTGCTGAAATACATTATAGGTAAGTACTTCATTAGGTAGGTAGGAATTCACCAGAATTAATTTAAATGTGGGCATTTTGGAGTGTGAACAACATATCGATAGAGAAATGTTTATATTAGGGGTACAGAAATATATTTAAGTTGTTACTTATTATTCATTCTATTTACCATATATATTCACACAATAAAATATTTTATTAATCACCGTAGAGAGTAAAGGTCTTCACAACTAACTAATAATAATAATAATATTCGGATAATTTGTATAGCGCCGTTTTTGTGAAAAATCACCTTAACTAACGAACCATCACGCCGTTTCCCCAAAGGCGTAGACAGAGAGGATGTTCGCCACACAACTCTATCCCGACATACACTCCTTGCTTTATTTACATTCATTCACCGTCGCATATACAGTCATCTGTTATTTTGACTTTTGACATGGCCCGTTATTCATTGATATATTTATTTATTTATAAACTCGGATTATAGTCCAATTACAAAAAAATACGTATCACGAAATGGGAAAAAGAGCAACAGAGAAAAGAACAGCACATACATTATATTATAACGAACCAATGACAAAAATAGGAGAAAATATACATTAGAAAGAACATTCAAGTCAAAGCCAATTGATCGTGCCATGTTTTTTTCAGGCATCCCTGACTTCTTTTTTCAATCACTTTGGCGTCATATTTTCTCCTTACATCGCTTTCTCCGTTAATCCTCTCTACACACCCAAACTATCAAACCATGGCCTTCATTTTAAGAAAACAGTGGTAAATTATAGATTTTTTTCCATTAGATTTGATTTTCGATTGAATTTGAGAATTCGTAATTGAGAATTCGGATTAGATTTGCTACAGTGAATTTTAAATATCTTCATAATAATATATTTTGAGGGATATAAAATAAAATAAATGAATATAGTTATTGATTGACAGACGATTTTTTTGTCATGTTGACAAATGCGGCTGGAGCCGATATTCCCTGGCATTTCTACCAGGAGCACAAGCATTTCCAGAGTGACCACTGTGATAAAATTACAAGGTCCCAAATCGGTCGACAGAAATATTTCACAGAACGAACCAGCAACTAATAGCGAAATAAATACCAATGAAAAATATTCCTACTAGGTAATTATAATATGTAATTTGCAATGTTAATAATTTCTTTAATATATTCAATATTTCTATCAGTAGTTACGCCCTTGAGGTGATTTTTCACAAAAACGGCACTATACAAATTATCCAAATATTATTATTATTATTAGTCTCAACCTTGAGGTAACAATATATGGAGAGAGAACTAATTATTTTTACTCAACCTATACATATTTGGGATAAATCACTTTCTCCGGGTTTTTACGTCGTACACCATGAGAAAGAAAGAGACAACAAATTTTCCCGAATTATCACACCGCTTAAAGTATTGTTAGAATGTTCTTCGTGTGCCGCGTCTCCGTTGACTCCGCCCACACGTTATGATACGAGAAATAAATTGACATAACTCAACGGTTTATTAGGTTACATGTTATATATTTTTATGAACAATACTGTGAAAAAGTGGTTATACGAATAAATAAAAACATTATGTCGACATGTGCTATGAATGGATGTATAAATACCATAGCCCTAGTCCTAGTCACGCCGAGGTCTATCCGAGTCCAGCAAACCTCGTAAAAACTGACTACACCTCTCTCTCTCTTGTATTTTATTGCTCTGAGGTCCCTTGATGTATGGCAGTGAGGCATGGAACTGGCAAAGGAAAGATGAAAGAAGACTGAATGCTGTAGAAATGAGATTTCTGAGGCGTATGTGAGATATAATCATATTTGACTGTGTTAAAAATGTGGATATTCGGAAAGAATGCAAGGCTGATGTAAGGGTAATGAATAGAATTAAGAAAGGGACGCTTATATGGTTTGGGCATGTATAGCGGATGAACGAAGAAAAGACTGTGAGAAGAATATAATATGATGCGTATTTAATATATGACCTCCCCGACTTCTTCTTTCATTCACTTACGCATCATATATTATTTTCACCCTCCTTTCTTCGTACATTCGCTCTACGTGACAAAACTATCTAAGCGTCCCTTTATTAAACCTACTCATTACATCCACATTTTTAACGCGGTCATACATGGTTTCATCGCACATATGTCTCAGGGAGCTCATTTCTACAGCATTCAGTCTACTTTCATTCTTCCTCTGCCAGTTCCATGCCACACTGCCATACATCAGGGTTGGTATAAGCACTCCATTGTAGACTGCTAGCTTCGATTCTTTGGTCATTTTTTTATTTGCGCCAACAGCGTCTCCATTAATGGAGCTTCCTGCATTCACCCTTCTTTTAATATCCTTATCAGCATTTCCATATCTCATAAACCTACTTCCCAAATACACAAACTCACTCACTTGCTCCAAGTATTCCACATTCACAACTATATTGCACGCTGTTATCGTACTCTCTCTTTCAAACACCATTACTGTGGACTTCCTTACATTCATCATTGACTCATTCTGCATACATAATTGTTTCATTCTAGATACGAAACATTGTAAATCTACCACCATACTGTCAGAAATTAGCACCGCGTCATCAGCATGTGGAGAATAATTTTAATTAAAATAAAATAAATTAAAGATATCGATGGAAAAATCTATTTATACTTTTATCGATATTGTCGATCTAAAATAATTTGGCTGTGGGCCGTCAAATCGGCGACTGAAGCCGATATTCCCTGACATTTCTACCAGGAGCACAAGCATTTGTAGAGTAAACGCGACGATAACATTAAAGCTTCCCAAATCGGTCGTCAGAAGTGTTTCAAATGAATAACAGGCAACTAACTACCTAGCGCAACGATACTAATAATTTATTAAATACCAATAAAATTTACAATTATACTAGGTAGGTACTTTTCATATCAATTGCATTTTTCACAACTTTCATTTTAGCAGTAGATAATATCTGTAGTAAAACTTAGTAGCATACAAATAAAAAGGATACGCATTTTGATGTTTACTTTTTCATCTCATGTCCTCCTGGTACGCGATATAATCTGGAACCGAAAAGACGGGGTAAATGCGGACAGGTGCGGAATAAATTGAATGACTCTTTACTAAACATAAATCAACTTAACGCGCTTCACTTTGCAGTCAGCTGAAGGAGGAACTAATGAATGAACTAACTTTTTTGTATCCTCAAAAAAATCTACACTAGCGACGCCACCGACGAAGAAACGCATTTCGACCGGTTTGTACGTTTGTAGTCAGGTGTTTATTCCAAAGTGTCGGGTATTGGTGCAAATTAGTGTTTTTCTTTTAAGTCTTTTTTGGCCGCCTGCAAAGTTAAATATGTCAAGCTGTAGGTGAATTTCGTTTGTTAGGTAAACGGAGATTATTGAGGTTAGGTCAGCAACACTGTTTCGGATAAAAACACAATAATAATAATAATAAAATATGATATCAGAAGATGATAACATTGATAATGAATGTGTTTACTACTTTCACCTTCTGTCCTCCCGATACGCAAAATAATATGGAACCGTAAACACGGCTATGTTCGGCATGATCATATTTTTTATTGGTCCACTCCGGGTTTCGAACCCGCGATCCCTGGGCCCGGAGTCGAGGAACTTACCTATGAAAAGTGCCACAAAAAAACCATGATTTTCAACGCAATTTTCATAAATATTTAAGCGGGGTAAAATCATTTCTAAATTGTTACTTTGTTCTAGCACCCCTAGCGTCAAGTAGCATCCCTTGGCAAAATATATTATTGAGTTAATTTGATCTCTTCGTACTCATACTTTCCTGGTAGACATGACCATCTGTGAGCTCCAGTTTTATTGTCAACAGTTTAGCGAAATTAATTAATTTGATGGATTTTGTAACTGAAATTTACAGAGTTGAAAATTGATCTTATGGGCTGACCCCATCGTATTTTAACACTATGGCATCCCCAATTGAGTTGTGAGGCTAAAGGTAGTGGAGAAGAGGAAGGCTGAGAAGTACCAGCTATAAATTATTACAGTATAATTATGTTTGAATATATCAGTTGAAAGATAGAGAGAGATAAAAAGCAATAAGAGAGATGGGTAAGGATGTGAGAAGAAAAATGGCAGGTTTTACCGGGAATATGATAAAGAGTAGTATATACTTCTCCCAACCGTTTAGAACCAGTGAGATATCCCCAATTGAGGTATGTTGTGAGACTGAAATTAGTGGGAAGGGAAAGGAGATGGAGATGGAGATGGAGAAGAAGAACGTTAGGAAGTACCTGGGTATTCAGATCTGGTCACCAAACACGGCCAAAGCCATTTCAAGCAACGTTTCGATTCTGAATGGTGATCTTTCACCAGGGCGATACTTAGTATCTACAGCTTAGGAATGTGCTGCAAATATACTACATATTATTTTATATGAATCAAATGTGTTTTAGACATATTCATTAAATCAATTTTATTTGCGTACGTCAGGTTTGAACCCACGACTTTTGGATTCGTAGTCGAGCGTGTTGCCACTCGACCACGGATGCCGTCAAGTGATTTTATTTTTCAATATTCTGGAAATAATTTCTTTAGGATTTCCTTCTTTGTAAACCAGCCATATATGAGGTCTTACCAGATATACTTCTTCCAAATTCCATTTATACGATACACCGTAGACTTAGTGGTTAGATGGCGGAGCGGTCCAAAGCGTCGGGTTCCCACTCAGGCGTCGCTTCTATCGTCTGGTCAGCTAAGTCATCCAATATTTTCCGCTTAAAATTATGGAAGTTGGAATTCAAAGGTTGTCAGGTTATTCGTAACCTGGGAATGTTTGACTTCCTCAATAAAAATCCCACAGTTTTATTTATTTAATTGTATACGCCCGAGTGGGCTTTTACATATAAATGGGTATCTAAATATTCGCATATTTCAAAGCACCTTCGGAACCTTCACTGGCTCAAGTGCACTGAAAGAATCCAGTACAAGTTGTACTGGATGGTGTTTACATCCATTAGCAAATGGCCCCACTGTACGTCACCGACCTATGCGTTCCAGAAAACATTCTTTTAAGGCAGTCGACTCTTAGATCAGCAAAGTCATCGGCTATCGGAAGGCTGATAGAACCTAAACGCAATCCAAATACTAAGTTTGGAGATCGCGCTGCAGGAGTATCGGGGCCGAAGGCTTGGAATAGACTCCCTCAGGAACTAAGATGTATAACGAGCCCAACAGAATTTCGGTCCAAACTGAAAACTTACCTTTTCAGACTCTCATATCCTTAAATTCATTAAAAGAATCTCAACATAATCTGTCTCTCGACGAATCACCCTTAGATATACAAATTTTAACCAAATCCTGTACTGTACGACAAATTCAGGAAACAATGAATTGCTATTCCTAAAAAAACGTCCCAAGCTTGTATCAAGCATTCTCTCAAATTAATGGTAAATATATTTTAGATGGCTGAAGGGCCACAAAAGTCTTCAGAATCAAACGAGTCAGAGCATTTGATGCGGAAAAAATCTGATTAAAACTGCACACTTAACTCATTTCTGACGTAAGTGTCGCTTAAGCCTTTTTTGTTCCAGCGACGACATTTTCATTTTCTAGCTAGGCGACTTGGCTAGCAGAGGGTTGAACCCGCGACGTCAGGGTGGAAACCCAACTCGTTGGATCACTCAGCTACTAACCGGACCACTTAATTAATTAATTAATTGTCATGGAAAGTGTAATTGCGACAGGTCAATGCTACTAGGAGCATAGAACAGTGAATAGGTTTCAGCAATAAAACATTGTAGATAAATTTCAATAGTGAAATATTAATTAATTTTGTACTAATCGCTTAAAGGCTGATTCACACCAAAGTCCGGATCCGCTCAGGGCCGATATTGTTCCGCAAGAGAACTTATTGATATGGTATGATTATAAATCAAGGAGTACGTGCCAAAAAAAAGTTGTATGGCAGAATATCCTTTTGCCCACTCTTGTGATATTTAACTACTTATTTAGTTAAATAATTATTTTGAAGTGTAAAAATACTTACAACGCAGATTTTTTTTTCTAAACCATTTTTTATCACTAAATAATATTTTTAATAATTAATAATTAATAAAAATGTTATTTAGTGATTAAAAAATGGTTTTTGATAAAAAATAATAATTATTTAACTAACTTAGTAGTTAAATATTCACAAGGGTGGGAAGAAGGATATACTGCCACACAACTTTGTCTTGGCACATACTCCTTGATCGATATTCAAACCATATCAATAAGCTCTCATGCGGAACAATATCGGCACTGAGCGGATCCGGACGTTGGTGTGAATCAGCCTTAAGCCTTTTTGCCTTTCCAGCGACGATATAGTAATCTGTACTAAGGCTACTTTATATTGTATTGTTCTGAATAAGGTAGACTGCAACGGAAACTAGTTGACACATGTATGTGTAGTAATAAAGTTATTTAAACTATTAAATTAAAATACATATTTTAATTGTAAGTTGGGTTTTTGTAATTTTTATTTTATAAACTACGTAAGTAGTACTGTGGAAGTCATTTTAAGAATATGACATTAAGATTACTATTTTTAGGTATTATCTTTATTAGACATGACGTCTGCGAGCACAGAGAGTTGGTTCCCACGGTTTGGCTCTACTTTTGTTTGCAGCGATCGGGGCGCCCATTGGCGTGCGATATTCACAACTTTAATGCCCTCCTCTAGCCGATTGGCGCTGCCCAACGTTTTATTCATTGAATCGCGTGAAATTCAGCACTCCCAGTGTCGGGAGTGCTCATAAAATAGTAATATTTTACCTTTCCTCCTCCTGTGGTCCTGGGAGATGGGGAAATCTTCCGCCGCCTTGATAACAAGCGCTGCTGTTTTATTTTGTTTCTCTACTAGCTTTATTGAAAGTAAAAAAAAAACTAGAAATTATTTTGTTTAAAAAAATTCTTAAATTTAAGTTTAAAAAAATACGACTCTTGTGAGGTATTCACATTTAAAAAAAGGCGCTACAATATAGCGACAGAAAGAGCATGTTTTAAATGTAAATTTTATTTATTTTGCATGCATTCTTTTTATTTAAAGTAAGACAAACATTCCCGGGTTACGAATATCCTGACAATATTTGAAAAACTCCTACTGCCATCATAAAAAGCGGGAGATGTTGCTTGTGCAATGATGGAGGACTTAGCCAGCAGAGGAATTGAACGCACGACGCCCGGGTGGGAATCTGACGCGTTCTTCACTCAGCTACCGACCGGTCTTAGACGCATTGTTTTATTTTAACCCCTTTTTTCAACGATATATTTGATGACCAGTCTCGGAAATACTCTTCAATCTTCAAGACTATAAAAAATAGCAACAAATCAAATATAGATACTGAAAGACGTATTGTATTACAATACATAGGTGTTGGGGTATTTAAACAACGTGAAAAGGTAGGTAGGTATCTTTAGAATCACTTTCTTGCAATACTTGAATATTAATGTTTAAGTACCAACATGTTAACTGTCCTTAATCTAATTTCGCTTTCTTTGATTTAAAAATGAATTCATTCGTTTCATCTGGATTTTTATACCCTTAGTTTCTAGTGAATTGTTTTTTTTTTAAATCTGTTAATGTAATGCACTATTATACCCATATCTGAACCTTTTCTCTCATGGCTTATGATGATGATCATGATTTTAAATAGTTTTGATTTGTATACATATTATATACTATTTTCTCTTTGTTAGTTAGTCTTATTAGCTTAACTAATTTAGTATGAAGCGCACTTGGGTGAAATATCACAAAACTGCGCTTCATAAGTTCACTGTTATTATTATTATTATGGGAGGTGTAAGTAAAAAAACAGAGCTGTTAGTAAAAAAGTAATTTCCAGTAGGAAACATGTACCAAATTAGACTAGATTATAATTTGTTTGTGAATTCATTACACCGGAATTTTGATTAAGTGAGTTTTAAATTTCTAATGCTTCTGTCAAATTGTGTTTTATTCTGATATTATTGTGCTTAATTTTTTTTAAATTATGGTAAGCCACAAAGTGAATGATTTTAGAAAATGCTTCTTAAAATAAGTGAAGCTGGAATTACATGCAACGAATTTCTTATACCATCCCTCGTGTTTGACGGAAAAATATCTATTTTTTTGCAGGCGAAACACAGTAAAACTTCGGAAAAAAAATTCGGATGATATTATTTCTTAGATGATGTTTTGTAACCGAAACATTATTTAAAAAAATGGATAAAATAACTTTTGTCTCTGCTATTCCCCTTTTTCGTCGACGCGGTGACAGAAGATGCCCCAATCTGCCAGGACTGCAGAAGGATGGGAAGATAAAATTTTATTAGAAATACACCCTACCGGCGACTGGGTGGACTGAAATTTATCCATCAATGAAAACACGTCAGTATAGCGTCAAACGGCTGGAAAGGAGTTGTTGATATCGCACGCCAGTGGGCGCTGCCATCGCTTTAATAGAATCTTTTAAGCAACCGTGGGAACCAACTGCTGCTCGCAGACGATCATGTCTACCAGGGAAACATGAATATGAGGAGAAGCACATACGTTGAATCTTTTATCTGCAGTTTAGGGATGTATATTTGTATGAGTATTAGAATGCCGGGGCACGAAACAAAAATTATGATGAAAGTATCGGACGCCAATGGCGCTGAAAGATGGCGGCTGCAATAATATATTTTAAAATGAATTTTTGTGTTAAAAACTTTATAACACCTGTTGGCTGCTCCAGACATAGTTGGAAAAAACAACTCCAAAGGCTACGACAAAAAGGCACCGGTTTTTATATGGCGCCGTTTGATTGCCGTCATGAATAGTGTGTTTTTTTTTAATTCTTCGTTTATAGATTTTGTATTTACAAAATGGCTAATTATATATTTCTGTGTTATGATGGATTTTTTAAAATTCTTTCAATGGGATATTTGACTCCAACACTGTTGTTTTATCTTGGGTTCGGACATTAAATGCCGTTTTTTCAGGTTCCAATGGAATCGAATGAACTTAAGCTTTGTTTGTGCTAAAAATGGAGAACTGCAGCAGATTCAATAAAAAAACCACGACTAGTAACATTTATTAAAAAAATACCACTTTACGGGTAAAATGCAAGCCTTGGGGTCGGAAATAAGATGCCGTTTTAGCAGGCTCTATGGGACCGAATGAAGTGAACCTTATAGAATATGTTATGAATGATGTTTTAAAGACGATTAAATGGAAAACTCTTGCAAAAGTAACATTTGTGAAAAAAAAATTCCACTTTACGGGCAAAATGCGAGCCTTGGGGTCGGAAATTGCATGCTGTTTTCTCAGGCTCTGTGGGGCCGAATGAAGTGAACCTTATGAATTATGTTATGAATGATGACCTAAAGACAAGTAAATGAAAAAATACTGCAAGAGTAACATTTGTCAAAAAAAAAAACACTTTACGGGCAAAATGCAAGCCTTGGGGTCGGAAATTGCTTGCTGTTTTCTCAGGATCTATGGGGCCGAATGAAGTGAACCTTATGAATTCTGTTATGAATGATGACCTCAAGACGATCAAATGAAAAAAATACTGCAAGAATAACATTTGTTAAAAAAAATACCACTTTACAGGCGAAATACAAGCCTTGAGGTCGGAAATCGCATGCCGTTTTCTCAGGGTTTGTGGGACCGAATGAAGTTAACCGTATGGATAATGTTATGAATGATGACCTAAAGACGATTTAATGAAAAAATACTGCAAGAGTAACATTTGTTAAAAAAAACTCCACTAAAACTACCAACTCGTTTCAAGTATGAATCGAGAAGACATGGCACGATAAGGTTAATCAAATACTTGAGTCGGGCCATGTCAAGAGTCAGAATGACAGAAGAGTATGTATGAGACAATGTGTGAATGTGAATGACGCAAGGAGCGTGTGCCAAGACAGAGTTGTATATTGGTCTATTCCCTCTGCTTTACCCTACGGGGAAACAGCGTGGTGGTTAGTTAATTAATTAGTTAAAATAAGCAGTAAAAAAGTCTCACTTTTGTACACTGAAAGAAAAGAATTACGTTCTGAAATAGTTTTGACATTTCTAAAATAATTAATTAGATTTATTAAGACATTAGAGTTCCGCAAGTCTTTATATATACCCGTCTTACTTCGATTTTACGCGCCCGTTTAGCGTTGGTTTAGTTACACCGGACGTAGGCCATTAAATTAGACGCATAAGTCGTGGTTATAAGGCAAGTTTTATGCTATTCCGACCTCACACCGCGTGTAACATTTACACCTTGTTTATTTTATTCGGGAAAACATACAGTTTTATACATATTTTGATAAATAAAGTAATAAGTATGCTGCATTCACCAGTGAAGTTTTCTAATAATATATATTTTTAACTAAAATGTAAAAAATAAAATAATAATTAAAACAATAATAATAATTAATTATCAACATATTGAGAGTAAACTAACTAGCTTTGATCTATAACGCACAGCAGGGGGAGGGTTTGTAAGTAAGGGGGTTTATGAGTAAGAATTGGAGGTAGGTTGACTTTATACTAACTCGATAGAAAGAGAAAAAGATATGTTAAATGATGTTGGATAGCCTATCAGTTACCGCCCACATGGAATTCGGACATTTTTAATAGACACATTTGAACACATTAAACAAAACAATATCAATATACCATTCAAATGATTTATAAAGTAAAAAAATATCACACAAACACTAATAATGGAAGGTTTGCCTAAATAATGATGGAAGCTTTTTATTGATTTTATGTCATTAAACATGTGAACATTGTGAACATTCTAAAGTTCGGTCAAAAATATTTAAAACTGTTGAAATACCTCTGAAAAATTTATGTTTTATATTCTTTGTTTGATCTTATTGGAACATTCACGCTTAGCCCATAGTATCACTATCATGTTTGATTTATGTGTATGACCACTTCAAGTGTTTTAATCAACACAAATATGGGAAATAACCTCAAAATCTGTTATACGACTCAATGATCTGAAGTCAGCGCGGACGGAGAACATTCTTACATACTTAGAAGCTCAAAGCAATAATATACAAGAGGGAGCGCTGACGTAGTCAGTTTTAATGACTTTTTCCGGACTCAGCTAGACCTGGACGTGGCTAGGACTAGGGCTAGGGTATTTATACATCTATTCATAGCACATGTCGACATCATTTTTTTGTTTATTCGTATAAACACTTTTCAGAGTATTGCTATAAACAAAAATATAGCATATAACCTAAAAAACCGTTGTCCATTCATGTCGCATATCAAAACGTGTGGGGGGAGTCAACGGAGACGCAGGACACGGAGAACATTCTTACAATACTTTAAAACGGTGTGATAATTTGGGAAATTTTGTTGTCTCTTTCTTTTTCATGGTGTACGACGTAAGAACCCGGAGAAAGTGATTTATCCCAAATTTGTATAGGTTGGGTAAAAAGATTAGGCTCTCTCTCCATGTATTATTACTCCAAGCTTAGAAGTGTTGCAATATAATATGACGACTTTTCTTGTCTCTTTCTCTCTCATGGCATGTGACGTACAAACCCGGAGGAAGTGATTTATCGTAAATTTGTATTGGTTGGGTAAAAATATTTGGCTCTCTCTCCATATATATTTTCTTACTCCAAGGAACAAATTATTAAAATTTGATTTAATTGGCCTGTGGCGCTCTTCGACGGTGGCAGAGGAAGCTCCAATCTACCAGGACCACACGAAGCTGGAGAGGTGAATGACACACTTATCAGCAATGCTCCCTACCCGTCACTGGGAGCGCTGATTTGCGCAAATTTCATTGAAACCGCCGTCGCGGTCGGCTGGAAAGTTGTTGATATCGCACGCCAATGGGCGCTGCGATCGCTCCAATAGTATCCAAACCAAACCGTGGGAACCAACCGGTGCTAGCAGACGGTCACGTCTACCAGGGAAACATGAATTCGAGAAGAAACAGAGTCAGATTTTACGCGCAATGGGGTGGGATATTTGGACACCAGAAATTAGGACACAGAGGTACCGTCGTAAATACGAACTTTGAGGAAACTATCGGACGTCAATGGCACTGCAATATGGCGGAAAATACACTAGAAAATACATTGCTGATGATTGATTTTTAATTTTTAATACATAATAATGCCATAGTCTCACTATCTTTAGACAGTTGGGAGCAGTTGAGCCTCTTGTGCGGTATTTACTATAAAAATTTAAAAAATAACCTATTTTCTGCGATTACTTATTAAATAAGTATTAAAAATAAAATTAGAAAATAAAATACATCAACTAACTAACTAACCATCACGCCGTTTCCCCGCAGGAGTAGGCAGAGATGACGGACATGCCACATAGTTATGTGGCATGTCCGTCATGTTGGCACACACTCCTTGCTTCATTCACATTAATACATCGTATCCATACATACTATTCTGTTATTCTGACTGTTCACATGACCCGACTCAAGTATTTGATTGACTTGATCGTGCCATGTCTTCCTCGGGCGTCCTCGACTTCTTCATTAAAATTAAAATACATTAAATAAGTATTAAACAATTTAGAGTTATTTTATACAAAATTAAAAATATATGTGGTATTAAAATGATTATAAAAATTAAAACGTTAATAAAAGTTGGTTTAGCCTGTGGATATCAACGTGGTTGAAAATGTTGCTCATACCTACCAGGGATGCAGAAAGATGGGAAGGTAAATAATTACACTTTGTCAGAAATTCACCCTAACCGCCACTGGGAGCGCTGAATACAATGTTTTCAACGTGAAGACTCTGTACCGCTGTACAGATTTTATTTTCTGGTTGATTCCTAGTTTCAAGAGAAAATATACAGGAACAAACTTACCTGGCAGGTCCCATCAGATGGACACACTTATTAACTTAAAATTATAATTATAATTATGGTTTTTATATTGTATATATTTATTATATGAAGAAAATAAAAGTATACTAATAATAAATGCATCACTTTTATGGGGCCGTTTTCGTGGAGAAATCGCCTCACTATATACAATTTGATAAGAAAATGTAAAGTGGAAACATTTTTTTCACTACTGTGAGACAACACCACATTGTGGAAAAAATTGTCACAGTTAAAATTTGTTTATGGATTGGTGAGGGGCTGGGTCCTACTGTGGAGAAAGGCTGGGTCCCCAACCTGAATAGGTCAAGGGGGAGAAGTTGAGATATATGATGTGTTTGAAAATGTGGAAAAACGGAATGTTAATTTCTTAAATGTTTTCATTTTTTTACTGGATAAAGTACTTGTTACTTTATTCTGATTTTGCATTGAATTAATAGGTTTTTCAATATGTTCACTTAAATAATGCAAAATAAAACCTTTCCCATTACAAAGAGTTAAAAATTAACAAATTTGAAAACTAAATATCCTTATTATGTGATGAAACCTCTATTTTAACCAAACCACTTCATAAATGAAAATGTTGGGCCAATCTCCAGGAGCAAAAGAGCTTGAAGAGGCATTTTGAAAATGTACGCCTAGTGTAGGTTACTTCTGCAATACGCATAACTGTAAAGTTATGTAAATTGCTGAACCATATTTAAAGGGCGTCAATTGATTTATAAGCCGTTTTCACAGGCTCTATGGATTCCGAAAGAGCCCGTTCTTTTTAAATTGTTCTAAGAATGAAGGACTGATGACGATTTAATGAAAAAAATCCCCAAATGTAAAATTTAAAAAAAAACCATTAAGTTTAAATACAAAATGCGAGCCTTGGGATCGGAAATCAAAGACAGTTTTCCCCAAGGCCCGCATTTCGCCTTCAAAAATGATGATTTTTTTTGTTCAATCGTCTTCAGTCTATCATTATTATAACAAATCCAAAATTATAGTTCTTTTGGATCCATAAAACCTGAGAAAGTAGTATTTAATTTTTAACAACAAGACTCGGATTTTGCCTACAAAAATTATGATTTTTTTACAAATCCTTCATTTGGAGAATTTTTTTATTGAATCGTTTTCAATCTTTCATTATTAGTATGAAATCGGAGTTTGAGTTCTTTTGGACCCGTAGACCTAGGCAAACGGTTTTTTTTTATTTTCGACCCCAAGGTTCGCATTCTGCTTACAAAAATGATGATTTTTTTTACAAATCTTACATTTGGAGAATTGTTCTATATAATCGTCTTCAATCTATCATTATTAGTACAAATCCAGAGTTTTAGTTTTTTTGGACCCGTAGAACCCGAGAAAACGGTCTTTGATATCCGACCCCAAGGTTCGCATTTTGCCTACAAAAATGATGATTTTTTTTTACAAATCTTACATTTGGACAAATGTTCAGTCTCACGGCTCGATTACTGTAACGGTATTTACGCCAGCCTTTCTAAATACCAAACTAATAAACTCCAATCAGTTTCTAATGCTGTATCAAGGCTTATCATCGGGGTATATAAATATTCGCATATTTCAGAGCACCTTCGGAACCACTGACTCAAGTGCACTGAAAGAATCCAGTACAAGTTGTGCTCGATGGTGTTTAAGTCCATTAACGTAATGGCCTCACTGTGCATCACCGAACTATGCATTCTAGAAATGACTCTTCTAATGCAGTCGACTCTTAGATCAGCAACGTCATCGGCTAACGGAAGGCTGATAGAACCCAAACGCAATCCAAATACTAAGTTTGGAGATCGCACTGCAGGAGTTTCGGGGCCGAAGGCTTGGAATAAACTCCCTCCAGAACTAAGATGTATAACGAGCCCAACAGAATTTCGGTCCAAACTGAAAACTTACCTTCTAAGACTCTTATATCCTTGAATTCACTAGAAGCATCTCAACATAATCTGTTTCTCGACGAATCACCTTTTGATATTCAAATTTTAACCAAATCTTGTACTGTACGATAAATTCAGAAAGTCCATTTTTAATTCCGCTCCCATCCCTAGATCGGAAAAAAAATCTAATTTTAAGTTAATAAGTGTGTCTATCTGATGGGACCTGCCAGGTAAGTATGTTTCCTGTATATTTTCTCTTTAAACTAGGAAAACATATCTAATAATAGAAAATAAGATCTGTACAGCGCCCTTGAGGTGCTTTTTCACAAAGACGGCGCTAAAAATCATCTAAATATTATTATTATGGTCTTGAAATTTTTGGTAACAGTCTAAATGATTTTTGTCATTATATACGACTCTACTAAAACCTTGTTCAGGCTTTGACTTGAACGTTCTTTCAGAAGATAAATATGTTTGTCATTGCTTCAAACATTATGCTATTATATTCAATGACGTTACATATATAGACACGTTATAGCCTTAGAATATAAACACAAAATGTGGCAAGCAAAACACACACGTTACCAGTAAATTCATCATTAAAATATCGGTCATATATGACAAAGATAGACATTCATCGAATATATGTGTATGAACGAAACAGATCCGAAGTTCGGACCGCGTTCCATACTTGCTTGGAACGACCTCAAGCGACGCGTGACCGTTTAGTACTAAATCGGCTTAAACACCGATCACACCAACTAGCGTGATTATTTCTTGCCACTTTGAGAGCGCTACAACGTGTCTATATTATATGTAACGTCATTGATTATATTGTGTTGTTATGTTGGTCTTTTTTTCCAATTCATGGTACGTATTTTTATTTATTTATTGGACAGCGGTCCGATAGTATAAAAATAAATATCTCTAGCATTTTGGTCACAAAATTTATGATGTTTTTTTACAAATGTTACTTTCTGAACATTTTTTTCGTTGAATCTTCGCTAGTTGATGTATTCACTTTTTTAGGTGTAGGCGAATTATTTCCCGGCATAATAATATAAGAGTAATAGAGATGTGTCAGTGTTGTATAGAACGATCTCGCGTTCTGACCTCAAACTAAAAATACAGTGGCATAGCCGCAGAATTAGTCATGTAACCGGTGGAAAGGGGCCGACAATATTGCTGTTATTTTTAGAACGATTATCAAATAAACGCGATGTATCCAGAATCCCACTTATGCTGATCTCTGTTACAGCTTGATAATGAAATCTTTGCAGGCGGTTAGAATAAGAACTACGTACGCCATGTTTTTCGGCTGTAATATTTTCAATCGTAACTAACTAACCAACCATCACGCCGTTTCCCAACAGGAATAGGCAGAGGACGGACCGCCATATAACTCTGTCTTGGCACATACTCCTTGCTTCATTCACATTCATATATCGTCTCATACATACTCTTCTGTTATTCTGACTCTTCACATGACCCGACTGAAGTATTTGATTTTCTTAATCGTGCCATGTCTTAATCGTGCCATGTCCTCGGGGGTCCTCGATTTCTTCCATTCACTTTCGCAATAATATATTCTTTTCACACCCCTTTCTTCGTTCATTCACTCTACATGACCAAAACATCTAAGCGTCCCTTTCTTGATTCATTTCATTACGCTCAAATATCAGACTTGCATTGTTTCCGGATATCCTCATTTTTAATACGGTCATACATGGTTTTACCGCACATACGTCTCAAACATACTTCCTAAATACACAAACTCATCCACTAGCTCCAAGTATTCATCATTTCAATCGTGATTTTAATAACACCAAATTTTAACTTTATTCCACTATTTTTTACAGATTTCAGTCGCAGATGAGACCCAATAAGCGTCCATTCCGGATACTAGTAGTATATATGCCGTAGATTTACTTAAAATTGTACCAGTCTGAAGATGCCCGCCATAAGGTCAAACTGGTCAGGTCTTAAATGAAAAATAGTGGAATAGTTTAAAAAATTGGTATTATTAAAATCATTTAAATGGAGTTCCACCGCGAATTAACAGTTTCAAAATAAGAAATAATTTTCAATCGTGTTTCATTCAATAGATGTTTACATTCATGAACTATAATAATAAAAGTTTTATTCCAGAAGGTATGCAGGAGTATTGCAATGCAATACATTTCATAATTGATAATAATAATACATAAAATTAAATTAAAGTTGTAAAACACATATACACAAAAAAAAAAAAACATAAATTCAAAAGAAAAAAATCAAATAAATGTTAAAATTATTAATGGAGAATATTAGGTGTCATGTCTACAGAAGGCCATCAAGAGGGAGTTCATCAAGGCAGCGTTAAGATTGATGGGAGCAATATCTTACTCCAAAGCGCTTCTATTCTAGAATTCAGGATCTGAAGGAATTCCATGACGAGGTCATTTCCAGAGTTGTTGATCCTTTCCCTCATTCCTGCCACCCTGGTTCTCACAAAGGCTGCAAATCCGGAAAAAAAAACTATGAAAACCTTTGAAAAATCCCGATAATTCCAGTCGAAGGACAGCTTTGGGATAAATAATTAACTGTGGAAAAAGATTATTATTTTGGGCTTCTGTATTTGGAACGGATTAAAAAAAAAAAATTATGTCAAATGAATACTTTTATGTTTTCTTTAATACTTATTATTTTAAAACATTAAATTGACTGAATGCCGTAGAAATGAGATCTCTGAAGTGTATGTGCGGTAAAACCGTGTGTGACCGTGTTAAAAATGTGGATATCTGGAAAAAATACAAGGCTGATGTAAGCATAATGAATAGAATCATAAAAGTGACGCTTAAATGGTTTGGGTACGTAGAGCGAAAGAACGAAGAAAGGAGTGTGAAAATAATAAATTACGCGAAAGTGAATTGGAAAAAAAAGTCGGGGGCGACCGAGGAAGACATGGCACGATCAAGTGGATCAAATTAATCAAATGGCGTAGTAGGTTCAATTCCTCTGCTAGCTAAATAAAATAAATAAATATTTGGATAATTTGTATTGTACCGTTTTTGTGAAAAATCACCTCAAGGGCGCTGTAAAAATCTTATTTTCTACTTAATATTAATTCCTAGTTTAAATAAATATACAGCAACATTCTTACCTGGCAGGTCACTTCTGACAGGATACAATCACTATATCATTATAACATTCATAACTTAAAATTTACTGATTTTTACACATATGTATATATTGTGTATTTAGCTTTAGGAGTGTAAAAAGAATATATGATGCGAAAATGAATAGAAGAAGAAGTCGAGGACGCCCGAGAAAGACATGGCACGATCAAGCAGGGGCGGCTCGTGACTTTTTAGGTTGCTAGAGTGCTGAGATTGAAAAATACGACGTTTTTGATGTTGTTGTAGACGAAAATGAATTTATTTTATTAAAAAAAATACATATTTTGTATGAAGATTTTTCAGTTTTGGTGGGTCAATGACCCCCCCAAACTGAAAAATCTTGAAAATCTTCATACAGTATATATTTACATATGTATTTTTTTAAATTCATTTTCGGCCACAACAACATCAATCATGACGTTTTTTTTTCAATATTAGCACTCTAGCACACTAAAAAGTCACGAGCCGCCACTGCGATCAAGTAAATTAAATACTTGAATCGGGTCATGTGAAGAGTCAGAATAACAGAAGAGTATGTTTGAGACGATACATGCATGTGAATGAAGTAAGGAGTGTGTGTCAAGACCGAGTTGTTTGGCGGTCCGCCCTCTCTGCCTACCCTTGCGGAGAAACGGCGTGATGGTTATTTAGTTTAATTAAACTAGAACATTCGTATAATAATAAATTATTGTTCCAAATAAAACCTACTAGGGATTGTGCCCCCAATATCTATGGTGGCCACGTTACCGACTGCAAAGTTAACGTTGTCAATCTGTATCTTGAAGGATACAATTCTATCGAACCTTAGTCTTGAAAAGATACAGATTTTTTGTTGAAATGATAAATAATAATAATTTTTCGAAGAAGAATTCTTCTTCTGAAAGGTTTTCACTTTGTGATGTCATTATTTATTTAAATTAAAAACAAAATAACTTTGTATACATCACTTTATTAATATACAATACTACTACTACAACATGTTTCGTGAGCGATGCTCACATCTTCAGGTATTAGTGTATACTGAAGTTAACAGTTAAACTATAGAAACAGATTTAAGTGCGAGGGAGGGGGGGGGGAAGGGTAGGGGAAAAAACAGTAATTAAGAAATTACAATCGTTAAAGGAAGGTGACAAAGGTATAATTAGGGAATTACCAAGTTGTTGGAATGGTCACTAGAGTAGAAAGGTCTGTTAAGTGGGAAAATATTTAATATAGGGTTACCAAAAAAGGTTTTTTGTTTGACCTTTGTCACCTTCCTTTAACGATTGTAATTTCTTAATTACTGTCTTTTCCCCTACCCTTCCCCCCCTCCTCACACTTAAATCTGTTTCTATAGTTTAACTGTTAACTTCAGTATACACTAATACCTGAAGATGTGAGCATCGCTCACGAAACATGTTGTAGTAGTAGTATTGTATATTAATAAAGTGATGTATACAAAGTTATTTTGTTTTTAATTTAAATAATAATAGCTTAGGGATGATAAGTCACAAACTTGCTATGGTCCTGCCGGGGAATGCTTTGCTGCATTCTCTGTTTATGTTGAATGGGTCACTTGTGAGAGAGAATACATGAGGCGAAAGTGAATAGTAGAAGAAGTCGAGGACGCCCTAGGAAGACGTGGCACGATCAAGTGAATCAAATACTTAAGTCAAGCCATGTCAATAGTAAGAAATTATTTATTTACGGCATATTAATGTCATATGATACACGAGTAACGCAATATCAATAGACAAAATAATACAGCGTTATACCCTCAGAGCAAAAATATACAAGAGAGAGCGCCGCAGTAGTCAGTTTTGATGAGGTTTGCCGGACTCGGCTAGACCTGGGCGTGGCTTGGACTAGGGTTAGGGTACTTATACATCCATTAATAGCACATGTCGACATAATGTTTTTGTTTATTCATGTGACCACTTTTTCACAGTATTGTTATGAACAAAAATATAGCATATTCCCTAAAAAACCGTTGAGTTGTGTCCATTTATGTTGAATATCAAAGCGTGTGGACGTAGTCAACGGAGACTTGGGACACGAAGAACACTCTTACAATACTGTAAAGCGGTGTGATAATTTGTGAAATTTTGTTGTCTCTTTCTTTCTCATAGTGTACGACGTAAAAACCCGGAGACAGTGATTTATCCCAAGTTTGTACAGGTTGGGTAAAAAGAATTAGCTTTCTCTCCATATATTGTTACTTCAAGGTTATAAGTCATAAAGAAAAGACATTTTAGAAAACAAAATAAGTAAGAGCAATAGACGTAGATATATTCGTACCGACAAAAAATTTGTTAATTATGTTTTTTTCCACTTGTTTTCAGTTGTGAGTTTTGGAAAAGTGCCAATGGAATTGCTTAGGTTGGTGAGTTTAGAACTTTCGTTCGTAAATTAGCGCCATTTTTTTTTGGACATTTGAAAATTCCTTGTTGAATGCTGATTTTACACGCATTTCAGTGCTTTTTTTTCTTCATATTATGATCAGTCGAAAAGCATAACAGCATAATTTTTATTTCACAAAAAGCTGAAAGGGGACCAAAATCAGTGTCTAGCGGGAACTGTTCAAATATTTTTTTTTTAAATGGCGATGATAAAAATCGATGATTTTAAACGATTACAAATTTTACGAAATATTGAAACACCTTCACCCTATTCTAGATTTGAATAGTCAAGTACTTCCTAAAGTTAATCAAAGCGATTTTGAGGCGAGACCAGCTTAAACAAATATTTCATCTATATTAAATAAAATAACAAACTTTGTAAAACACCACTTTATTTGAGTTGACCGCCAACCAGGTTTCGCTTATCTCAAGCTTCGTTAGGGGTTTTACATCAACTGATGTTAAAGCTGACTGTAAAAGTTGATGAAAAAGCCCTGTAAAGCTTGAGAAAAGCCAAACCTGGTTGACGGTTAACTCAAATAAAGTGGTTTTTAACAAAATTTATGGTTTTATTTAATATACAATGTCACACCCCCAAGTTTTTGCGTCCTTCGAAAGAAATTAATAATAATAATTTAAAAAAAAAATATATATATACATATATCATCATGATTCTCGTCCCCTCTTCCTAATTAAATCAGTTGACCATTAACAAGGCGCCTCCTGACGTCCCTTTCTTTCACTACTTCAGTAGTCTTGGTCCATCACATTATATTTTATCGTTTTCAGGTTTTTCATACACAGCAGGCATTTTTTAAACTATTTATTTGAGTAGTAATCGGATGCCAATAGATGTTCAAAGGAGCCGCAGCTAAAAATTTCTGCATTTTTAACACCTCGAAATATCCTAAGTCGAAAATAAAGGTGTCATCAATGTAGAATGAGGTCAGGCCGCAGGCAAAAATATTAAAAAATTAAGCGGGGCAGTAAAATGAATGAATTTCAATTGTGCTAAAAAAAATATGCATTAATATTTTCAAAAAGTTTAGTTTGAAAAAGTTCCGATAAAGCTTGACTAAAATCTACAGAAATAATTGCATCAATCGTTTTTATTATTTTCCCCCACTAACCTAGACAAATTCCACGTATTTTTTTTATTGAACTTGTGCGAATCATTTATTTTTGCCTTAAAATCAGTTACCCTCATGCAAGCGCCCTTGATGTGATTTTCCCACGAATACAGCGTTATAAAAGGTATCAATTTATTATTATTTAGATTTTTTGGATAAAAAAAAACAACAAAAAAACTTAATTATTTCGTTAGTTCCTCCTTTGTCCGCCTATAAAATTAAATGCGTCAAGTTGTGCGTCGTTTTTTTCCATTTCCCAGATGTGTTGTTTTCCTCCAAAGTTGGGTCCAGGTCAATATATTTCAAGAAACCCCGTATATCAACAATACAACCACATATAATAAATTTAAAAAAAAAAACATATTTCATAAACAAACATAAAATATTTAATTTAATATTACGAAAACGTGGCAGGAAAACTAAACTGTGGCGCTGGTGAAGGCAGAGCAAACCAGGGAAACATGAAGATTGGGAGATAAATACAACAAATAATCAGTTAATAACTTTGTTTTGCTCATTTTTTTAAATCAAAGTTACTTGTAATTTAACATTTGTCTTTCACAAAGATAATATATTAAACAATGAATATTTAGTGTTGGGCTAAAGCATTCAAATTAATACAGATGCAGTGACTTCGATTAGGTAGAAAGGGGCATCAAAGTTTTAAATATTGGTCACCAATGGCGCTCACATCACTGAAACTGGTGGCGCTAGGCGGAGAAAAAAGATGCCTCTATCTACCAGGATAACATGAAGTGCAGAGGACATGCAGTTTTCCTTGATTCACCGCATCTGACGCCTGTGGCGCTGGAATCAATGTACAAAATCAATACGAATGCAGTGACGTCAGAAGGGTGAAAGTGGTATGAAAGTTTAAAATATTTCTCACCATTGGCGCTTGCGCTAGGTGGAGAAGAAAGTCTTTACCTACCAGGGTGACATGAAGATAATGAGATAGCTTGAAATGTTTTTCCTGCTTCGCCCTAACTGGCGCTAGTGGCGTCAAAAATCAATTCTGATGCAGTGATAGTAACGCCTTTCCTGTAGAAAGGGGGACTATAGATTCAAACATTGTTCCCCAATAGCGTTCACATCGCTAGAACTGGTAGCGCCATGAGATGGAAGACGGCTCTATCTATCAGGAAAACATGAAGTGGAGAGGCAATATTGTTTTTCTAGGTTCACACTTCCTGACGCCAGTGGCGTTGGATTCATTTTTTTAGAATCAATACGGATGCAGCGACGCCAATCGGGTAGAAAGGAGATTAATGTTGTAAAAGTCATTCACCAAGCTCTGGAACTAAACTGTGGCGCTGGGCAGAGGAATAAAATGCCAGGATAACATAAAGATAAAGAGATAACTAATACAGGGTTTCACGTTTCACCCTGTCTGGCGCTGAAAATCAATACAGATGCAGTGATAGTGTCGCCAATCTGGTAAAAAGGGGCATTAATGTTATAGGTGCTACTAACTAATGACGCTAACATCACAGCAGACTAAATTGGCGCTAGGTGAATATGAAAGATGCCTCGCATCTATCAGAATAACATGAACATTAAGAGATAAAGTTTTCCATGATTCATCCTGTCTAACGCCGGTGGCGCTGAAAATCAATAAATGTTTATAGTAATTCACCAATTGCGAACACATTGCTGGAACCAAACTAGTGGCGCTAGGTGGAGGAGAAATATGCCCTTATCTACCAGGAAAACATAAAGTGTAGATGTCATGCAGTTTTCCTAGATTTACCCCCATCGGACGCCGGTGGCGCTGGAAATAATGCTGATGCAGTAACAGTAACGCCACTCTGGGGGAAAGGGATATTAAATTTTGCTCATCAATTGCGCTCACATCGCCACAAACTAAACTGGTGGTACTAGGTGAAGAAAGAAGATGCCTTTTTCTACCAGGATAACATGAAGATGAATAGTTTAAATTAGAGGAATGGAAAAAACCCTCCATATCACCTTGTTGAGAAACAGCCGTTCAAAATTGGAAAAAAATGCTGAAAATCTAAGTAGTATTCCTAGGTCAATTGTGCGGTGACAAAAAAAACAAAAATTCTCACGTAACCTTTGGCCTAAATTCAAAATAAAGAGTCACCTTATGAATTGTCATATTGATTGTCTACCTCTGTGTGAAATAAAGATCGTTTCGCATCAAAACACGACGCAAAATACACTCACTTTGCCTTATCTACAACATTTTTAACACTGTCAAATCACCTAATTATCTGAAAGTGAATTTTCATTACTTCACCGAACATGGGTCGTCTCTTTTCGCTCAAGTGGTAAGAGAACTTTTTCAATCCCTACCCACCAATTTAGATAATTTATTCCCTCATTCCTTTTCAGTGCAAGAATCACGTCTCTAGAACGAACTGCCAACTGACTACGAAGTGCTCCGTCAAAGCCCATTTCAAGGCAAAAGTCTTTAGTTTTTTTTTCTTCTTTCCAACAGTTCAGTAATTGTTCATTTCATCCACTTAATTCCCTTCCCTTCCCTACTCCACCCCCGCCTCTTTCCTATTTAAATACATTAACTTTACATATTCGTAAAACGCATTTACTTTGTGGCTTGCCATATTTATGAATAAAAGAGATAAACTTTGTTTATAATCACTTTTATTATTCAATATTATGTCGACCGGTTTCGGAGGCACCCTTCCATCATCAGGACAATATTAAAACTTAAAAAAAAATGATAATATTGTCCTGATGATGGAAGGGTGCTTCCGAAACCAGTCGACATAATATTGAATAATAAAAGTGGTTATAAACAAAGTTTATCTGTTTTATTTACATTAACTTTACCTTATACTATTGTATAATACAATTTCATTGTTAATTTCTTTGAATAGGTACCCTTATCTTTAAGTTGTCTTTTTTCTGTTATTTTAATTAATTAATTTGTTGTTTTCACATAGTGTTTGTATAAACTCACACTCTCCGGAAAACGCTCTAATATTATTATTTCTACTAGTTGTTACCCGGGATGTATCTAGACTTGCCAAGAAAATAAAATAGTTGCATTAATCCACCCATTTCAAATGAAGAATAATGTTTACTGAAATACATCATAGGTGGGTAGGGATTTGAAAGTTTTTTTTTTATAAATTTAATATTTTCAATCATCGGTTACGAATTCACGGACGTAGGTACTCGGAGAAAGGGACCTGTTCTTAGTAAATTATTTTTCACAACGACTAAATTAAATAACAGATTTTCCACCTACACAGTTAATATTTGTGGATATAATTAACTGAAGCGATGAGACGTGACGTATCCAAGCTAATTTTACCCGCCTCATGTATTGTATCATATGTTATTGATTACTAAAAAAACGTCTACCTATATGAGTGAAAATAATGGCTTTAATTTATTTTCCACTCGTTCCTGAAATACTGAAACGAAAAGCTTCGACCGTGACGCGTGATTTCTATTAGAATACCTGTGATTCAAACGTGATATTCTCCCGGAGCGCGAAGCGAACCAGAGTATTCTGGGCGCCAAATATCCGGCCCGATCCTAGGTGAGTTACGACTTGATTAATCATTTCTTTCATAACAAACGATTCCTTATTTATTACCCACCTCATGGATTGCTAGAAATTTAATTTAATTAGTTATTGTTGATGATTGATTGATGAGAAGATTTTTGTTGGGGGTAGAGATTTACAAATCTAAACATTGCCACAGCCTGCTACTTTTGTAAATATATCGAGCCCTTCCTGGCAAAAGATCGTAAGCGGCAATTTGTCGTTTCGTTTTTTTTTGTCAAATCCGTTAAAAATATATATCCGCATGGACTGGAAAAATATTGGAAGGAATGGAGCAAGGAGCAAAGTCATAAAAATATGCATGTTTCATTTTATCGTTTGATTAATGCTTCAAGTTTTTGGCCAAGCAAAACATCGTAAGCGTCATATAAGAGAGTATAATCTTATTGTATATGTTCAAAAATTCAACGCTTTCGATGGAATGCGTCACAAGCATTTTCAAACAAGATAAATGTCTTTGTTTCATCTTTGTTTCGTCTTTATTTTGTCAGTTTACATTTAAATTTGCGTGTGGTAACGATCGTTTTAAAATTCACCGAAGAAGACCGTCAAAATATTCACGAGTATTACTGGGGAATGGAAAACTTGTAACGCCAACGAATTTTTTCACCATCTTGTGTAAAACACAAGATCATCACGAGGGAGCGAAAACCAATCTGCAGGCGTAACACATCTTATTGCTATGAAATTACTAATTAAGAAGGTAAAAAGGATTGTCAACAGTTCCTCTTAAAGACACTTAAGATACACTCAAGGCACGCAACAAACACAGCTAAAATTGATTCGAGAGAAAGACACGAGTCTAAAAATAAAACATCAGATATAAAAATTAATATTGAAATGGAATTTATTAAAAAGTGAACCGAAGTTCCTTCGTATTATTGCAGAAATAAAAGCAGTAAGAAAAACCCTTCCAACGTAATCCAGAAACTATCTATGTATAATAATATTTAAAATGTATTTGTCCGAAGAGGGAAAGACTGGGCATATTGTCAGTCTGTGTTTTTCGTAAAAAAATTACAACAAAATTTAATTGGGTTTTCATTTGTCGAAAAAGGCAATGTTCCTTTTGTGAAAAAAATAAAAATATGACACCAGAAGAACAATATATACCATAGAACAAAAAAGCTGCATTTTTAACAACCATTTAGCTGACAAAGATAAATTTAAAAGTCATTTTTAGCTAACATTTTTTTTAGAAGGTCTGAAATGATCAGAATATTATTTTTGATTTCAGTTATTTTTTTTTTTCAGTATTTTATTTTCACCACTTAAATATTATTACTTCAAGCTATTAACTAACTACTTAACTATTATTTTTTTCAATTCTTGTATTTTAGCAGTGTTATTTATTTAATTTCATGAGTAAAATTGTACATTCTTTGATTGTAAATGCAGTTAACTGAACCTATTAACAAAATAGTATCGGTACTTACAAAAAACATGAAATTCTAAAGTTAAATTATTTAATTTAATATCATTTACTTATTCGCGTTTGGAGTGAACTACTCCTTAATACGAAAATTATTACTATTAATTTTACCATTTCATGCACTGCAAATTATTTTATTTTATTTTAATAAGCTATAATTGAACTGTAAACTAAAATAAATTAGTATAACGAGGGAGTGATACCTTTTATAAAAAAAAAAAAAAAAAAATACAAAATAAACCTTCTTTTGATTTTTATTCACTTCCTTAGAAGATCACTTTAATTTATGCCAAACAAAACATGCATTGACAAGCAACTAAAATGGGCACGAAAAAACATCGTAAGAGCCAAAAGTACTTAAATGTGAAACAATTATCAAGTTTTTATCAAACCGCATTATAGGTTACAAAATTATATACATATATAACGCCTATTTGGGCGTATTACAATACATGGCCAGCAACGGTGCGCACCTAACAGCCTAGCAGAGAAGGACGTTTCCGGCGGAAGGGGATGATTTGGGCCGCCGGGGCTGCAGAGTTTACCCTCCGTGACGCAACACACCGCTTGTATTGTGATTAGTTACTTCAGCGTGTTTTAATTCGTAAATAAACGTGATCTACCTAACCTTAAAGACTATCATTTGACAATTACCCACTACGTTTATTCATTATAGTTCCTTAGTTTAACACATATTTTATTAATTTTAAATTTATTTACCAGACAAACTTAGATATTTAAAAAACCTAATCGGACGAAGTTATGCAGAAAGCGTCCTACCCACAATTTGCCAAAATCGAGTTTCACATGTTTGCCAATATCCAAGATCAGAATGCAATAGATTTATGTACATTTATTTTCTTAGTAAAGCGCATTGTATATATTTTTACTAAATTTGATTTAAATTGAAGTTTAAAAACATTTAAATGATGGGTGATTAGGAAATACACATTATTTTAAATAAATGCTTTGATTGATTATAAATAACCTATTTATAATAATATTCACATAGAGAAAAAACACTGATATTCACTTTAAAAATGCCGATTACCCATAAATGCTTTTGTATCGTCATATTTTTAAACGTCTTTTTCTCGGTTTCATATTTTTGGGGTTGGATGCTTTCCGCATAAAAAACGTCCAATTGATGATGCTATAGTCCCACTGGCTCTAGACGGTTGGAAGCAGTTGGGACGCTTATGCGGTATCTACTGTAAAACGTTTATTCAATAACACCACTTTCTTAAAACATATTTTTATATCTTTCAGTAATTGACTACAATCTGCGGATTTGGCCGCCGGTGGCAATGTTAAATTGGTTGATTTATTCGTTTCAGTATCACACTTTATGAAATATGGCACTCATCCGAGATCAGATGAATCATCAGCATTTAACTGCACACCGCGGGAGCAAGCATCTCTGATGAAATCTCAGATTAAATAACTGGCGCAAATTAAACATAACATTGTTGTTTTGTATTAAATATACACAAATATATTTGCTATGTAAATAGAGTTACAGTACATAAATACCGATGTTAAGCGCACTTGAGGTGATTTGGTCAATAAACGGCGCTATATGCAATTGAATAATGTATTAATATATCGTAGAACTAAGATACTATAATAAATAAATGTAATAGGTAAATGTCAAATGATAGTATTTAAGGTTTGGTAGATCCCGTTTATTTATGAATATGGCACACGATAACGTAAGTAATCACAATAACAAGAGGTGTTTCCTGTCACGAGGGTAAACGGAAGTGACAGGGGGATGATTCCTCCCTTCCCAGCCGGAAACATTTTCCTCTGCTAGGCTGTCAGTTGCACCCTCAGAGCAATAATATACAAGAGAGAGCGCTGTAGAGAGAGCTGTAGTCACTTTATACGAGGTTCGCCGGATTCGGCTAGACATGGGCGTGGCCAGGACAAGGGCTAGGGTATTAATACATCCGTTCATAGCACATGTCGACACAAAGTTTTTGTTTATTCGTATAACCACTTTTCACAGTATTGTTTTCAACAAAAATATAGCATATAACCTAAAAAACTGTTAAGTTCTGTCCAGTTTAGTCGCATTTCAAAGCATGTGGGCGGAGCCCCCGGAGACGCAGGAGACCAAGGGCATCCTTACAGTACATAAAAGCGGTGTGTTATTTTTGCTGTCTCTTTCTCTCTCATGGTGTACGACAAAAACATCTGTGGCATTTAGGTGAAGAGGTATACTCATATGTCACTAGATATCCGAAGATGAGTTAAGTTTGCAGTTCCACTTCAATAAGCCCAAGCAAGGTCTAGTAAAGAGGTACAGAAATAGACTCGGACATTCAATTTTGTGTATTTATAATTTATTTATGCAAAGTAAGAGTCTTAAACTTAGACCCCCTTATTTATAAACGAGGTGTAAATGTTACGCGTGTTATAAGGTCGGAATAGCGATAAACTTGCTTTAAAACCACGGCTTATCTGTCTAATTTAATGGCCTACGTCCGGTGTAACTAAACCTACACTATGTCGGCGCGTAAAAATCTAATAAGTAAGACGGAGAGTATATAGAGTGGTACCCATCTAAGGCAGTGTAGTCAGTTTTTGGTGATTTTTACCGGACTCGGCGGACGTAGACGTGGCTAAGACTAAGGTTAGGGTATTTATACATCCATTCATAGCACATATCGACATTTTTATCAAAAAAAATATAGCATATAACCTGAAAAAACCGTTTAGCTGTGTCAAGTTTAGTGGCATAATAAAAAAATGTGGGCGTAGTCCCGCGGTGACCCAGGGGCCCATGATCATTGTGACAGTACATAGAAGTGGGGTATTATATTTGTTGTCTCTTTCTCTCTGATGGCGTACGACGTAAAAACCCGGAGAAAGTGATTTATCGCAAGTTTGTATAGGTTGGGTAAAAATAATTAGCTCTCTCTCCATACATTGCTACTCCAAAGTCTTATTTTAAGAAATAAAGCTGGTGTGAAATTAACTTTGCCTTTCCTCAACAAGTAGACAATTGTGACATACAGGTCATTTCTTAACCCAAACGCCACAGAACTATGATGAATTGGAGAATAAAAAAATTGTTCTGTCATAAATATAATAAATTCGAAAAATACTTTTACTTTGCTAAAAGTAAAGATTCTATCTCTCCTATCCTTTATTTCACTTTTAAAAGACAATCTCCATCCTACAGGTAGCAGCCCGGAACATCAGATCCTCTGCACCCAGAGGTCGCGTGTTCAGAACCCGGAGAGGGCAAATTAAAAATGTTTAAGTTAATCAAATTTAAATAATAATTTAGCAAAAAATATTATTAGATATATTTTCATTTCGTTCCAGATAAGATACTTCTCCAGTGAGACCATCACTCAGAATCTAAACGTTGCTTGTAATTATTACAAGCTGTGTTTGGTGACCAGATCTGAATTACCGGGTTCTTCCCAATCTTCATCCTCCCTATCTCTTTTCCTTCCTTACTAACATCAGCCCCGTAACATACCCCGAT
The DNA here is from genome assembly GCA_022651775.1 of Drusus annulatus. NCBI lineage: Eukaryota > Metazoa > Arthropoda > Insecta > Trichoptera > Limnephilidae > Drusus > Drusus annulatus. Next base: position 504,881 of record JAGWCC010000325.1, read on the forward strand.
TGAATATGTCATAGTCCCACTGGCTCCAGACGGTTGGGACCAGTTGAGACTAGTTGGTACTCTTGTGTGGTATTCAATATAACAAAGTTTTAAAAGGCGTTTTAGCTATGTTTAACGAGCATATCTGAATATCCATAGCACTCCCTGACCTTCCTTCTCCCAATCTGTTTCTTCCCTTACTTTGTTTGGCTTCAGAACATTCCTCGAATCGGAAAATGATATATTCCTAGCTAAAACAAATGTGATAAACTTACTTGATTTTGTGCCAAGGAGGATAATTCATATGATTGACAATCCGTTGATAGAGAAGGTAAATCGATCATCGAAAAATTGTATTCAAACGAAAACAATAATAAACTATAAATGGGTAGTTAAAAAGATTTGAGTGTTTTATTAAATTTCATATTGAGTAGGTGCACAATGTAATGTTAAACCACTATGTGAATTCATTGAAAATATATCTAAAAGTTTTAAGAGTCTCTCCATAACCGTTAGATTATGAGTCAAAATCTAATTTAACAAGTAATCACAGAAAATCGACTCTTTTAAATTACTATGCCCACTAATTACTTACAAACCGTGAGCTGTGGCAGCATGAAACATTGAATAGGCTTTTAGCCAGCAATTTACAACTCAAAGCTACAGTTTTCAGCTCCTAACGTCATTTCCATCATTAGCTACGGAGATTAAAAATACAGTTTTATGGTCAAAAAATAAGACAAGACGTCATATTGTTTATTCGATTTTTTTTTAAATTTAAAAAGGAAGACAAACATTCCCGGGTTACGAACAACCTGGCAATATGATCATGATAAGCGGAAGGTGTTTCTTGCGTAATAATGGAAGACTTAGCTAGCAGAGGAATTGAATCCAAGACTCCCGGGTAAGTATCCGACGCGTTTGTGCACTCAGCTTCTAACCGATCAATAGGTCATAGTCGGGAAACTCGCCAAACGCGCACCCAACATTTGTACACGGTTGACATTTAATACATGAGAACGGGTCGCTTTTACGACTCGTTCTTATGTTTAACAGCTCGGCTATGGAACGATTTGCCGGCTTCTGTGTTTCCTCCCTCCTTCAACATGGGTCTCTTCAAGACCCAAGTTCACTCCTTCCTTTCCTCAAAAAGACCCTCCGCACAGCATCCCCAAAGATGACATAGGCCCTGAGGGAAATTATTTCCCTCAAGGCCTCCTGTGTGGAGACATTGTAAAAAAAAAAGGTGGAAAAGATAAAAGAGTGTTGAAAAAACTAGATCAAAGCAGCTATTATTATGAAATGTATTTCTTATTTGAAAACTGTCAAGAATAAGATAGGACGCCATATTGTCGTTCCACATTTTTCAAATGGTGAACGTCGAATAAGTAAGAGATAGCTTAAGTTTTTTGAAAAAGCCAACAATATTATATTGTGTTGACCAGTGATCTGAATTGCCGCCAGCAGCCAATGTAACAACCGCCTCCTTTAATCTTTCCTCTAGGTATGCGATACAAAACACCAAAATATATCTTCCATCTTGGAATTCGGCGAAGGGACGATAACTATACAATTTCCACAATGGCGGGTTCCATTTTTAAATCTCGCGCCTGCGCTCCGTCGCCCATACTGCAATTATTTTTGGAAACTGACGAGTCTGCGTTACTTACAAGTTATTTTATGCGCTGAGGCTTCAATCTTACTAGGAAGGAAAGAGAAATAAGGCTTTTGAAGGGAAATAATGAATTTTATATTGTGTTGAAACTAAAAATCACCCTTTACTAGCCCGGGCCCGAGACAAATGGCGCCTAAAGTGACTTGAACTGTGGTGTCTTTTGATTTCTAAAATAGTATTTTAGAAGTATAGATTTTACCTTTAGCAAACCGTCTGACAAAACCCTTTGTTTAATTACTTGATTTTTTTACTGTATTAGTGTTCTATTCAAACACTATTGTAGAATACGGGTGACGATCGCTAATACAGCAGCCCGTTTAGTAGTGGGTAAGATTATTTTTTTCAAAGAAAGACAAACATTCCTGAGTATAACCTGAAAATGTTTGAAAAACTCGTACTGCCATCATAAGAAGCGGAAGATGTTGCTTGTGCAATGATGGAGGACTTAGCTAGCAGAGGAATTGAACCCACGACGCCTTGATGGGAATCCGACGCATTTGTCTACTCAGCTACTAGCTGGTTAAAAGGTAAACGTAGTTGTCTTGACATTGAACTTTGAGTCAATAGGTGGCGGATTCAATTCCTAAACGGCGCAAATAATGCTTAAATGGATTTTACTAATTTCAAACATGGCTACTGGATGTGTTAATAGGTGCTCAGTTATACGAGTGTTGTAGTTAGTCGGTAGATGCTTTAACAAATACGGCGCCTCGGTAATCCATAGCCCGGAGTGGTTTGCTTCAATTGCGCCTTTATCAGACCGGAAAAAGTAGCTTTTTAAATATATTTTTCATGAATTCTATTTTGGCTGAGTACAAAAAGGCCTAACCGTATCTAGGAATAACCTCTATTCCTTCTTCTCTTCAGTTTATTATGGAAGACGTAGTGTTTAATTCCACACCATCCAGATATCTATTTTTAGACCTCTCAGTACTTCATCATCCAGGATGTTTAGTAAAGAAAAGCCTCTTTGGCGGTTGACTGTTTTCTATCCTTGCTACATTCAAATGATGCAGTACAGTCCCCCCAGCTTTATACATCGTATTTAAGACGACTCTCCAAACGATTGGCGCAAACGCTCCTAGTTGTACCTCGTCCGCCAGACACTATTTCTTGATACGACTCCAAAGATTTTTAGTAAGAGCTTCCTCTCAAGAATTTCCCATAATTTTTCAGAATTCTTCGTGGGGACATAATACTCCGAGTCATGCCTTAGCCTAGTGGGTGTCTAATAGATATTGGTTTTAGTTCTTCCAGAGAGGTCTTTCAAGGCCGTAGTAGGTGAGCCAGGATGATTCTTTTGTTAATTTCCTATCTTATGACACAAAGCTTTCCAATCCACCGGAGCCGTTTCAGTTTCATAATTATTTTTTATTGATGACACTTCGAACAATAGGCATAATAGCTCGTGGTTGAAACTCGTCCGCAATATACCGTTTTGGTGTACGGCTTCAAAGTGTCATTTGTCTCCGTACAATGTATGTAACATTAACAATATATGACAAGTATAAGAAGTCCACTGGAATTACCAAGCGGAATGAAGCTGGTACGGATTTAACTCTTTGCTCCGACTAAATATGGGCTCACGGCTCTCCTATACCACCGGGAGAATTGGGGAAGGGGAAGGGGAAGGTGCCGGGAACCGACTTGAACAACCCGTGCCAGCCCAGCTCGCCAGTCTGTAGCCAGTCTCAGGAGTTAACGGTCATTCTTCAATAGCACAAAATGGTAAGTTGTGCCACCAAGTGATAACCAAACACCCAACACACGAAAAAAACTAATTAATAAAAACATCAGTCCAAGTTCTGTGCGCGCCCTCCGGAAATGCAGTGAAAAGTGTAGTACCTTCTTTATCAACAACTGAATTGTCTCGCGATTTAATTGTTCTTGTGATAAACGACGCAGTGTGAACCGAGCTTTATACAAATTTGAATCTCGAACCGAAGCGTGGATTAATTTCATTGAACCATTTACTGTTTCGGTGTAAGTTAATTTGAATATTGAACCGAAGCGTGGATTAATTTCATTGAACCATTTACTGTTTCGGTGAAAGTTAATTTGAAAATTGAACCGAAGCGTGGATATATTTCATTGAACCATTTACTGTTTCGGTGAAAGTTAATTTAAAAATTGAACCGAAGCGTGCATTAATTTCATGGAACCAATTACTGTTTCGGTGAAAGTTCATTTGAAAATTGAACCGAAGCGTGGATTAATTTCATTGAACCATTTACTGTTTCAGTGAAAGTTCATTTGAAAATCGAACCGAAGCGTGGATTAATTTCATTGAACCATTTTTAAACTGTTTCTGTGAAAGTTAATTTAAAATTTGAAAATCGAACCTAAGCGTGGATTAATTTCATTGATTCATTTTTAAACCGCCTCTGTGAAAGTTAATTTGAAATTCTAATCTTAAAGTTTTTCCGTGACCCTTCAATTGTGTTGTTGATTTTTTTTTCTGATTGCAAGCGGTAGGTATATAGCAATAGGTAACTTTGACAGCTTTTAAAGAATTTAAGTGTAGTTATTTCTCTTTTTTACGATAATTAAGACATTTTGAATGCAACTCTAGAACAGCTTTACAACCACCTTTCACATTTCAACAAATCATTTACGGATATATAATCAAAGTTTGTTATTTAGACAACGGTTGTACGTTTTTTAAAGTATGTAGTAGTTATGACAGTTGAAGTTAGTGACGTACATGTAGAGTTTTCACCACAGAAAAATGTTTTGGGGGGGCTTTAAATAAATTATGACTTATTTTAACGTAATTACAAAAAGGACTCAAGGGCAAGCCCGCGTCTTACTTGAAAAAATTTTTTTTGGTCATATCGATTACCTATCTCTCAAATAGATTTTCACCGACTTACTTTAGTTTTTCATTTTCAAGTTCAAATGAAAATGTATTGTGCCATATAGGTAGATACAGATTACAATCTTATATGTGTAGACGGCCACAACAAGATCTAACGAGCGTTAGAATTTTTTTTTATCCACAAGATATACAACACCCCCGACTGCGCAGATATGTTTAAACATCTATAATTTACAAATATTGACTTATCGCATACTCATCCGAATACACCTGCTATCAATTATTGAACAGTAACATAGGAAGGTACTTTTATTTGGTATTATTTAGTTAAAAATAAATCGAATAATTACAAACATAGCTGCATGCTTTCTTAAAAACATTATTTTTTCTTCAGGTTTAAATCAATTTTATTAAAATTATTTGATGAGATGTCGTAACGTATTTGCATTATGCAACAGTTCTAAAGCGTCGACGTGGAAAACTCCATTGGCCAAATAAAAAAAATGAAAACAACTAATCGCTCGTTCTAAATTTAAACTTCGAACACCGCCCTCCGCGCGTTGAATCTGAAGTAATCCTAACGCCAAGTTATTTTCGTTAATGGCCACACCGCACCGCTTGCCAAGAAAAGCCGCCGATCTTAATATGGAAATCTGCCAGCCAGGAAATACAATGCGGCTGCAGATCGAATTACAACAATGATTACAGTTGGAAAAACTTATTTGTTTTTAAACTGCGCAGTCTTTTCGATTTTACAGTACCTTCGTAACTTAACGAAAATCATTTGAACTATACAATTTAATTTTTATAGGTACCTACCTACTTAATTTGCACCTTTTTATTAAAAATATTCATTCATTGTGCATTTACACAATGCCTAGATAACTTCTTATTTCAAACATTTAATTACGATTTTAAGTCGAAATAATGCTGCGTTTGCACAATGCCTTGATAACTTCTTATTCCAATCATTTAATTACGATTTTAAGTTGAAATAATGCGGCGTATGCACAATGCCAAGATAACTTCTTATTTCAAACATTTAATTACAATTTTAAGTTGAAATAATGCGGCGTTCGCACAATGCATTGATAACTTCTTATTTCAAATATTTAATTACGATTTAAGGTTGTAATAATGCGGCGTTCTCACAATGCCTAGATAACTTCTTATTTCAAACATTTTATTATTATAGTAATATGACTGCCCTTATATACTCGTATTGTCAAGTTAGCTACGTTTTTTAATTGAAATAAAGCTGCGTTTACACAATGCTTAGTCACCTATTTATTCGAAACATTTAATTAGGTAATAAAGCTGTGTTGACACATTTTCAGGTAATTTGTATACTTATCATCATTAAAAGTATCTTAATCCCGCTTTTACCTGAATATAGTGGGAGAAGCAACGGTACATTTTCTTGAAATAGGTGTGAACTTAACGATAGGTACTCAATACTTACCTGTCTAAAAATAACACAAATAAATAATTTTGGCATCGAGGTCATTATCGAGCTTTGGTTTAGAATCTATATAATTTAAAAAAGGGTAACAGTAGATATTAAAAAAACCTTTTTTAAATTTGGAAAAAAAAAGTAGTAAATAATTACCCCAATTCATCAGAATAGTAAATAATAACCACTCATTAAAACAGTTTAAAATTATCATTCTTCAAAATAGTCAAAAACGACCAAAGACCAATCACAATAATTCAATAATGACCACTACTCATCAGAATACTCAATAATAACCATTCATATAAAAAGTCAATAATGACCATTTATATAAATACTCAATAATGACCATTCATATAAATAGTAAATAATGACCATTCATATGAATAGTCAATAATGACCATTCGTATAAATACTCAATAATGACTATTCATATAAATACTCAAGATTGACCATTCATTTAAAAAGTCAATAATAACCACTTATCAAATTAATATAAACTGGGCAATCATTCAAAATATAACAATTCTTATTTTTGTTCTCCAGGCGGATAAGGATAAGAAGATCAAGAAGAAGAAGGCGAAAGAAGAGGGAGCACCCGCCGAAGCCGCCGCCGAAGAGGCCCCAGCACCAGCACCAGCGGCAGCGCCCGCTAGCACCGGCAGCTCCGAGAGGCAATCGTCTCGCGGATCTCGCAAGGCCAAGAGGACCGGATCCAATGTCTTCTCCATGTTCTCTCAGAGGCAGGTCGCTGAGTTCAAGGAGGTACGTACATATTTTTTTGTGTCACATTAAGTAAGTACTTACCTGAATGCTCAAAATAATGGGGGATTTAGTTCAAATAGTTATATTATAGTGAATGTAATATACTCGTATGGGGAGCAAAAATGGAACATATTTTTTATTGGAAAGTACTGTAAAGTAGGTACCTACCTAAATTTTCAAAACAAAGGGGAATTTAGTGGAAATATACGCAATTTATTGCAGATTTGGTTAAAAGGGGAGCAAAAACTGAAAATTATTTGTATTATAAAGTTGTTTTTGTCAAAAAACTTGTATTTTTTATCTGTGAAAGTAGAAATTAAAAAAAAAATATGATGGAAGAAACGAAGATTTTAAAAAAGGAATAGAAAAGCGAAATTTGAAAGTAAAACAGGTGCCATTGGATCAAATAAATTATTCATTTTTAAATAATGGGATAAAGAATAATATAGTAATTAAATTACGAAGAAAGGGTTTTGTAGGGTAGCGCAATGTTGAATAGAGTTTAGTTATTTACTCGAGTGTATTGTTGCAGGCCTTCTCGCTAATGGACCACGATAAGGATGGTATCATTGGCAAGAACGATCTCCGCGCCACCTTCGACTCTCTCGGTCGCCTGGCCTCCGAGAAGGAGCTCGACGAGATGGTCAACGAGGCTTCCGGGCCGATCAACTTCACCCAGCTGCTGATGCTCTTCGCCGCCAGGATGGCCGGAGGCTCCGATGAAGACGACGTCGTCATCAAGGCCTTCAAGTCCTTCGACGAGGAGGGACTCATCGACGGCGAGAGACTGCGCCACGCCCTCATGACCTGGGGAGACAAGTTCTCCGCCAAGGAGGTCGACGACGCCTACGACCAGATGGAGATCGATGACAAGGGCTTCATCGACACCAACAAGCTCATCACCCTCCTCACCGCCTCCGCCGAAGAGGAGGACACCGGCGAAGCCGCGTAATCCGTTTAAATCCAACATAACCTCACCGACAAGCACCCTCTCAACAGCTTGAAACTTAAACTGTTCCAATTCAGCGGCCTGGCAACACCGAGGGGTTCATAAAGCGCGGGAAGCGTTGCATTTGTGCATTGTGACGTCACCCAGGCTGTCTTACTTACGACACCGTCATCACATCATCTTTTGATATTATTTATTTTTCACTTTATAAAAAAGGATGCTTACAACAAAGGTGTATTTTGAATGTAAAGTCATGGATAATAATATTATTTATTTAAATGTATAATCGAATGGACACGTCAGTGGTACCTAGTTATCTCGTTTTTGTTTTTTTTTTCTAATTATAATATCACTAAATTAATTTCCATTTTGTTATTATTGTATGCAAATAATGTCCCATTGCGTGGCACGAAGAATGACCAACTATGCTAGCACGCCTTCGGTCATCTCCACCAGACCGTTTTTTGTAAATATCGCCATCTTTTTACAAATAAAAATAATTATTAAGTAAACAATGTTTTGTTTCTATTTATTATGAATTAGCAACTCAACAAGAGGGGGACCAGCAATTTAACAACCAGTCTAACTTAGCCGCCTATATGAAACGCACAGTTCCTTACGCCTAAAGCTGCTATGTTAGGCAATCTTAGCCTAGACCCTAAACCTCTCAACACTCATTCTTCTGGTAGACTTACTGCAGATTTACCTTGGAGGACATGAAGAGGTACCTTTGTGAAACAGTATAGTCAGGACTGTTGACTTTATACTGACTCGATAGAAAGAGACAAAGATTTATTAACGGATGTTGGATAGCCTATTAATAACCGCCCACATAGAATTCGGACATTTTTAATACATATAATTTAACACATTAAATAAAACAATTTCAATACACCATGTAAATGATTTATAAAGTCAAAATATCACACACAAACTAATAACAGAAAGTTTGCCTAAATAATGAGGAAGCTTTTTGTTGATTTTATGTCTTTATATCATTTAAAATATGAAAATTCTAAAGTTCAGTCAAAAATATTTAAAACTTTTGTAATATCTCTGAAAAGTGATGTTTTACAATTTTTTTTTTTTGGTCTTATTTGAATATTTTACGCATAGCACATATCACCATCGTGTTTGATTTATTTTTTTATAACCACGGCCAGTTTTTAATCAACAAACATATAGGAAATAACCTCAACATCCGTTGACATAATTTATGCGACTCGATGATGTGAAGTTAGCGCGGACCGTAACACCCTTACATACTTAGAAGTGCTGCGATATTATGTGAAAACTTTTCTTGTCTCTTTCTCTCTCATGGTATACGACGTAGAAACCCGGAGAAAGTCATTTATCGCGAATTTGTATAGGTTGGTAAAAATATTAGCTATACCTCCTTATATCGTGACTTCAAGAGCCTTCTTAGTGGTTGGATATTTCCCACATGCCCTGCCCAGCGAAGTTGTCCCAGTTTTAAAAATGTTGTTATTGACGACTTTTCAAACAATTGGTTTAGTTCGTGATCATAACGGATCCACTAGACAAAATTTTCTTGCATGGCTCCAATCTCTAATGATTATTTTACGGTTCTCTTTCGGTATAGTTCGCAGGGTCCGACACTCTGAACTGTGACTTAGTTAAAAGTCTGAAGAGTGTTTTATCTAGTTTTGATTTGGTTCTTTTGTAAAGGAGTGTGACCTAGTACTACCCTTCACTTCGCCCATCATTTGCGAATATAAACATAGACCCTGAGAGAGACCCTGTGGTATCCTGCGTTGAGATATATATATTTTGTTAATTTTAGATTTGAAATGTCTTTGAAGGCATATCTTTGCTGGAAAGGTAAAGGGTCTCGAGCGACACTTTGGTAAAAAATAAGTTAAACATGTAGTTTTGATCAGTTTTTTCTTCTTAATCTGAATGCTCTGACTCTCGATTGACTCTGAAAAATTTTGTGGCCCTTCAGCCATCTAAAATATATTTGCCATTTGGGAGAAGGCTTGACTCAAGCGACACAAGGTTGGGACTTTTTTCAGCTTATCGTCGCTTTAGGGAACTCAGTGAGAGCATTGAGTTACCTGAACTATTTTATTTTTTTCAAAATCTTATCAGGTACATACTGAAGACTGAATTTTATTATAAAACAACAAAAAAACTTTAAAGTGCTCTGGTGTAAACCGCTCATAATGGCGCTTCAGCCCTTTTGCCTTTCCGGCGATGATATGGTGAAATTCGTTATCCAGTGCTATATTTCTGCTCATTTTCAGGCTTATGTCGTATAATTATACTATACTATGCGTAAACAATAATTATGATACGGTAGGTAGGTACTTGAATAAACGAATGCGGGTTGACACGGATAACTTTGCAGTCATGAGTGGATATTGGTGATATCAGTTCAAAGTAAATTCCTAGATGTAGGCTGCGTTTGGAATCACCGAAGAGAAAAACCGATAGAATGTGTTGAAGGCTCAGAGCAATAATATACAAGAGAGAGCTCTGCTGTAATCAGTTATGATGTGTTTTGCCGGACTCGGCTAGACATGGGTGTGGCTAGGACTAGGGCTAGGGTATTTATACATCAATTCATAGCACATGTCGACATATTTTTTTTGATTATTCGTACAACCACTTTTCCACAGTATTGTTATAAACAAAAATATAGCATATAACCTAAAAAAACCGTTAACTTGTGTCCATTTATGTCGCATATCAAAACGTGAGGGCGGAGTCAACGGAGACGCGGGACACAAAGAACATCCTTACAATACCTTAAAGCGGTGTGATAATTTGGGAAATTTTGCTATCTCTTTCTTTCTCATGGTGTACGACGTAAAAACCCGGAGAAAGTGATTTATCCCAAATTTGCGTAGGTTGGGTAAAAATAATAAGCTTTCTCTCCATATATTGTTACTCCAAGGTTGTGGGCGTGTCTGTGTGCCCGAAGTAAGGTTTTTTTCCCTTACTTCTGGTGAAATTTTTTTTAACGTTTTCAAATATCAAAATTCCTTCTTGAACAAAGAATAGATTTATTTAGGCTGTCCTGGACTTGGAAGTCGAAAAAGCTACATCATATATTTTTAGATCGTTAGGAACAACAGATTATTATCTGATTACACTTAGAATAATAAATGTTATGAAAATATTCGAATTCATACATGTTTTAATTGAACGCTATCAGTTTAATCTTCAATTGGCACGTTCCAGAGTGGTAGATACTATAAGTATCGCCCTGGTGAAAGACCACCATTCAGAATTGAAACGTTGCTTGAAATGGCTTTAGCCGTGTTTGGTGACCAGATCTGCGATACTTCCCAACCTTCCCCTTCCTCATCTCCTTCCCCTCACCTCTACATTCAGCCTCACAACATACCCCTATTGGGGATGCCATAGTCTCACTGGCTCTAGACGGTTGGGAGCAGTTGAGACTCTTGTGCGATATTCACGTAAAAAAAAACCTTCATACTTAAAATTTTTGAACTTTTTTTTTGTATTTTTTCAATGTCGTTGTAAGAAACTCAATAGAAAATATTTTTACAACCGAAAAACAAAAAATATGGCATATTTAGTTGCTCTTCCGACCGTCTATAAATTTATAATTGTCAAGTCGTACATTTAAACTTCGCTCCATAGATGAAATTTTTCCCTTACGTTGGTCAAACTGCTTGTCAAAACTTTTTCCCGTTCCGAACGAACTTCACACTAGTTTATTTGTTTATATTCCGGCTCTTCTTACACGCGAAATCTCGCATAGGTCTGTCTCCCTTCATCTTCAAGTTCAAACTTTCACAGGTAGCTAATGAATGGAAGGTACGAGCACAGTTTCCAGTAGTTAATTTAGAAGTTGCCCGTGGAGGTTATGTTGTTAAAGTGGCATAAATATATGTAATACCTCAACATGACTTGATAACCATTCTTTTATAAACCTTTTCTGTGATAATTCCGTCCAAATTGTAATAATGTTCCGTAGAAATACATGTTTTATTTATGTGTTTGTGTTTGTTCTACTTTCTAACTATTGTAAGTAAAACAATTTCGTACTATTTATGAGATTTATCTAGAGCAAAGCGACTAGATAACAGATGGGTGATTTCGAAATAACTACTCAACTATATAATTTAATCCTTTAGGTAGGAACTTACCAACTTCCAACGAAATGATTTCGCTCAATCTCCTAATATGAATTATCGTTCAAAGTTCTAATAAGAAACATTAAATTAAAACCAAGTCAGGGAAAAGTTGTCTTGCAAAAGTAAGTCATACAAAATGACGCATTTAAAACTTTGATGACAGCCACAATTTGGCATTATTCAATAAATTAATTGCCTACGTAAGATACGAATGGATTAAAAATAAACTGAAGGCATTTATGTGATCAAAAATTGAAGATTACAAATTAACTGTGCAGTCGAGGCACTGCTTCTTAAGATATTGTGAAAAGAAAAAAGTTATTCTAGTTATTCGCTGGTTAGTTTTTCGTGTGTCCGCCTGCACAAATAATTTTGTAGATTGTATTTAGGTGTTGGGCACGTACTGCTAACTTTTCTAATTAGGTATCTACGTACAAAGACACTGAAAAAAAAACGTTTCAACCAAACGGTTTTATTGAAGTTTAAAAAAATAGTGACAATGACCTCCAGACACAAAAAGCTGAACAAATTTCCTGACGCCATAGCTCACCGTTCGATAGTTTTCGCTCATTTAGATACATCATACAAGCAAATTCTCAACTTTATGCTTACATTTATTTATTTATTATTCATAACTTCTGAAGAGATTAGCCAATATAGTTGTATTTTGGGTGTGCTCGTGTGCCCGAAGTAAGGTGAATATTTGTTCCTTCTGCTAAAATCGTTCAAACATTTTCAAATACCGAAATTCTTTCTTGAATAGATAATCGATTTCGTTTGCCTGTCTGGGACCTAAGAGTGGAAATGGAAAGGTCTGATGTAAACTGGCGACATCGGATTTATTCGGATTGTATGATTAGTGTACATAACATAACCATTACTGCAAATCGTCAATGTTCTTGAACCAGTTGTAAGAGAAATATTGTTATTTGAAGGTCAAAATTCCGGCGATATTTTTTAAAAGTTATCCCAAAAACAAGTTTTCATTATTTTTATTTGCGGTAGTACTTGCCCAAAGAGTTTTATTGCGTTTAAATTAAGACATTGTTTTTAATTTCGTTTTAATGTAGGTAACTGACAATGCTTAATTCTTGCAAGCAAGTAAAGAAAAAAGGTATTAAAAAATATTTAGCATATTTTGTGATATCTTATCTGTATATTGGTGAGCTCTGGTGTAATGAGATTTGTACAGAATAATCTGTCAGGAGTGTGCACGCCAACGCAATTGTTTTCAGCTCGCAATATATTTTCCATCTTGAGATATGAAGTTTCGAAATATAAATTTATTTGGCAAAATTCGGATAGGACGCCATGATGAATGTCATATTGTTTATTTAATATATTTTATTCAAATTTCTGGAAAAGCCGGGTAGTAACGCTAGTTAAAAGTAACACCATGATGTAATATTTTATCGTTAAAAAATATTAAGGACTAGTCAATCAGCCTTCATAAAGGTACATATTTATTCATAATATCAAAGATTGGTAAAATTATTAAGGTGTTAAGTACTGATAAGTGCTAATAAGTTCCTCACAAAGTTCTGTGTTACAGACATAGACATAAAATACAAGACGCGTCATATTCATAAAAATCTTACGAAAAATGTAGCACAACTAGTACCGTCTTGTTTTTCATTTCATTCGCTTATGAAAAGGATAGCCATTCAAAGAATGTGTGTGTACGGATGAGATAGCTAAATGAACGTCCCACGCTACTGTTATAATTGGGTCTCGCGCCACTAGCCGTGGTTGTCTTCCACATATTTATGTATTTATTCATTCGCTATCTCACACCGTTTTCGAGTGGCTAAAAACCTTGATAATAATTGTATTTATTTAAATAATAAGAAGTGATTTGTCGGTAATTATAAATGGAAAGAAACTCCAAGAGATATGTTTTTTGCTCCCGAATGATTTTTACACCTGTCAAGGCATTTTTTCTCAGAAAAGAGAATACAGCGACGCGTTTGTGACAGCTGGTGACAGCTTGTCTGTCGAACGAATGTTTGTGTGATACTAAAACTAAACCCTAGCGTTGTGACCGCTCCGTAAGAACTACTTCTTTTGGCGGCAGTTCCCACTTCCTTCCTTGTCCATTGAACAAATACTTCAATTGAAGTTGGTAGTTCCGCTCATATGTTAATTTTAGCGTTTTGACTGCTCCGTGCGAACTACTTCATTTTGGCAGTTAGAACTTCATTAATTTAATTTCATTGAACAAATTACTTCAATTGAAGTTAGATTACAAATAACTACTTTATTTTGCGGCAGTTCAGTTGGGAAGTTGAACTTCAAAGCCTACAAAGAAGTACTTCAATTCAAGTACTTCAAAGTACTTCGAAATAAAGAAACCGGTTCCCAGTCCGTCACTAGAACGGTCGATATCTTCTGTCCGTTCTTTCCGTGGTTTTTCTTTACCGACTAGTACATGTTTTTTCGGAACTAGTTCCAGTTCCGGAACCGGTTCTAAAAAGAACTGGACAAATTCCTTGCCAAATCAAATTCACATCCCTTTTTTGCGAGTTCGACTTAAATTGAAGTGTTCACTGCGAAGGGTTCATTTTAAATAACTAGGAGTTCGTGAAGCATTCACAACACATTGAAGTTTTTCTCAACGTTACTAAGCCCAGTAAATCTCAGGTATGCCTCGTTGACTCGGTTTGGTTCATTCATTGCCTCAGTAATGTATCTACATTATTTAATTCATCTAAGGTTACAGAGCCTTGAAATACAGGAAATAAAATAACAATTAATTCCGCTCGCAAATCGAAAACTTAACGGTTTTTAGACCTAAACAATTAACGAATGTAGTATTTATGACGTTGTCGCTGTCCATAATGATAACGAAGACGATGAATTTCGGAATAACATTGTTACAGGCTAAAAACATGGTGGTCATTGGAATACTTATACATTATATTCCCGAAAGAATGCAAGGCTGATGTAAGCGTAATGAATAGGATTAAGAAAGGTAAGCTTAGATGGCTTGAGCATTTGGAGCGAATGAACGAAGAAAGGCGTGTGAAAAGAATGGCACGATCAAGTGATTTAAGTATTTGAGTCGGGTCATGTCAAGAGTCAGGAAAACAAAAGAGTAAGTATGAAACGATTTATGAATGTAAATGATGCAAGGAGTGTGTGCCAAGAAAGAGTTGTGTGGCTGTTCATCCTCTCTGCCTATCCCTGCTATGAAACGGCGTGATGGTTAGTTAGTTAGTTATATTAGAATAATAATATTGGATTACGGTCAACTACATTGTCGCTGTACATAATAATGTAATGATAATTAAAATGATGAATTACAAAATAGAATTGTTTTTATTACGTGCTAAAACATGGTGGTGATTGCAATAATCCTAAATTTTGGAATTATAATATTGAGTTACTGTCCGAAGCTTGGAGATCGGAGAATGTTGATAATGTAATCTTATTTGAAATGTTGACTCTCCAATATTTTATTTAGATCTTATCTTTTTTTGCACCCTTACATTTTAAATTCATTTTTGGTCTATAGTTTTTCTCCGATGAAGTTTTGTGCAATTTTTTTAATAAAGATTTTAAACTTTTTTTTCATTTATTTTTATTGTAATTAGGTACCTATGCTCTAATTCCAAAATGGTAATATGAATTACATTGTATTGCACAACCTCTACATGTCGCTCGGAATAAAACAATTTTTGAATAAATGAAAAAAAAATTGTATAAGACCACGGATATTAAAACAATTTTTATTACTAATCAGTAATAACTTTTTAATTGTGAATTGATTTTTCTCGTGAAGTAAACATTATCAATTATTCTCCTACTTTATATTATCCATTTCGGGCTATTGAACACCCATTTACTGTCAAATTTTTTTTACAACTTTGTCTATGCTTTTTCTAAGCAATATTTTATTTTTGTTTGCTAATGTCAAACAGCTGTCAAAGTCGGAGATACGAGTTTTCAACAACAAAAGTGAATAACCTGTTTATATTTGGTTTTGTATTCGTTTGATGTATTAAAATTAAGCTAATTACCTCGTTGATTGATCTAATATATTATTTTTCTTTCAGGTTTCGTTGAATCCGTAGTATTGCGGGCTTATATCTCCCAACATGGCCTACACGGTGAAATCGAATTCTCTCAAAAGGCCGAAAGTGTAGTGAGCATAAGAACAAACTTAAAAACAACCCTAGAATATCCCGAGCAAGTGTGGCAATGGTCGATACACGAATTCCCCGTCGACTATTCAGAAATAGACGAAGATCGATGCGAGCAATCGAAACTAGGAAGCGAAGTCATCAATCTGACAGAAGAACTTGGTTTTCTGACGCTTCCCGAAAAAGAAAGAACTGAATTCGAAAGTAAAAACAATCTAACTGGAAAAATAGGATTCTGGGGTAAAAGTCTAGTGCTTATTTCTCCCGAGACAAATCATCGTGTCTGCGCAAACATTGTTTCGAACGATCGTTCGGTCGAACGCGTTGCTTTCGCTAAATTCAACTCCCCCATCGCCGGGACAATCTACTTCAGATGGATTGCGTCAAAAGAATTCGACCACACCGACACGTTTGTGCAAACTGATTTGTACAGCGTCAAGAGTTCCGAATCGAATAAACCTTTTACGGAGCACAAGTGGAAGATTTACGTTACAGACATCTTTGATACGGATAGAGATAAGTCTGAAGAGAATTGTAATATATTACAGTTGGTGTTTGATCCAGAGAATCTGGGACCAGGAAAGGGTATCGGTGACATAGATTCTAGGCTCGGTGATGTCAAAGTGGCGTTAGACCCTACAAGACAAAGGGCTAAGACCCTGTATAAAGATGACGGACTCACCCTGTTGCCAAGTGATCTGGAAGGACCTCATAGGACATTATATATTGTTATTTTTGACCCTAAGCACTCGGATAGCTTTCTGGCTTGCGCTAAAATCAAGCACGATCATTCAAGACTTGCGAAGTAAGTACATTTTAAAATTTTATTTGTCAAAGTTTACACGACAGAGAATGACATGTATTTTTTTGCCTATAATTTTGACGTCAATTACCTTCTATTTTCAGCTTGAAATGCCATTTGCATTATCAGCTATGTAGCTTTGAAATTTCGATTTAACTGTTAAAAAATTAGACAATATTGTGTTTAAGTTAAGATTTCCTAAATGATAGCTTACTTCCAAAAGGAGAAGGCACCAGAAGAAGAAGAAACTTTATTTGAAACACGTACAAGGTTGAAGTCAAGTGTAGCGTTCTTTGTTTTTGAAGTTTGCACCGTATATGAATAATCAAATATGGCTGTAAGAAGAAGTCTTGGATGTCCCAGAAAGATATATAGCATAATCAAGTGAATCAAATGCTTTATTCTGGTCATGTCAAGAGCTGGTATGACAGAACAGAATGTATGAGATTAATGTGAATAAAGCAAGAAGTGTGTCAAAATCATTGAACAGATAATCCCTAGAACTCTGATCTATTCCGATTTGAAAGAAAACTGATGTCGCCAGTTTACATAATACCTTTCGACTCCTAGGCCCTAGACAGACCAATGAATTTGATTTTCTGATCAAGACAGAATTTCAGTATTTGAAAGTGTTTGATCAATTTGACCAGACATAAGGAAAAATCGGTTTATATTTTCAGCGTTAATAAAAAAGCACATTCTATCTGGTAATGTTGGTTGTATGAACCTAACAAACACAATTTCATTACTGTAATTACAAAATAATTTGCGAGGAGAGGCTGGGGGGTCTGCAATGGACGGTCGCCGCTGAAGAAGTGACCAGGGAGGCGCCCTGTCAATGTGATCCGTCCCCAACCTGAATAGAACAAGGAGAAGGAGATGAATATTTAATTATTCACTTTTTCAGGGTGCTGCTCGATTCCCACGGCATAAAAGGCGAAGTACAGTTCAAGCAACAGTCCCGCTTCGACCCGACCTGGGTCAACTTCAACATCTCAGCTTCCGATGGCAATTACGAGTCTTCGCTGCGGTACGCCAGCTCTGTGTTGACGTATAACATCAACGAGTTGCCCTCCGAGCCCAAGCAGTACTTTGTGAAGGACTCTGATAGGTGCAACTCCACTGGCAGTATTTACAATCCGAAGGGAGTGGATATGAGCAAAACTCCACCGGCAGGTATGTATCATTGTTTTTTCCTACATATTCTGTGAGATAAATATAATGGTTAAGGCCATGGATCTATTGCACACTTTAGTTGATGCGTAATTGTATGTCTAACTGAAAATTCGCAAATGGTGAGCTCTGCTGTCAATTTACATAGATTTTTCTGTCTGAAATTTCTAAGTCAATGCAACTGGTTTCAGCTCAATGTTATATTTGTCATGAGCTATCATAAATTTTGATGAAGTTTATATTTTCATGATTAGTTTATTTATATTTATACGTACCTATAATCTGTATATGCTCACTGGGTGTTTAATATCAAATTCAAGAACAACAGTACATTGTACTTAAAATAAAATTTGTTTTATTAAAAAGCAATAATTTAGACATTTCATGTTAGAGAAACAAAATAAGAATAAATTTTGTATTTTTGTAAATGTTGGTTGGGTAGAAAGAAATCATTTAACCTCTAGAATGCCGGACTCCCGCAAAGTACAACTTCCGTAATAAATATCTCTGGATTTATTTATTTATTTATTTTTATACGCCCTCATGGGCTTTTACATAACATAGGTATAAAATAAAATAACAGTGACATAAAAAATAACAATGACATAAAAAATAACAATGCGCCCAAAAACATTTGATGCGACGATTTGATTACGCCCAAGAAAATCAACACTAGTATTTTAGAAAGAGGTATGTTATTATAGCCTTCTTGTAACTAGATTCAGTGCAGTTGAATATATCTACTATTTCAGCGATAGAATTACTCACTGCATGCAATCTAGGTACAAGCGAGTATTTAAATGACTCAGTCCTGATATTGTTGTTACATTTAAAAAGAATTTTGGATCGAGTGGATCTGTTGATTACTTTGTTGACAAATGATTACGGTTCATTTAAATATGTGAACAATAGGTTTTAAAAGATAAAAACTTCTGAAAAGATAATGATAAATGCCCGGTGACTATTAGCACCTCCGGCACACTAGAGGATAAATTACCTTTGAATATAAAAAAAAACACTCTAAAATACATCCATTTAGTTCAGGTATTTGTTTCCCATAATATGTATGAGTGCATGCGGATACATGTAAGGAAATACTTACGTAAAACAAATTTTGAACTAAATCCTTTCAGAATGCCAGAGAAGTGTATTTCAATTGTATTGATTATAATAATATTAATTCCAGGTATGGGTACTCAAGACCAATACGCTATTGGAGACCTGCTGGGCAAGATGAAGGACAGAACAGAGTACCTGGTCCACAAATACCTGCTGCCAGGTCTCAGCAATGAGCTCAGTGGGGCGTACTGGGATGTTTTCCTGCCCCTACGAGGTCCAAATAGTATTGTGCACAGGAGCATGCTTGTTAAAAGGTAGACTTATATTAATGTATTGAAATCTCGAAATGATTTTCGGACAAATGCCTGCCCAACATTTGTACACGGTTAACACTCGTCACATGGGAACAGGTCGTTTGTACCACTCGTTCTTGTGATCAACAGCTTGGCTATGCAATGATTTTCCAGCCTCTGTGTTTCCTCTCTTCTACAATATGATCAAGACCCAGGCTCACTCCTTCCTTTCCTCAAAAATACCCTCTACACCGCATCCCTAAAGATGATGTAGGCTTTAAGGGGAATGATTTCTCTCAAAGCCTCCTGTGTGGAGTTATTATTTATAAAAATTCCCACTAACCATAGATCGATGTGTAGTGCATACATTTGCATCCCTTATCTTGAATAGGGACCTAAATCTGCTATGATATTTGATTGTTTATATCATTGATATTTTTATTGACATCTGTGATCAAAATTAAAACATGTAGTATAGGTTTAAACAAAAAATTGTGAATACCCCACAAGAGTCCGAACTGCTACCAACTGTCCGGAGCCGTGGTACTATGGCATCCCCAATTGCGGTATGCGAGACTGAATGGAGTGGCGAGGAGGGAAGAGGAAGGAAGGGAAGTACCTGACTATTCAAATCTGGTCACCAAATATGACCAAAGCCTTTCAAGCAATGCTTCGATTCCGAATGGTGGTCTTTTACCAGGACGATACTTAGAATATGTACCACTCTGGAACGTGCCGCAAATATGCCATATTTTATTTTATATAAATTTATATTATATATTTTATCTCTAGGCACGAGAACAAGCCTTCAATATGCAGCACCGTGGCCCTGTACGACCAGGACACTGGCTACCAGACGCAGATATTCACAGCGCAGGTTATACTACGCTACCCGCTGGTGGGACGCGTCATTCTACGTCAGCCCAGGAGCCAGCCCTGGACTGACACCACCATCCTATTTGAGTATCTTGTGCATGCGGATGGGGCTAGTTTGAACAATTCATTCACACACAGGTATATTTTAAATGTTATTTGATTAAAATTGTTAAAATTAGTGCTCAACAGGACGAAATTGTCACATGTTTTTCAAAGTGTCATAAATAATAATAAAGCTACAAAATAAGTAACATATAATTAACTTAACCTTAAAAACACAATTATTCACATGGTTTAAACAAACGAAAACTGCTCTGTACCTTCATATTTATACAAATGTTTCTGTCTGAAAATGTTAAAATTTTTGGTATTTAAAAATATTAAAATTGGTAAACATGCTTGTTTAACCAACGAGTCAATATTATTTTACTGAAGTGTCAAAAATGGTTTTATTATTGAACGAAATTGGTATTTTTAATGAAAAAAATTAATATCATTTGAGTCATTCGGATAATTCCTTTGCAGAAATAGTAGATATGTATATTCAACTGCACTTAATATGGTTACAAGAAAGCTTTAATAGCAAAAGCTTCCAAATACACTAATGTTAAATTGTTCTATTATAATATCTCTAAATACTTAGTTATGTTTTTGTGAGCTAATCATTTACTCCATGTTACTTCTGTATCACTTTATATTTTACTATTTATTTCATATTTAAGGGCATATATAAAAAAAAAATAAATAAGAATTTACTGTTTCATAAAATGTCAATAATGTTCTAATTATTGAATAATACACTGTACAGTGGAACCTTTCATAAGGAGACTAATTCGTTCCAGAATCTGACTCGTTATGTGAAACACTCGTTAAGCGAAACAATTGTTCCCATATAAATCAATGCAAAATACGATAATGCGTTCCATCCCGAAAAAAACTTTATTTTTGTAACATTTATTCAAATAAAATTATATACTTATAAATTGTTGAGGAGCGTAACGACCTGGAATGCGATTTCGATTTGCAAAAAAATGGAAATAAATAGTTTATTTCTTACGAATTTTCGACAAATAATTCATTCTTTTCTACTAGAAAGCTATCTAGAGACATTTGTTTTTGCCTACGCCTCAAAATTTGGTGAAAATGTGACAAAGCATTATTATTGAATACATTTGTAGAACGCATAGCCACCTCTTTATTAGGGTGATGCTTCTCAATGTACAATGCAACATTTTCCCATGATTTTAGCATTTCTCGTATTGCGACATAAGACTGTTGCTCTGCTACTTCCTCCTCCTCCACTAACAAACTCTCCTCCATAACTTCTTGCTGTGAAACACAATGCAACTCCATAAGCTATTCGGTGGTCAGCTCTTGACTGTGCTCTTCCACAAGCTCATCAATATCGTTGTTATCCACCTCTAGTCCCTTGAAGATGGAACTTCTCCTTTTTGCGTCACTCGTTATGCGAAATGTCGCTCGTTAAGGGAGCATTTTTTTACAATCTGTTTGGCTCATTATGCGAATTACTCGTTATGAGAGGTGCTCGTTATAAGAGGTTCCACTGTAGTTGTGAATTTGATCAGTTTTGATATCTAATTAGTTTCAATTTTTACTGTACAATTTAAAGTGCATTTTTACTGTACAATGTAAAATGTTTTGATTTTTGATAAATGTGTCTTAGGTTATGATTCTTAATTTTAAGTCTTATCATCAGCCCTTTACATTCTGAAATCGTTAAAAACATTATAATTATATTCCCAGGTGGGCTGTCCACGAGTCCCCTCCGAACCAGGACTTTTACAACTGGACAGGAAGGTGCCTGAGCGCGGGGGAGGTGTACAACCCCTTCAAGGTGGACTTTGATAAATCCGCTCCAGAACAAACCTGCGGCTTTGGTCATATTGGCAAGTGTAGAGTTGGTGACCTTTCTACAAGGTGAATATTAATGATTTTATTGAGTACAAAAATATACTGAAATTCTCGTCTGGTGAGTTCTGGTGAAATTTGCACAGTTTTTTTCCGTTGGGAAATTCTATGACAACACTATTGAACTTAAATGTCAAATATTGAAAGAAGCGAAGCTAATAGTAGTCCAGAATGAAGTGCTGATACCAATCCTTATGTATGGTAGTGAGGCATGGAACTGGCAGAGGAAGGATGAAAGTAGACTGAATGCTGTAGAAATGAGATCCCTGAGGCGTATGCATGGTAAAACCATGTATGACCGTGTTAAATATGTGGAGATCCGGAAAGAATGCAAGGCTGATGTAAGAGTAATGAATAAGATTAAGAATGGGACGCTTTTTTTTTTTACAACAACTCCACACAGGAGGCCTTGAGGGAAATAATTTCCCTCAGGGCCTATGTCATCTGTGGGGATGCTGTGTGGAGGGTCTTTTTGAGGAAAGGAAGGAGTGAACTTGGGTCTTGAAGAGACCCATGTTGAAAGAGGGAGGAAACACAGTGGCCGGCAAATCGTTCCATAGTCGAGCTGTTGAACATAAGAACTTTGATGGTTTGGGCATGTAGGGTGGATAAACAAAGAAAGGAGTGTAAGGAGAATGTACAACACAGAAGTGAATGAAAGAAGAAATCGGGGACGCTGGAGGAAGACATGGCATGATAAAGTGAATGAAATACTTGAGTCGGGTCATGTCAAGAGTCAGAATAACTGAAGAGTATCTATGAAGGTGAATGAAGCAAGAAGTGTGAGTTTATTTATTTATTTATTTATTTTTTTATTTATTTATTTTATATTTTGCAAAAACAGTTTTACACCAAAACATTGCAAAAACACAAAAAATGGTAATTATAATTACACAAAGATTAAAGTAAAAAGAAGTTTAAAAACAAAAAAAATAGTTTTCAAGAAGTACATAATATAGTTAGAACTTAATAGCTAGTTCTTGCTTAAACTTGTTGTAGCTCGTGTGAAAAATATCCAAATTTCCTGCGAGGCAGTTGATTAACCTAGTTAGTCTTCCCTGCAGGGCATCACCATTGGTAAGTTAGTTCTGCACCTGGGAAGAAACAGAAGCCTGTGTTGGCGGCCACGCGTGAAATTATCAGGGACATAAAATCCAATTTCTGCCAGGATGTCAGGTATTAATAATACACCGTTCAGGAGTTTATGAGCAAAAGCAGTAATGCTATATCCCTCCTCGAGCTAAGGCTGCAGATACCCAGCATTCCCGAGATAAACGCTGTTGGAAACAGCCATGGGTAAAACCAAACTCTCTCATGTAGAGAAACCGTAAAAAATTTCTTTTGAATTTTCTCGACCATTAGTACATAGGCGGTGTCCTCTGGCCCCCATACCTGAAATCCACTCTCGAGAATGCTACGCACTAAGCTAAAGTAAAAGCAGCCTTATAACTGCAAGATTTGTCAACTCCCTTGAATTGTGAAGGACAAACCCAACATTTTTGTGGCTGATTTGCAGATCTTTTCGATGTGATTATGAAAACGTTAAACGAAAGAGCGTCAAATACTGTTCCCAAGTCCTTACAAGTAGTCAGATATGCTTCAGAGACGTATCTTTCATTTTGTAATTGAAATATACGGTCTTGTGTGACCTCGTGAAGCACATGACGGAACATTTTCTGAAGTTAAAACTGAGTTTATTAGCAATACTCCAGTCAATAATTGTATTAATATCTTCCTGAAGATGCCTACAGTCTTCCCAATGACCTTATTCGAATAAATAATTTTATGTCATCAGCAAAAAGTAAAAAACGAGCGTATTTAATATTATTTCTAATGTTATTTATAAAGATTAAAAATAATAAGGGTCCCAAATTGGATCCTTGTGGCACACCAGAGTTTGTAGGATACGCGTCGGAGTTGTATGAACCATAAGATACGAATTGTTCTCTTCCGTTCAAATAGTCACAAAAAAAGTTTCATTAAATTTACAGATAATCCAATTTCCTCAAGTCTACTTAGAGAACTAGGTGATCAACCTTATCGAAAGCTTTCGCAAAATCGTGGTATGATGTGTCAACTTGCTCGTTATTATCTAGTGCTCTAGATACGTAATCTGTAAATATCATCAAATTTGTAGTGGTTGATCGGCCGCGTCTAAACTGTTGTTCGATCAAAAACGGTTCGACTTTTGGCGTGATAAATTTATTTATGCAAAATTATTTCCAGTAATTTTGCAGGTGTGAAAGTATTGCTACAGGCCTGTAGTTATTAGCGTGACACTTGTCGCCATCTTTGTGTAAAGGTGTAACTTTTGACAGCTTCCATAGTTTGGGAAAAGTTCCATTTTTAATCGTGGTATTATATATATGCAACAGTGGTTTGGACAATGGTTCGGAACATCCCTTGATAATAAAGGGGTGGAATTAAGTCAGGACCAAACGATGTTTTTGGTTTCAGTGTTTTAACTGCTAAACAGAAATCCGCGGTATCGATGTTATCAATCGAAATGTTTTGGCAAATGTTGATCTAGCCAGCCCTGGTACGTAAGATTCAAAATCGACCTTTTCCTGATTATATACAGATTTAAAGTACTTTGCGAAAAGCTTCCGGTATGTCGGCTCCTTCGTATGTGCAATCATTGAAGTTAATGTGATTTAAAAACCTCCGTTATTTTTTGTCGGAAATATATTTCCAGAAGGATTTAGGATCGTGGTTTGACATTGTTTTCTACGTTCAAGATATAGTTATTATGTGCAATTGAAATGTTACGTTTAATTTTTGTACGATAAAATTTGAACAATTCGTGTTCACTTTCCAAAGCTGATCGTTTCCACCGCCGATGATGTATGAATTTCATCTTTATGTCCTTGATAATATCACGTGTAAACCATCTAGGATAGTTTTTCGTTTCAAGCGGCCCTTTTTCCTTGGAAAACATTGATCAAAGTACGCTCGTATAAAGTGTCGTATAAGTATTGAACTGCCTCGTCAACATCGGAAAACTCCAAGATAGCCTGCCAATTGTGGTCACGCAGTTGGCTGTATAGCTTCTTAAAGTCTCCTTTGCCGAAATTCCAACCGCGGAAATTGTTTTCAGAATGGAGATGAAGATTTTTCAACGGCCTAACAAGTTTAAGGCTGATTTCTGACAATAGTGTTGGATGATAATTATCTTCGGGAACCAGACAGAAATCTGATTTTTCTACAATCATATTAAAGTTACTTAAAACTAGATCTAATGTACGATTACAAGAATTTAGCACTGTATTCAGTTGTTTCAGTTGAAATAGTTCCATAACATATAAGAGTTCAGTGTTCACTGCACGAGAATTTTGCTATGGATGAATGAATATTGAAATCACCAATCACTAAAATTTTCTTGTCAGCAAAAAAGCTTAAGTTACTAATAAACATTTCAAAAAATATCGTATAAACATTTGTTTTAGAATTAGGTGGGATGTAAACAGCACAGATAAATACACATATGTCACGAACAATAACTTTAACCCATAGATTGTCATCTCCGCTTCCAAATGGGGAAGTCTCTGCTCGCATATCTTGTTCATTTAGCAACGCCAACAGTAGACCGCCGGGTTTGAGCAGTGCTTCTGTCTTTTCGGAAAACGATATATCTACTGTCGATAATCTGCGCGTTGAATATAGACTCGTTTAGCCAAGTCTCAGTAATTACGATGACATTGTGGTTTTGATTAAGAAAGTTTTCCGAAAATAATGTCATCTTAGATCTGAGTCCTCGCACGTTTTGGTACAAAAGTAGTCATTGTGTATTTTGGGGCTTTTGACGACTTTCTTGGTCCAAAGAAGTTCTTTTTTTTGTAAAAACGGTAATGACGTACACCCACTCCCTCGGGGCCAGAGTTCCTCTTTGAGAAGTACGTCGATCTTCTCTTCATTGACCCCTATTTTGAAGGTGGAGTATTCTTTCGAAAACGCCATGAACTTCGGCACTGCAGCTCAGAGAAGTATTGGCGTTAACGTGGCAATCACATCCTCCGTTGTCGTGCTAGGGTCTAACCGAGAAACAATTACGTATTTTTGCTTAGGAATTACCTTTATCGCACTCGTGGTCGTTGGTCCCGATAACGAGTACCTTGTTTTTTCGTCCGTAGAGCTGCGCTGTAGGATTTGTTGGCGGGCTGCTCCTGTGTGAGTGCAGGGCCGGCTCCAGCGGGTGTCGGCTTCGTGGCGGATGCGGGCGGGGCGGGCGGGGCGCGGGGGCCAGTCTTGGGGAACAGCGCTGCTCGTACTGGCCAGTGCCGGCTCTAGTAGAATCGAATCGGCTCGGGGAGTGTGTGTGCTCGTAGGTGTAGTTGTAAAGTACCTGGGTCGACGTTTGTTGAGCTCTGCGGACTTTGGACCTGGTTTGGACAGCTCCGTCGCGGTCTCCGTAGTATTGTTAAACTCGCGAAGTTTGTCCGCAAGTGACAACAGAATTTTGTTTTGTTCAGACAATTCTTTACGCAATTCGTCAATGATGTTTGACTGCACTTCGTTCCTCCTTTGAAGTGAAGCTACACTTGTTGAAATTTCGTTTAAAAATGAAGGCGACATTATGAATTTATCGACAAAATGAATATAATAGCGGAGCTCGTTAAAAATGCGTGTGCTTCGTAGCGACGATGCGACTCTCATGAGATGCGAGTTGTATGGCTGTCCATCCTCTCTGCCCACCCCTGCGGAGAAGCAATCTGAAGATTAGCTGGTTAGGTTTTAATTGATTAGGTAGTGATAAATGATCAAATCTCTTCTTGCTTTTCAGACACGGCACGCTAGGAGTAGCGGGAAGAAAGGCCGAAGGCGTGAAGGTAGCTCGCCGCATGTTCACCGACACGTCCCTGCCGCTGGCCGGGGCCAACACCATAGTGGGCAAGTCTCTGGTGATCTACGACGACCACGGACCCGTGTTCAGAGGGGAGCGGATGGCTTGCTCTATGTAAGGATAATTTTTCTTGGTCATTAACAGCCTTTGGACATGGGTCTTCATCAATTTTTTCCAGATTTGCCGATTCTCTGCCACTTCCACCCATGACGAAGTCAGCAGTTCTCTTCAAATTGTTGGCCCATCTCTTCTGTGGGTGATCTATGATTTCAACAGTCATCTGCAAGTCGTGCCACATGCCTGGTATTTTTATTTATTTATTTATTCACAAATTAACGGACTAAAGGCCAATTACAAAAAATACATATAAAACACGAAATGGAAAAAAGAGCAACAGAGAAGGAATTGCATATACATAAACATAAATGAAGCGATGACAAAAATAAGGCAAAATAAACATAAGAGAGAACATTCAAGCCATGGTCTAGTCAAAGTTTTGGTAGAGTCGTAAAGAATGACAAAAATCATTTAGACTGCTACCAAAAATTTCAAGACCATGTCTTGAGTTAACAAGTCTTGACATTCTGGACATTGGAGAATTTACCCATTATTAGTATTGTGATGATTGAGGAACAGCAATTCATTGTTTCTGAGTCTACGGCAAGGAATGTTGAACTGGAAAAGTTGCAACAGAGAAGGTGAGTCAATAAAACAATTAATAATTTTGTAAATGAAAATTAAATCAAAGTCTTTCCTGCGCTTTTCTAATGAAGACATTTTCAATAATTGTTCAATTTCATCATATGAATAATGGCGTCTTTCTCGCCGTAATCTCCATGCAATACCGCGTAAGAAGCGATGTTGTATAGTTCCACTTGAGGTTGGAGATTTTGATGGCAATGTCGGCCATTTTGACTCGCTACGTATTCACTCTTTAGTCTTTCTATTTCGCAAGGAGATAGCTAACATGGCTCTTTCTGGCTGCCTACCTTGGTTGGTATTTCAAATGCTTTGTTTTTAGTGAATGTAAATAAGTGTGGATTTGGAACAGAGTTGTGGTGACATGATGTTTAGAATAAAAAATTTTTTTCCCCCATTATTCCAGTATCGGAGGGCTGTATCGCAGAAAGGCTGTGGCCAAGGACTGGCACGCCAACGGGGAGCCTCTCACGGTCACGGGCAAGGTGGAGTTCCTGCAGCAGACGGAGTACGACATCACCAACGTGGACGTTGACCTGGAGGGGCTGGCGGGAGTCAGCGATTACACTGTTCACGTTGTGAGTATTTTTTGATTGTTGTAATCATTTTTTTTATTGTGAATACCCCACAAGAATCCCAACTGCTTCCAACCGTCTATTTTTTAATTTTTTTTACATGAATACCGCACAAGAGTCTCAACTGCTCCCAACCGTCTAGACTCAGTGAGACTATGGCATCCCCGATAGGGGTATGTTGTCAGGCTGAAGATAATGGAGAAGGGAAGGAGATGAGGAAGGGGAAGGTTGGGAAATACCTGGCTATTCAGATCTGGTCACCAAACACGACTGAAGTCATTTTTAGTAACATTTCGATCCTGAATGATGGTATTTCACCAGGGCGTACATAACAAAAAAAAATCGATAATCGAATGTACACAGCCCGCGAAAATTCAAAATTCACCTTTTCTTTTGAACAGGCCATGTATGTATTTTTTAATATGATTCTCATTTGATAATATAACAATTGGTAAATGTCCTTTTCAGATGCCAATTGAAGAAGATTTAGAGTTCCCCTGTGAACATTCAACCATCTATGACACCTACAATCCTTCGAAGATCAAAGAGAGAAACATTCCACCGTCTGCTAAGGGTATGTCCATCAATTCAACACGGCACTATTTTGATGACAAAATCACCTTAAGGGCACAAAAATAGTACGACAACTTAGAACAGTACATATACAAAATATATGTACTGTTTCATCAAGTCAAAGACTTCCTCTTCTTTGGGTGACCTCTCCTATCGGAGGTTGGCTAACATCAGGGCAATCTTCATCCAGCAGGCTGCAGTTCAGAACAACTCTGCGGAACTGCACTTTTAAAAATAAATCAATTATATGAATACCGCACAAGAGTCTCAACTGCTCCCAACGGTCTAGAGCCAGTGAGACTATGGCATCCCAAATTAAGGTATGTTGTGAGGCTGAAGGTAGTGGGGAGGGGAAGGAGATAGGGAAGAGGAAGGTTGGGAAGTACCTGGCTATTCATATCTGGTCACCAAACACGGCTAAAGCTATTTCAAGCAACGTTTCGATTCTGAATGGTGGTCTTTCACCAGGGCGATACTTAGAGTATCTACCACTCTGGAACGTGCCGCAAATATACTTTTTATTATTTATGCATGAATTAAATGTGTTATGACACATATCAATTCAATAAAAGTTATTGGCGCACGCCGGGTTTGAACCCGCGACCTTTGGATTCGTAGTCGAGCGTCTTACCACTCGACCATGCACTGATACCAGATACATGGATTATTTCCTCTCCTTCTTCTTCCATCAGTCTTCTAATTCTTCAAGGCTAAACACGAAAATAATTTTACATATTTGACGGAGTAGTGGCCGAAGAGGAGGAATTTAGAAAAATTAATAAACGAAAATAAACACCTAAAATTAAACTCCATTTTTTTGTTCTTTGCAGGTACAACAGATCAATATGAAGTAGGAGATCTGAGTGGAAAGTTTGGTGGAATCCAAGGCAGCTCAAAGTACATGAGGGCTTACAATGATTCCCTCCTTCCTCTGTTTGGATCGCAGAGTATCTTGGGGAGATCTATCGTTCTACATAAAAAGGTACAAAATATTTTACCACTTATGTTATTAAATATAAATCAGCATATTCGTTTAATTATTTTTCCTCCTGAGAAATAATTATGTTCCAACTAATGACGTTACATACATAGACACGTTATAGCCTTAGAATATTAACACAAAATGTGGCAAGCAAAACACACACCTTACCAGTAAATTCATCATTCAAATATCGGTCATGTATGACAAAGATAGACATTCATCGAATATATGTGTATGAACGAAAAAGATCTGAAGTTCGGACCGCGTTCCATACTTGCGTGACCGTTTAGTACTAAATCGGTTTAAACACCGATCACACCAACTAGCGTGATTATTGCTTGCCACTTTGAGAGCGTTACAACGTGTATATATATATATATATATAACGTCATTGGTTCCAACCACCAAAAAAATGTGATGCAAATTATGCACTGCCGCGTTATATAGTGCTGGAATCCTTTGATATTTTCCTTCTAGTTGCCTTGTTTACTGGGAGATTTCTTAATAAAATATTAACTCAAACATGGCTCTTGACTATTAGATGCATCAATCATTGAGCATGATACACTTTAGTATCAGGCCCTAATACATTGAATAAACTCCCTCAGCTAAGACTAATTTTGAATGCATGCATTTTAAATGTATACAATAGCGATGGGAAAAGCTTCACAGATTTGTGAATGCTTCACGAATTGATGCTTCTTCAAAATGAACCCTTCACGATGAACCCTTCAATTGAAGTAACATATTAATCACAGCATTCCTCGTCGGGGGGAGGGGAGGGGGGGGGGGGGGGTTAAATAATAATATTTTCGGGGAAGCTCTCCCAACCACATAAATTGATGTATGTATGTGCATTATTCTATGGCAAAAATTATAGCTTGTAGAAAAACGATGATGAATTGTCTTTTACTGGTTTCTCTTCTATGGTTTACGGGCTGTCAAAATTGTTTGAATCTTAAGAGTGTTCAAGGTTTGAATTGAAATTGTTTCATGACTTAAAAGGGATGATGTACAATGAGTATGCACAAGGAACTTGCAAAAAGCAAATGAAGTACTAGCAAAATTTCCAGTTTCTGTAAGAGCGATATAAACTTCTTTCAGGGCTTGAGATACGATTTGAATATTCTTACTGTACAGTACTCAGTTTGACAGTTTGGTTAGCAATAGGCTGAATATTGCGCAAATGACGATTCATATTAAAGGCATTTCCCCCCTTTATGGATATAACTTCAGAACAAAAGTTGCATTTGGCCTGGTAAACCTCATCTTCCTTAAAATAAACCCATATTTCACTTTGTTTTCTCGTTGAACGGCCAGTCATAATTTAAGGTAGAGATTGAAAGGTATGTTTGTAAGCTGAGATATTTTAAAAGTTCAACAAAATAATTCGTTCACAATTCAAAATCACCAAAAAACACTCGGAAAAACTAGTGTCGTATAGACAAAACAAGCAAAGAAATCATAAGCAAATGTCACGAGTACGTGCGAGGGAACGGATAACTAAAAAGATACTTCATTGCTTCATTCATTCTTCGAACTAAAATCGAAGGAAGAAGGGAATGAACAATTGAACTGTGGATGATGCAATATTTCAGTCTTTCGAACGAATGAAAAATTGAAGTTCGAAGTAGATGCCATAGATTGTTCAATCGGAAGTACCAACTTAACCAACTTCAATTGAAGTATTTGTTCAATGAAAAATGAATGAAGTTGGGACTGCTGTCAAAAGAAGTACTTCTTTGAAACAGTTCTTTCAAAACTGTCACAACGCTAGTATACAACATGCTTGAGGTTATATTTAAAAAAAAAAAATAGTATTGGAAAAATAATATGTATTTCAAAACTTATTTCTGTCTTATACAAGAAACTTTCATTCGCCTACCTATTAAATCGCAATTGATCATTCCACTTCCAGGACAAAGAGCGCCGCTGGGCCTGCTCCAAGATCGAGCGCGGATACAGCCCGTCAGAGGCGCGCGAACTCCGCGCGATCGCCTCCTTCCACCACCCCGCGGGCTTTGCCTACGGGTATGTGCGCATGACGCAGCTCGTCTACAACGACGGCAGCCAAAGCGACACCATCATAGAGACCAAGCTGAGGCATCCGGGCGTTAGGGATAGGAATGTTGTGAGTAAAATATTGTACTTTTTTTATGTGATTACCGCAAAATAGTCCCAACTGCTTCAAACTGTCTGAAGTCAGCGGGACTATGGCGTCCCTAATCCAGGTATGCTGTGAGGCTGCAAGAAGTCAGGAGGAAAGGAGATGCGAAAGAGGAAGGTTGAGAACTACTTGGCTATTGAGAACTGGTCTAAACACGACTATTGCCATTTCAAGTTACGTTTCAATTCCGTCTGGTGGTCTTACACCAGGGTGATTTTGAGAGTATCTACCTCTCTGGGTTGACTTTATTCAGTATATGTGTCATCAAAAGATTTAAATTATTCTAATATGTATTGGTTTTTTTTAGGCTACGTAACTTCATAATCAAATATGTATTGAGATTTTTTTTGTCAAAAATAAATACATATATTCAATAAGTATGTAAAAGGTTCTGTGAATGGACCCGTATTCCTCACTTTCCGTTCTTTCTCCATGCCTTGTAGTAATTCTTCGCTGTCACCAACGTTATTGTTAACATTTTAAGGTATGTTAACCTTTCAAATGCATCCTGCTTTTTAATTGTAGCTTTGCTTAAGGATCCATGATTTCACATCATTGAAAAAAAGTGATTCCCTGTTCAAAATGTTAATAATTCTTGATTCTTTCCAATTTCAGACGCAAGATCACAATTGGGCCATCTTCGTGAACCCCGTTGGTGTGGATGCCGCGGTGGCGGTCACCGACACCCGCTGCGTGGCCGGGGGCTATCGGTGGAACCCTTTCTACACCCAGCTAGCGGACCCCCTCAACCAGGACCTTTACCGGCAGGAGTGCGGGCCTGATAATCCACTGCGATGCCACGTGGGAGACCTGTCTTCGAGACTGGGAACTATTGACATAGGTAGGGGCTATTGACATAAGTGGGGACTTTTGACATAGGTGGGGACTATTGAAATAGGTGGGGGCTATTGACATAGTTGGGGACTGTTGAATTAGGCAATAGACATGTAAAATACATATATGACATTGCTCCTTTTCTGTATGAACTGGGGAAGCTAACATTAATTATCTAGGGTTACTATTGGAACCAGATTGATTGATTTACTGATGTGCTTAAGAACATAATTCCATAGCCATGTCATTTAAAAGAGAGGAAACAGAACACTGTGTAATGCAGTTGGGAACTGTGAATACTTGGAGCAAGTGAAATAGTTTAACAACTGTTTTTGGAATTATGTTCACGAGAGATGGGTTGGCTATTTTTTTAATAGTGAATACCGCACAAGAGTCCCGACTGCTCCCAATCGTCTAGAACCAGTGAGACTATGGTATCCACAATTGGGGTATGCTGTGAGGTTGAAGGCAGTGGGGAGGGAAGGAGATGGGGAAGAGGAAGGTTGGGAAGTACCGGGCTATTCAGATCTGGTTACCAAACACGACTAAAGCTATTTCAAGTAACGTTTAACTTAGAGTATCTACCACTCTGAAACGTGCCTCAAATATACTATATATTTTTTATATGGATTGAGTGTCTTATGTCACATATTGATCAAAAAATATTATTTGCGCACGCCTGGTTTGAACCCGCGATCTCTGGATTCGTAGTCAAGTGTCTTACCACTCGACCACGTGGGACGTCAAAGATTATTGATATTGGCTGATGAAGACATTGAAAGAAGGGTGAATGCAGTAGTCCTGAATAAAAGGTTGTCGGAGGAAACGAACCTCATACTTCACAATGTGGTTCTTAAAACCACCATATTTTTTTGCAGTGAGGCAAAAAACTGGCAGAGGAACTATGAAAGTCGACTGAGTGGTAAAATAGAAATCTGCGAAATTTTTTTTTTAAACTTGCTGTATTTCCAGGTCTGGGCAGGCAGATGTTCACAGACTCAAACCTACCCCTAGAGGGGGTGGTCAGCGCTCTTGGCCGGTCCATCGTAATCATGGGCGCCAACCGTAGTAGCGAGAGGTTCGCCTGTGCCAACATCGAACCCGACAATGACATAATCAAGTATGCCAACATCAGGAAACCGCCACGTTTTGTCGTGTAAGTAGAAGAACCATCAATTATATTGACAGTTTTAGCAACAAATTTTCACCCCTCTTTATGAGATGACTTTCTTTCACAGCGTATCTCACATAATTGCATAATACAGTCAAACCCTGTTAAGAAGTTTTTCAAGGGACCAGCCGAAAAAAACTTCTTAAGCGGGAAAACATCTTAAGAGGGTTTTCAAATTTCTAAAAATTTTGGATTAAATTTGACATCTAAATCCAGGTTTTTATAACATTGCAATATGATGGATAAGTAGATAAAATAAATATATGTTATTAAAATAAATATATATGAAGACAAAAATTACTTTACTCTAGTAGAATTTAAAATAATAATATATACCTACTTGGTTTCGGGTGTTTTACAGCAACTAAAAAATATTTCATCAAAAGATTTTGTTCGGAAACTTTTTGTTTGCTTAGTTGAACTTAACTATGTATGTTCCAAAATACAAAAAAAACTAAACTGTAAAGTTACTTATACCAAATAATAAAGAAAAACAGCTCAATCTTTTATCCCTGCGGAAAGAATAATACTAAGCGACTGCGAAACTCAATGAAACCATTTGTTTATTTTCATTTTAATGGGGGATGCACAGAATAAAACACAACAAAAAAGGGTGGAAAAGATGACAAAATAAAATGTGTCATCCAAATGCCAAGTATTATTTAATGTAAGAGTCTAAGGTTTAGTCATTTTTACAAAGTGTTACCTCACAAACAAGTCTAGTAAAAAATACGATCCCATATTCTCAGGCAGGCCGATCCCATATTCTCAGGCAGGCCGGGTAAGCGTCGTTGCATAAAAGGTAGTATCTACAAAAAATCTTATGTTGCGAATAAACAATCAAAAAAACTAAACAATTATACGATTTTACTTTTTAAACTCGTTTTTAATCAAAGTCAAATTCAGTGTTTTCGCTGAAAAGTTGCGCGTAAAAATTTAATCGCAGACGCTTTCCCCCAACGGCCGAAAGATTCACCAAGTAATGGTTTTAGAGAATACATTTACCGCGAAAATTTAAATTACGCGGCGGGGTTACCGTCATGGACGATCTGGACATGCAGATTTACAGAGTATTGATTCGAGTAATTATTCGATTACACGACGTTTTCTCGCGGAATTTGAAATTTCGCGGCATCGTTATCGCGCCGGACGGCCTCTCAGATGCAGATTTGAGAAGTTATTATTCGGTTTTACGACATTTTCTGACGGAATTTGATATTTCGCGGCATCGTTATCGCAACGGACGGCCTCTCAAATGCAGATTTGAGAAGTTATTATTCGGTTATACGACATTTTCCCGCGGAATTTGAACTTTCACGGCATCATTATTGCCACGGATGGCCTCTCAGATGCAGTTTACGAAGTAATTATTCAAGATTATACGACATTTTCATGCGGAATTTGATATTTCGCGGCTGCCAATTTAATTATTAAAAATAAATTTTGTATTTGATTTGAGTAGATGCCACCTTTTTCTTTTAAACAGTTAGTGTACCTAACTACCTAGCACCCGTATTGGCGGCAGTTTAGTAATAACTGTCTATCTTTGTCGCACTCATGGTGTCTTAGGTGATCTGAGTAGGTGTTCCGATTTTAGAATTAGCATTTAAAACGTTTAGAATACGACACAGCCTAGTTATGCGATAATGAACTCTAGAGTACGCTACTTTAGAGCCCATTATATCATAACATTACTGTAATAGTCTAATATTCACTGCATTTGGTTAATCCCAGCTGATGGGTAATAACAATAGCTCAATTTTAGGGTTTTATTGGACCCATTATAACCGGCCGGGCGGCCGAAATATCAAAGAATACCGGCAATAAATCTTAGAATTTGTCCTGTAAATCCTTTTAAGAGGGTAATAATTTTGTTGGCAGAACATATTTTCGATCTTCTTATGCGGGAAATCTTCTTACACGGGAAACATATTAAACGGGAAAAAAATGCGTAATTTGTATGGGAATTTTTCGGGGATAATGAAACAGGCCTTCTTAGGCGGGAAAACATATTAAACGGGAACTTCTTAAGCGGGTTTGACTGTATATGTATCACCTGTGTTATTTTTTTGTGTATTTTACAGTGTAAATTTAAATAAATAATTCACCAATTAACCTCTAGTGTACCGGAGGGTCCTATAGGATCCGGGCATTCATCATTATCTTTTTGCATATTTAAATGAACTATAATTGCTTAACAAAATAATCAATCCATAGAGATATTTTACATTGCGTTAAGTTCGGTACGAGTCGAGTAATAAATATTTGAAGTTTGCTTACGTCAGTACGGCTGAAAAAATTTAATAGATTTTTAAAGTGATATTACTGT
The DNA here is from genome assembly GCA_022651775.1 of Drusus annulatus. Classification (NCBI taxonomy): domain Eukaryota; kingdom Metazoa; phylum Arthropoda; class Insecta; order Trichoptera; family Limnephilidae; genus Drusus; species Drusus annulatus. The sequence goes on from JAGWCC010000325.1 coordinate 541,094, forward strand.
TTGCTTTTACCGGAAAACCTCACGCAATTATTTTTATTGAGAAGGAAAAGTATTCGGCTACACAAAAATACAATAAAATAACAAAAAAATCTTCACATTTTTTAGTGACATGAGGGAGAAAAAAAACTGATTCTCCGAATATAAGTAGCTATTCCAGAAAAACCACTAAAACCACTAACATACAATTTGAAAAAATACGTAAACTGAGAAGAAAGCACAATTAACAAAAACGTTATTTTGTAAAACACAAGTGAGTTGTTACAAAATTACAGTCAGCAAGGTACGACGGAAATTGTACCTTTCAGGTATTCGGCATTCGAAAGGTTAATACTGTAAAACGTATGTTGTACACTCACTGTGGCAGCATTCACATGCTAGCTACAAACGAAAGTGCTGCCATTGTGAATATTCAAGAAGAAACATTATTATTATTTTCCGTTTAGAACCCAATTCATCGAAGACGTGCGAAAAGTCATGGGCCTGCCCGAATGGATGCTGACCGTTGACACGCGCAAGACCAAGACCCTCCATCACGGCTCCTGCATCCAGATCCTGCTGCACTTCAAGGGGCCGCAGGCCGCCGTGGCCGAGGTGGACTTCTCCAAGCTGATGACCACGGGCCGGCTGGACCACCCCAGTATCTCGGTGCCGGGCTACGCGGACCAGAAGCGGAAGAAAGTGCTGTCGTATAGGCAGTGCGGGGTGCGGGATCCCAATGAAAAGAAGAGTAAGAATAGTCAATTATTATTTTACCATATACTCGTAGAATGTGTGGAGTTGCACTAACCTCCCTATTCCACACATCCCCATCTCATCTCTTCTCATCTTCTTACCCTTGTCCTATTTGGGTCAGGGACTCATCACCTCGACAAAATGACTCCAGGCGTACCTGTTCTGGGCTACTTCAGTGACCTTGGTTCATTGCAGGCACAGCCTCTGAGGTTACTTTTAGTACTGGGCGTTGACGATAATTCGTTAAAAACGCCATCGCTGTTATCGTTGGCAATTGTCAACTGTTGAACATAACCGTTGGAAATAAAGCCGACGTTGACGCGACGATATTGATTTAATTAATAATAATCCCTGTTAGGAGAGTTGAAACAGTTGAATCGTTGGTGCCGTTGCGGGTGTTATTTTATATCAGCTATATTTTACATGCCACCGGTAGATTGTCTTGACGCTAGGCGCTAAGTATCAGCTGTTTCGGATAGGAAAAATCACAAAGACGTCTAGCAGGGAGGTATACAACCGAAAAATCATTCCAAATTACACATAATATCGTTCACAGAGTATACACTTACACCTTTTTGTTTATTTGGCGCTAAAGCTAAAACAATAGGTACATACTCAGTGAGTGTTGAAACTGTTAGAAGCTATTGATATCGAATTGTCTATAGTGTTGGATGTTCACGGCAACTAACTGTTATTTCCAACGGCTAGTTATATTTTGATACAGTACTAGTTGCTTTTCCTATTAACATAACCTAACCTCCCCACATTATTAAATTATCTTTATAATAATTTGTCTGTTTTGATCTTCGTATTGAGTGTTTGCTTTGCTTTATAACACCTTCTAATAACCAATAATATTTATTTTTTAAATATGTATGTGTTTTGATATAAAGCCTTATTTTGTTTGATAGATTTATTTTTAAAAAGTTACACATTAGTATAAATTATTAACAACATAAATATTATTATAATAATTATTGTTACAGAGACATCATCAGTTTTCCGGCCCTACTTCCTCTCAGGGACAACTGAAGTCAAGACATCTCATCTTACATCGCTAATACTCGGTTTCATAATACTCAAATATTTATACAGAATGCTTTAGAATTTAATTACAGTTTTGTCAAATTATGTGAATTATTATATAAATTTTAAATTTTATATAAAAAGGTAAAAATTGGTTTACGTTTTTATTTTGTCTAAAAATATTTGATACCTATGCATTATTTGGCATTTTAAACACGTTTTTCGGTTAGTCTTTGTTTTTAGACTTTTCTTAAAAATATGTACTTAAATTGTTTTCTTATCGAGACAGATCTTTACCACATTATAATAATTTGTTATGTCCATTGTACGTAATGATTCCGCTATTTTAAATCACTATTCTAATCTTAAATAATGTGTTTCTTAATATAATAACTCAGAAAATAATGTTAAAGATTTCTTACTAAATTCCTTTTGTTTTTGTAAAAAAATCATTGGTATACAAAGCAAAACAATTTATAAAGTAGTGTTATATCCCGTGTATTCCATAAGGTTATAGTGTAACTTTAGATATTTAGCTCCATAGCATAAAAATTGTGCTTCATAATCTCATATTTTCAGCTACATAAGTCCAAATAATTAGAATAACATCAAACATTCAGCTGCATAACTTCAAACAATTGGATGCATATTATTCAGCTCGAAAAATCCCCACACACTTAATTCCATAACCTTATACTGTTGCCCTACAACCCCAAACACTAGCTCTATAAACTCGAGCATTCAACTACATAACCCCAAAAAATTTACTTCAAAATTTCAAACTTTTAGCTGAATAACAAGATCATAAATACTAGATCCGTAAATTCAATCACTTAGTTCTATAACCTCAACCAATTACCTCCATGGTCTCAAACTTTCAGCTCTATAACCCAAAACAATTACCTCCATGACCAATAATTAACCCCATAATAACCTCAAACATAGATTTACTTTTACAGTTTTGGAGGGAGTCATTCTGAGGTTATGTAGGTTAAATGTCACAAGGATATGGAGGTGATGTTTGAAGTATTATCATTTATGCTCCATTCCTCAAACCCTCTGATAAAAAAACCCTGAAGGATTCGTTAAATAACATTATATATTTCGACTATGTTTAGGTCAAAGGCGTTATTTCACTTTTTTTTTTCCAGCAAACTTAGGCCTAGTGGTTTGAACCACCATCGCAATTCTATGATTAGCGCCATTATGAATTTTTTATTGCAACCACTTCAAATAATCGCCCCCGTTAGCCAACAATTATCGGCCTTTTTCAGCATTTGATCAAATTATGATCAGGTGTTAAGCATAACAGAATGACCTTTCCATGATGTTGTATAACGCCTTTCACCTAAACACAGTCGATATCTTGCGTAGTTTCATTTTTACAGTTATGTAGGGGCATTTTTAGGTTTTGTTGGTTACGTTTGAGGTTATGTATGAATGTTTTAATATATAATTTTGTGTAGTGTGGTGGTGTTACTGGACGATTTGTATCTCCACAACCTCAAACGTTGAGTTTCCTCAACGCCGTGCTGCCAACCTTCTTCCCCTCCACCAGCAGGACCAGCTTCTCCGTGTAGTAGTGCTCGATGAGGTGGTTGATGGTGAGGAAGGACTGCTCGTTGGTCTTGCTGAAGCCCAGAGCCAGGCGACCGTCGTCGCGCCTCCGACAGCCGATGTTGTAGATGCGGCCCATGTAGGTCAGGGTCACCGTGTAGGCGTGGGAAGGCTGAAAGAAATAAGAAATAATGTATTTGATGAGATCCTTTCTTATTTTGGTGCCATTTTCAGAGGAAAGATATCCAGTTGATCACCCTAGACTTAATTTGTTTTGCCAGGTTTTAATTTGTTATTAATTTTTGTTTTTTATTATTTAACCTTTTATCGTATCTTCGACTACCATTATGACTGGGCAGATTTTTAATTTTTTTTACAGTGAATACCGCACAAGAGTCCCAACTGCTCCCAACCGTCTAGAGCCAGTGAGACTATGGCATCTCCAATTGGGGTATGTTGTGAGGCTGAAGGTAGTAGGGAGGGGAAGGAGATGGGGAAGGTTGGGAAGTACTTGGCTATTCAGATCTGGTCACCAAACACGGCTAAATCCATTTTAATAAACGTTTTTACCCTGAATAGTGGTCTTTCGCCAGGGCGATACATAGAGTATTTACCACCCTGGAACGTGCCGCAAATAGACTTTTTTATTTTTTATTATTAATATCTTGCTAACATATTTAGCAATCCCGATGAGTTATAAAAACTCACTCTGGGACAATGGAAATTAAAGAAATACACGAGTTATAACAGAAAACAGAGATCAAACTAACATAAATCAAACAATATAATACAACATAACACAATAAGAAATACAGTGTAAAAAAAATAAACAAATTAGGTACTTAGTTTTAATATTAAAAATTATGAATAGAAACAAAGAAGAAAAAATAAAACCCTCTTGTGCAGTCAATGAGGATGTTTTTACGCTACCGGGAAAAGACAAATGATTTAGAAATTAGGTATTTTCATCTTTAAACGAAATAAAAAAAAAATTCTTTTAAGGCATTATTTTGGATTTTTTGAACTATTTTTATATTTATCTGGAAGCGAGTTATATAATGTATAGGCAATGTATTTCAAAGATTTTATCCCATACTCTGTGGTGTGTGTAAGTGGAATATGAATTTTATTGTTATTTCGTATGTTATGCTTTATATTATCTTATTGGAATTAAATGTGTTAAAACATATATTAATGAATAAAAGGTATTTGTATTTTTGGATTCGTAGTTGAGCGTCTTACCACTCTACCATGGAGGCTGTCAAAATATATAAAAAAAACTTTAAATTGCTCAGTATAGCTAGTTGATCAACATTAACATAAAGACAACCATATGTTGATTGTCCAATGGAAATATTTACAGTTTGTACCCTTCATCGTCTAATTCATTAAAACAATGTTGGGTAGATATTGTTGAATAATTCGTGTTTTTGACATGGAAAAAAATCGTTAAATTTTGAATTTCGAAAATGCCGACTTGGGCATGACGATTTGACATCCAGTGTTTTGATAAACTTTTTAATCGTTTTTTTCATAGCCGCAGCAATTTTTGAAAATATAGCTTTCACAACCCTCGACATTGGAGCCTTGCAACTAGGAAAAGTGTTGTTTTTTGTCGTTTGAACAGCCATACACATTTAAAAAAAAAAGTGCTTACGCGGTCGCAGCTGTCAAGTATTAATTATTGTCAAATTACGTGACCAAAATCGAGCTACATTTTTTAAAATATGAATTTATTGAAACAACTATTGTAAAGTTCACGATAGAAGATATAAATTAAATTATTTAAATCACTTTAAAATTTCGTAAAAACAACGTGCATCGGCTAAACTTTTAAATGACAACCGTAAAAAATATTCTTTTCGTCATGTATATATAACAAAAAGGATTACTTACATTTTTTACAATGATTTTTTATAGCATTTCAGTATTCCGAGTAGAAAAATCTATTCTCATGATTTGTTCCAAGCCAATTTAAAATGTAAGCAAGAGACCAGGTACCCAATTAGAATAATATGTCAGCTACACACATAGACAAACTCTATGGCTGCACAACAAAATATCCCCTAATATGCCAATTGCAATACGTAACAGTAACGTAACATCAATACTGTACTTATTATGTAGCAGTATATTATAGCAAGTTGAACACGTTTCAGCATAATGAGTGAATGAGAATTTATTATTTAGGATCGCATAACACATAACGCTACATAACACTATTCAAGAGATCGATTCTCGAAGCGTGTAGCAGCGGCGTTGTTGCCGGCTGAAAGCGGGCGAGAGCGGCAACAGAGCGAGACAGGATGGATCACAGGGTAATCAGGAGATTGGTTAATGGTTAAGTAATGTATATGCTAGGCATCAAAAGTAGATTAATAAAAAAACACGTTTTATCACAGAAATATATGCACTGGATATGAATACTCGAGGAGAATGCTCAAGACACCCTGGACACCCAGGTGTACTAACTTATCTATTCTGGAAGAGCAAGGTATCCAAAGTAGAAAGTAAACTATCAACTGTCCTATCATAATATGCTTTGGACACACTTCTCGAACCCACTCGAGAACTCGAACCCAGGGAAGCTCGTGGTCACTGGTAAATTTGACAGCAGGAGAAGCAGAGAAAGACCACTGATGCGTTGGACACTGATCGAGTATCACAAGCATCCGAAACATCGATGTCCGTGGCCCTCCGTGCATCACAAGATCATGGGGAGTGGTTGAACCTTGTTTATCAGCAATGAGGCAACGACTAGAGAAGAAAAATGCAAAGGCATACTGCTTATAGCTCCGTCGTGATATCTCCATCCACCCCATAAATAATAACACTTGCAACAGAAGGCTGTGTAAGGTGTGTTATAATGAGTGTTTTATGGCTGGTTTACACGACGACACTGTTGACAACAGTGACAACTAAATGACTGTCATAAAAAAAACACTAAATGCACTGTTTACACGCGGCAAGCCAACAGTTTAATTATCACTTACCGCTGTCCTCTTATAAACCGCAAATTTGGTGTTTTTCTTAGGACAGACGTTTGTTCACCACTTAACACTGTCCCAAACACTATCCTCGTAAAAACCTGTTATTCGTGACAGTACTCTAGACTTGAAGTCTTAACTATAACGCAGATCATTTTGTTCTTGTGATATAATAGCTTTCAAATATTAATTTACCGAAAAAGTTTTTTTAAACTAAGGCAAAGCCTGGTAGTATCTGCTAGTATGATTATAAAAAAAACAGGAATAATATTTTTTCCAATATTTTTGAAAGAATCTTGTTAATTTTGTAAAATATTTTTACGAAAATCAGTGTGAACAGAATTTCTTTTGATAATATTAAAAAAACGTCAAAAATGCACTCTTTTTCTTCTCTTGCCAAACAAGGAATACGCTTGGTTTTTCAATATCGCGCTTTTAAAACAAACATTACGTTCCGTATTTTCATATGTTTATTTATAAAGAAAAACACATTTCGGTTTCATCTGCTCACATGTAATATGTTTTAACCGAAATTTTACCATATAACAATTTTGTCCCTCAAAAAGATAACATTTAAAAAATAACATTTAAAAAATAACATTTAAAAAATAACATTTAGCTTCCTTGGTACATGAATAATCATTATTATTGACTGCACAGATAATTCCTTGAAGTTTGATCTATACCGATTTCAAATAACACGGCTGTCGCCAATTCGTATAAGTCATTCTGACTCCTAGGCCTCAGACAGACAAATTAAATTAATTATCTGTTTAAGAAAGAATTATAACGATATTTAAATTTGTTTTTTTTTTCAATTTCACCAGAAGTAAAGGAAAATTGAAAAAGCTTACTTTGGGCACACGGATTTTCTCGGTTTATCTCTTCAGTGTTATTATTGCATTATGCACTTCGCACAATAATTTAAATGGCATATTTCCATAAGAACCAAAACTCAATTAACACTCTATGATAATACAAAATTGACTATTTTATAAAATAATAAGTACATTTAATTAAAGCAACAGTTTTCCTGAACGCACTGTTCATTACACGAAGCGGCAGATGGCGGATATGGGAGCGTCGCGACCTCACTAGCGTCCTAGCGTGTAGCGACAAGCGGTCAGTGGAGCGTTTTACATCGTAACATAAAGGCCAACTTCAATCCAAAGTTTTGTTTAAAAACCAACGAAATTAATATAAACAAATATCAGGAAACATTCCTCACTTATGAATTGATATGTTTTACATAAAACAATAGTTATTTGTGTGTTTAAAACGTGATGTTTACATAATAGTAATGTTATGAGATGAAGTAAGCACTTCGTACTCATACAATATTGAACTTGTGTACCAACCTAGCGATTTGACAACTGTAAACATTAAATTTAAAATATTTTCAATCGGTGGTCTGCTATTAAGTTATTTTGTTTAAGTTGAAGTGAATGTTAAATAAACAATGGACACTCAGCTTTTGATAAGTGAAGTCCATAAAAGAAAGTTTTTGTGGGACAGGAGAAGTAAACAACATTACAATCGAATTTATTTGGAAAAGACTTGGGGAGAGATAGCAACATTCATGGACTGTTCAAGTAGGTCAAAATAATAAGTTATATTTAATATTTAAGTATTGCATTATCTTTTACTTTGTACATAAATTATTGCCCCGTATTGTGTCATTTTCGAATTGTTTATGAGCTCGTTTCACAATAATAAGTAATAGTATTATGACAGCGGGAATTTTTACAGTAATATTTTTGAAAACACTTTTGAAGTAGGAGCGATCCTAGCGACATTAATTTGAATTACAAATATTAAAGCATTAAGTTATTTCGTTTCCTTTGATTATGTTATTTTAAATGGTTAATTCGTTGATCACAGTTTATGCCGAGGGCATTGTTTATTAAAATCGACTAATTTTATTGTTTTCTAATAAAATTATTCTAACATTAAAAACCTTAAATAATGTTCTTTTTGCGTTATAAATGAAGTCTCATTGAAATATTTATAAAAAATATGCCTTAGTGATAATGATGGTTGTGGAAAGTGTTTGTTTGTGGAGAATTTCTATATAAAACTCAAATAATTTTCTTCTTGTTCTAGTAAAGGAAGCGCGAACGAAATGGAAGAATTTGAAGGATCACTTTCGAAAGGAGTTTAAAAAAGAACAGGGCCTAGCCGCCCAAGGAAACTCAGACGAAATCGATCCTCTGGACGCAGTCACCTGGACACACTACAACTCCCTGATGTTTCTAAAAGACCAATTTCAGCCCAAAAAGCCAACAGACAAAAACACAGAAATCACCAACGAGATCAAAATTGAAAAAACGGATGAAATTGACCCCACAAAGTTCACAATAGAAAGAATAGAGATTGAACCAGACTTCACAGAAGATAACACGTTTGAAGAACTGACATCAAAAGATTTGATTGAAGAACACGCAGATCTGACGAAAACCCCCGCAACACAACCTTCAGATAACAACGATGGCAAATTCAGAAGGGTAAAATTGAAGAGTTTAATGAAGAGTCAAAATAAAAGCTCTTCATCTTGGGGCCCTCCAAAGAAGAAGCTAAAAGCGTTCGAGACGAGGAATTTCGATTCGCAAATCGAGGATTTAAAGGCAGACGGAGCAGACAAGAAGACTGCAAAGGGAAGTGAAAACTACCACTTTGTGATGACGCTTTTACCCCATCTAGACAGACTCTCTTCAGCTAAGAGATTGGCAGTGCAGATAAGGATACAGCAAGCAGTGTTTTCGGCCATTTATGGAAACAGCAAATCTTCTTCTGAATCTACCACAAGCTACGATTCGGCTTCCTCGGTGTAAACTTTTAAACGTATTAGTTTTATTCATTTTTATACCAATGTAGGTACTCGAATTTGATGTGTTGAAAAAACATGGCTTTGAAAATAAATTACACTGTGGAAGAAATTTCAAATTCCTGACAGCAATTTTGTTAAAATATGTGTTTTCATTTTCATGTATAAGAAATCCAAGCACTACATAAAGTAAACGCAAATGATTCGATGATGAATCTCCATACATCATAGGGCTAGTGCAGTTCTGAATCAGTGTTTGAGAGAATCAATTTTGGTGAAGTGGCCAATATTTCAGACGTATATATTATAAAAACAAACTGTTACTAGATTTTTTTTAATCAAACCTAGTAAAATTATTCACAATAAATAAAAGTTAAACTCTGTTCACTACAACAACTACGTGTACTTTGTGTATTATTGTGGAGTGTGAGTTAAGCGTGTGATTGCATTACCGAAGATATGTATTTTTATTAAATAGTCAATACCACACTAGAACAACCTGTACGGAAATGTTCAAGGGTCTCTGCTAAGCTGACGTGTGCATTTCTATGAAGTGCGAGGGAAGCGCGATAGTGAATTACTGAAAATGTGTATTTACATTGTTGTTTCGTGAATGATCCCTGAGACCCATGTGCGGTAAAACCATGTATGACCGTATTAAAAATATGGATGACCGGAAAGAATGCGAGGCCGATGTGAGCGTAATGAATAGGACCAAGAAAGGGACGTTTATATGGTTTTGGCATGTAGAGCGAATGAACGAAGAAAGGAGTGTGAAAAGAATGTATGATGCGAAAGTAAATAGAAGAAGAAGTCGAGGACGCCCGAGAAAGACATGGCACGATCAAGTAAATCAAATACTTGAATCGGGTCATGTGAAGAGTCAGAGTAACAGAAGGGTATGTATGATACAATGTATGAATGTGAATGAAATTGTGTGCCAAGACAGAGTTATATGGAGGTCCGTCCTTTCTGCCTACCTCTGCGGCGAAACAGCGTGATGGTTAGTTAGTTTCGTGAATGCCTAACTAGGAAAACCAGTACCCAGGTGTTTAACTGTCGTGTGTTAAAATTATGTATTGTTGTATTTTTGGCCTTTTTAACAAGAATACCAAAAAATAACAAAAACAACAAGAAGAACGAGAATAATAAGAAGAATAAGAAGAACAAGAAGAATAAGAATAACAAGAAAAACAAGAAGAACGAGAAGAACAATAAAAACGAGAAAAACAAGGAGAGCAAGAAAAACAATAAAAAACGAGAAGAACAAGAAGAACAAAGATAACAAGAAGAAAAAGTAGAACTAGGATAACGAGAATAACGAGAAGAACGAAAAGAACAAGAAGAACAAGAATAACGAGAATAACAAGAAGAACAAGAAGAACAAGAATAACAATAATAACAAGAAAAACAAGAAAAACAAGCATAACTAGGATAACGAGAAGAACGAGAATAACAAGACAAACAACAAGAACAAGAAGAACAAGTAGAACTAGAATAACGCGAAGAAAGAAAATGACGACATGAACAATAATGACTAGAAGAACAAGGTGAACAAGAAGCTCACGAAGAAAAAAATATCAAAGTATTATAATGTCTACCTGGCTTGAAGGCCTCAATATGAAGGTCCCATCAGCATGTCCCTCCAGCAGATCTTCCGCTTCCTTTCTCCCAACTTCCATATAGTAAAACTCGTTCTCAACCGGAACTGGCAAAGGTCTTCCTTCCATGCTGACCCTGACCGCTTCTTTTTTTCTCTTGACACTGTTCCTCAGAGATTCATTCCACTTCTGCAAAGTTTCGAATGGCCTATCAGAGTTGGCCGATTCCACGTCGTCCATCACCTCGTCGCAAGAATTTTTTTTGTTAACTTGCATCGGTTTTGCTGTTTCTTCTGTCGGGGTATGTTGCTTTTTTAGTTTTGTTCTTTGACTGGGCGTTGGTTGTCTTGACACCGGAAGGGTTTCTGGCTTTTTACTGATGGGTGGCTTTGGTTTGTTCATCGTTTGTTCGTTGCTTTGATTCCTGTCTTTAGAGGTGTTTTCTTGTCTTTTGCTTGGACAAGTAGTTTGCGGCGGTAGTTCTTGCGGCTCTGGAAATAATAAATACTATAAGTATAACACTACTTATAACAACCTTAAATCTGACGACCTCTTTGCTAGAGCGGTAGTCTTGTCTCAGGTTCAAAATCCAGCGTTCGCAAACAAATGAATAAAAGCTTACATTTAAATAAAATCATTTATGTGGTATATTTGCGCCATGCTCCACGGTGGTAAATACTCTCAGTATCGCCCTGGTGAAAGACCACCATTCAGAATCGAAACGTTGCTTGAAATGGCTTTAGCCATGTTTGGTGTCATGCCAGATACTTCGCAACCTTCCTTTTTCTCATCTCCTTCCCCTGCCTACTACCTTCAGCCTCACAACATATCTCAATTGGGAATCTCATAGTCTCACTGGCTCCAAACAGTTAGGACTTTGTGCGGTATTCACTATAAAAAATAAATCTGTGCTTTCGACTAGGGTTATCATAGTCATATTAAAATAAAGAGGCTACAAACTTTGTGAATTGACAAACTTATCATGAAATTTTCTTTTAGCATTTTTTAAACACGTTCAGAACGTTAGATTAAAAACAAATTTCAGAATGATATTTTGAGAGCGTGTTCCAAAGATTTTTTGGATGCAAAGTTGTTGAGTGATACCATTGAAAATTCGTTGAAATCTTGATGTTTCCAATATGCTACAAGGTAAATAAAATGTATTGTGTTTTTAACATCAAAAGCTCTGATGAAAATTCCGTAGAAAAATATTTTCTATTCCTTTGAACACGAGATCAAAATATTCAATTCGTGGGGTTAATGGCACCATCCCAAAACAATCGTTTCCTGTTAAACAAACGTGGGATCGGCAAGACGTTTTGCCAACAACAATGAAAGAATGACAACAGATATTATATACAACTTAGACCTCTGCAGTTATAGTCTTGGGTGTGCCCTGGGGCGCTGGAGCCCTGCCCCATTACGGCATAGCTGAGCAGGTCCGCCAGCTCGGCCCAGGCGCGCTGGCCCAGGTTCAACAGCAGGGGGCAGGTGATTTTCACGCACCAGCACATTGTGGCTGGGGGCTGCGCCCCATCACAAGGTGAAAGGTGGCGATTCTCGCGAAGCAGCAGTGATTCTTTTTATAATGTTCCGAGGTTTTTTTTCACAATTTGGGCGAGTGCTGAGTACACGTTTTTTTTATTACAAAATAGCACTATTTTTTGGAGGGGTTGCACCCCATCACAAGGTTTGAGCAGCGATTGTTTTGAGGTTTTCTTTCAAAATCTAGTTGTTTTTTTAATAGCTCTCTATGCGTAGTGCACACTAGCACAGTTTTCTGGTTTCTTGATTGGACGAGATGAATTTGGAAAGCCTCTTTAGTTAAAAGGGCATTTTCTGAATCGAAGTCAGAAGGTTTTTTTCAAAATCTTGACGATTTGATGAGTTTGTTAGCAGCTCTTTGTACAGAAAAGCATTTTTTGGATTCTTCTTTCGATGTTCTGAGGTTGTCTTTCAAAGTCCGGGCTATTTGATAACTTTGGAACGTTTTTTTTTTAATCAAAAGCATCGATTTCAGATTTTTTTATTTCACAGCCCCAAGACTTCGTTTGGGAACGGTCTTTTTACAAAAAAAAACACCTTTCTGGATTTCTGTTGAATGTTTCAAAATTTTGTATGAAAATTTGAATGATTTGAATATGATGTGATATATTACCTTTTCTGGTCTTTTCACAATGACTTGGTTCGAACGGGTATGTTTCACAGTTTGTGTTAACTTAACAGGCTGTATTTGTATCCATGATCGTTTCACAGCTCATCAACAGGTTTAGAAGGTATCTTTTCCCAATTCAGGACAGTTCTCTGAATTCTAGTTTCAAGGTTTATTTTCAACGTTACTTCACAATTATTTTGATTCAACCGAAATGTTTTAATATTAAATATCGTATATTCACTTTACAGGCCGTTTTCATACAATATGTGCTTGCACTAAGCGATCTGTTTTACAGTTCAAAGGTTTATTTTAAAGTATTTGTCTTTTCTAAAACCTTTCCTCAACTTTTGTGTTTTTTGACATACATATGCAACTATTTAGTTTATTTCACGGTTTTGTTAATCAACAGGTTAATTTCACCAATTTCTTAATTTTGAAGCTGTAAATTGCACATCTTTAAAAATATTAATTTTTTTAAATTACACACCAGATGAAAGTTATTTCTGCCACCGGGATTTGAACTCGAACCGTCCGCTAATCGGGAAACTAATCTAACCACTGCAGGTTCTTTCCACAGTGTGAAAGATGAAGTTAACAATAAAATACGAGGCGTTTTGTACAGATCTTTTGAATTTGTTAGTCACAAAAATGTAAATATTATGATCATTTCTTTTAATAAGAAATTAGTTACCTAGTTGATTTTGCCAATATTTTTTTATGGTCTTTCGTTTGAAGCACTGGGCCCTGTCGTAATGTTTTCGAATTTACACTTTTACTTTGTGACTGCTAAAAACGCACATAACAAAACTTCACAAAACTTATAAGCTTATGGGAGGGAGATTGTGTTAAAAATAAATAACACTAGATTCAGGCGGATTTTTTTTGCATCGGGCTTAACTTTAGGACAGAAATATTTGGTTATATAATTGATAATAGTATTAACAAAATGCTTTCGATCTCTTTACGGGTATAACGCTGTATGAATGCATTACTAACACAAGTCCAAATATATGCTATTGAGATAATCAATGCTTTATATGTAATTAAAAAAAAACCACATTCACATTTTTAAGGTAACTGTAAAAATAATTGTGATTTTAAATGGTGGGAACCGAATAAGACATATTCATGTGTTTTATAAAAAAATGTTTGGTCCTAGCTGTGTTGGTATGTATTGCAATTGTACACACATTACACGACATTTTCAATAGTAATATAGAACATTATTCAGTATATTTTTGAGAGCGTAAAAATGTGGTCACTTATTTCCCATTTAATTTTTAAAATGTCAAATTTTGACTAGTCTTAGAAATTCATTGACAACGATATAAAAAAAAACTGCTTATTTAAATCACCGTAAGACTAACTTGAAGTGCTACAGCTTTGAAAGTTGAATACAAACTGAAATATTTAATATTGTTTGCTGCTTTCTGCAAAGTTCGCAACAATGTTGTTGTCCAAACAAATTCTTCATTTGTAAGCAAAGTCGTAAAATTGCAACGCCGTGTTTTCAAAACTCAGAAAACGTTTCCTGGGACAGTAATAACAGACTTCAGCCGTGTTTATAAATACGACAGGTGTTTTGGAAATATTTCAGACTTTTCTAGACCGTGAATCAACGAATTGTCGAATCAGAATTACGTGTGAGAAACTGAAGGAGCTATGTTTCATTATATTTGGCAATCAAAGTAGGAATTATAAACATATTTTGTTGTTGTTGTTGTTTCTGTTTTAGTGAAAAAATGGATAACCTATGAAAAGTGAAATTTTGCTCGTAAAACTAATAACTCGATCCTAGAGAAGCACATGATCACTGGCAAAGTGGAAGGCAAGAGAAGCAGAGGAAGATCACCGATACGTTGGACTGATCAAGTATCGCAGGCATCTAGAACTTCGGTGTCCGTAGCTTTTCATACAGCTCAGAACCGAGAGGAGTGGAGAATTCTGCTTCGTCGGGACAATTGGAGTGAGGGTTACGATCTTCAGCAATGAGACAAGAAATTAAGAAGTAAGAAATGTGGAGAAGATGGGGATGTACCAATTCATCGTTGGTGTCAATGTTTGACCTTAATGAGAAGAAGGCTTAGATAACTGGGGAGTTGAATACCATGTTGTAGAACCAGGCGGCATGGGTAAACACCCAATGACAGCTCTGAGAACTTTGTTATAGAGATTGGGCTACTTTCGAAGGACTGAGGTGAAATGCGGGAGGCAGCACAATGGGTCTATGGCCTGACTGCTAACAGGAGCCGTGCAGACCGCCTCCGTATTATTAATAAATAGGTCTCTGAACGGTTTCAATTTCGATTGAAGTGTTTCCAAAAACTCTCGAATTCCGGCGTGCGCGAATTTTATTTATGTATTTACGCCCGTTATAAAAAAAAACAATAACCTCATTAGTGCAAAAAAATATTGTAAAATAATAAAAAAAAAATTGAATTGAATAGCAGATACAAAATATTGTAGATGAAAATAAGTAATAATATTTAATAATTAACAGGTTCAAAAATATTGTAAAAGAAAAGAAAAAAATAATATTAAATAACTGGTCCAACTATTAGTTTGGCTCTGCCAGATGACAACAACTCTACTTAATTAGAATTTCATAATACATTCTATTTAATTAATTTATAATATTTCCTAAGTAATTCATCAAAAATAATACATAGTATATTTGCGGTACGTTCCAGAGTGGTAGATACTCTAAGTATCACCCTGGTGAAAGACCACCTTTCGGGCTCGAAACGTTTCTTGAAATGTATTTATCCGTTTTTGGTGACTTAATCTGAATAGCCAGGTACTTCCCAACTTTAATTTTTCCCATCTCCTTTCCCTCTACACAACTTACAGCCTCACAAAATACCGTATACCTTAGTCTCGGGACTCTTGTGCGGTATTCACATAAAAATAACAAAAAAAACACTTAAAATTTATTTTGTATCACAGATTTTCTCCACAAAACACATTATTTAGCTTTTATAATTTGATTAAACATTAATTAACATTTGCTCACCAATAATAATATTATTAATACGTTAAACTTTGTAAGCTTTCAAAACGCATGCAACGTGTGTGCTTTAGCCCGTAATACTGGGGTAACGTTTGTTGTAATGCTTTCAGGTTTTGTTTTTTTCTTCCTTATCTGGTGAGGGGCCTTCGAAAAACACAACTTTTCATCGTAACTAACTAACTAACCATCACGCCGTTTCCCGTCAGGGGCAGGCAGAGCTGATGAACCGCCACACAACTCTATATTGGCACACACTCCTTGCTTCATTGCCATTTATTCATAATCTTCTGTTATTATGACTTATGACATGGTCGACTAAAGAAAAAAAAAAACTGTGACTTCTGCACAAGAGTCCCAACTACTCACAACCGTCTGGAGCCAGCGGCACTATGAAATCCGCAGTGGGGAGGGGTAGGAGATAGGGAAGAGGTAGGTTGGGAAGTATCTGGCTATTCAGATCTAGTCGCCTAACTTTTCAAGCAATGTTTAGATTCTTATAGAGTATTTTATATGAATTAAATGTGTTATGACACATATTAATTAAGTGAAATTTATTTGCGCCCGCCGGGCTTAAATTCTGGATTCGTAGTCAAGCGTCTTACCACTTGACTGCGGAGGCCGTCACTTGATCGTGACATGTCTTCCTCGAGGTCCTCGATTTTTTATACCATTCACTATCGTGTCATATATTCTTCTTACACTCCTTTCTTAGTTCATCCGCTCTGCATGCTTAAACCATCTAAGCATCCCTTTCTTAATCCTCTTCATTACGCTTACACATTAGCCTTGCATTCTTGTCAGATCTCCACATTTTTTACACGGTTTTACCACTTGTTTCCTCAGGGATCTTTTTTCTACAGCATTCAGTCTACTTCCATCCTTCCTCTCCCAGTACCATGCCTCGCTGCCATGTCATCATAAATGATTTTTGCAGAAGTTAGCGCCCCATACGGCGATTGAGTGAACTATGTATGACACAATATGCTCATCGTATTAATACCATCAGATAATATATAAGATAAGCGTAATATCGACATGCCTGTTAATTTATCCTAAAAACGATTATGGAGACAAATAAACTATGTACTTTGATTAGATTATACTAAGTATTGTGATTATTATGGCATTTTATGATAGGGATTGGCACTTGAATACAGCTTTTTTTTGTTTGATTATGTCAGTACAAACATGGTTTTCATAGGGATTCCCATGAAAAATTAGCTATTAAAAAAATACATTTCATGGAATATTATTCTCAAGGAGTAAAAAAAACTCATTCCGGATAATACTCATTCATAACTAACTAACCATCACGCCGTTTCCTTGCAGGGGTAGGCAGAGAGAATGGACCGCCAAACAACTCTGTCTCGGCACACACTCTTTGCTTCATCACATTCATACATACTCTTCTGTTATTCTGACTCTTCACATGGCCCGACTCAAGTATTTGATTCACTTGATCGCGCCACGTCTTCCTCGGGCGTTCCCGACTTCTTCTTCCATTCACTTTCGCGTCATATGTATTTTTCACACTTCTTTCATCGTTCAGTCGCTCTACATGCCCAAACCATTTAAGCGTCCCTTTTTTCATTCTATTCAAGATTGGTTGATGTAAGCGTAATCGCTTACATCAATCCAGAGTGGTAGATACCCTATGTATCGCCTTGGTGAAAGACCACCATTCAGAACCGAAACGTTACTTTGTAATGGCTCTAGCCGTGTTTGGTGACAAGATCTTAATAGCCAGGTACTTTCCGATCTTCCTCTTCCTCGTCTCCTTCCTCTCCCCACTACCTTCAGCCTCACAACATACCCCAATTGGGGATTCTATAGTCTCACTGGCTCTAGACAATTGGCAGCAGTTGGGACACTTGTGCGGTATTCCCTATAAAAAATAATAAAAAACAGCCTTGAATTCTTTCCGGATATCCACATTTTTAACACGGTCATACACGGTTTTACCTAACATACGACTCAGGGATCTCCTTTTTTATCTTTTATTAAAAGTATCCTCATTTACTGCACTTCAGGGTTTTATTTATCACTAACATCAAATCCCTTTACAATCAAGACATCCACCAACATAACACACGAAATAACAATAAAATTCAAATTCCACTTACACACCACAAAGTATGGGATAAAATCTTTGGAATATATTGCCTGTACATTATATAACTCGCTTCCAAATAAATATGAAAATAGGCAACTTAATAAAAAATTCCAAAATAATGCTTTAAAAGAATATTTTTTTAATTCGTTTAAAGATGAAAATACCTAATTTCGAAATCAGTTTCCTTTTCCCGGTAGCGTAAAAACATCCTCGTGTACTGCATTTCAGGGTTTTATTTTTTTCTCCTTTGTTTTTATTTATAATTTTAAACTAAGTACCTATTTTTTTACACTGTATTTCTTATTATGTCATATTGTATTATATTGTTTGATTTATGTTAGTTTGATTACTCTGTATTTTGATGTAACTCATGTATTTCTTTAATTTCCACTGTCCCTGAGTTAGCTTTTATAACTCATCGGGATTGCTATATATGTTAGCAAAAGTTAGTTAAAGAAAATTAATCAATAAAGAAATCTGTTAACTTTTAGAATGTCCCTCATACAAATGCTCAGAAACACGATGAGAAAAAGAAAGATTCTGTTTATCGCCCTAAGAGAAAAAAAAACAAATGTGTTTTGTATGGGATTCTCCTACACTTAGCTGTTTAATGAAACTTTTGAACATTACACATTAGACATAGATGAACATGCATCTGCATCATTTACTTCTGTATGGGTATTGTTTTATTAATGAGAGTGGGGAATCTGTTGTTTGCTTGCACTTCGGTTTATGTCTTCATTGTTTGCTTCTAATATATTGCAATAAACGGTATTTGGGGCAGATGATCTTAAGCTCTATAAGACGTAGGTCATCGAGTATATCTACCTGAATCATGGTAGGTCTAACTAGGTAGGTCAACTATTAGAAAGCACATTACAAAATATTTATAATACTTAAAAAATGTTTTTAGGTTTTTTAATTTTATTTAAACAAAAATTATTATTATTTTAAATTAAAAAAAAAAACATTTTTTAGTTAAAAGCTCTACGATGTAAATATTTTTATGCGTGACAGCTGTTTCGCCTTCTGAGGGCATTATCAAACTGTCTATGTACGCACATAACTGTATACGCATAAAAATAATTACATCGCAAAGCTTTTAACTAAAAATTGCTTTTTTAAAATTCAAAATTAAAATAATTATTGTTTTAATAAAATTAAAAAACCTAAAAATTAAAATGGAGTTCTACAAAATAAACTTTAAAACCATATTTAAAAAATGTATCTGTGGAAATCGATGTGAGTAAAACCTACTATCTTTTATTTGTGCTATCTAGCGAAAGTATCACCTACGACTATATAATTCCATGACTAACAAAGTGATCTAACATTAGACGCAGCCAAAACACCGTTTAAATCATTAATTATCGGTTTATCACTAATGTACGAGTATCAATATATCGTCGCTGTAAAGGCAAAAAGGCTTAACCCTTTATCGCATGGATTTTCGATCATTCCAGAAAAAAAAAAGTTTATAAATGTGTTTAGAATCACGTGAAATATTTATGTATATATTTTTTTAAGGACTTGCAAAATATTTATTAAAAATGTTTTGTTTCATATTTGGCATTACATGCAATATGGCGAATAAATACAATATTCCAAAATTTATCACACTATGCATTAAGGGTATACCAACCACACAAAGGAGTAGAAAAAAATATATCTTAATATTTATTATTACTTTTAAAATATTACGAAATGGCCGAAATGACAACTTACTGACGCGACTGTAGTTACTAAAAAGCTATTATTATTATTATCAAAAATAAATAAATTTTGTACCTTTCATTGAAATGTCCCTCGTCTGCATACTGGCATCAAAAAGCTTCATCATTTCTTCAGCCAGATTGTCCATCACGGCTTCCGGGGTTCGGTCAAAACGCTGGATCGGCTCCAGATACTCTTCCACTTCTATCGTCCTGCCAATCCCTTCGAAACCCTCGAGTCCTTCTTCATCGTAACAGTTGATAAAAGGATCAGCCACTTCGTACAAATGGTCGTTGAAAACTGTCTTAGAATCTTCTCCGGGCTCTTCGTAAAATACGTCATAGTTATTGAAATCTATTGGTTTTGCGACATTGGTTTCAACTCTTTTACAGACTGTTTTGATATTTATTTCTGGGTCTTCGTAAAACGCTTCGCATACGTCAAACTCTTCGGGTGGTGCGATTACATCTTCTGTTGTTTTACTGCAAGCAGTATTAGAAATATGCTCGAGTTCATTTGAACCTTTCCAATTTTCTTCAAAAATTTCAGAATATTTTTGATATTTCACGCTTTTAACTGGGCTGTGTTCATTCGAATCACTACCGTTTGCTACATCGTTAAATTTGTAATTACCGGATAAAAGTGGGCTTAATTTTTTGACGACTTTTTCATTTATTTTGCCAATGCGCTGGGAAGTATTTGTGGCACCTTTTAGATCAGTCTGTTTAGGGTTGTCGTCTTTATTTGGATTTTTGTCTTTTTTTAACGTTTGCTTTCGTAGGACCCTTTTCAAAATGCCAGGTTTTTTCTTTTCTCTTACGACGGTAGCTTCCATCTTTTGAGTCTTGAACATGAGCTCTTCGTACGTATTTTCTTCTGAATTATTTATATCGCCATCTGAAAATCTTCGAAGTTTCATTCCACTTCTTCTAGAAGACATTTCGTAGTATCCTCTATCTTGCAAAACACTATTTTCATCAAAGTTGTCTTTGTTTTCGAAGAATGGTTCCTCCAAACGGTTGAGGTATCTCCTTTTCCTAAATATGACAGCATCATCCTGACTCCTTGATGGTTCTAACATTGTGTTTTCCATTTGTGTATAAGGATGTATTTTTGTTATTGCTAGCCTCATTTTATTACTATAAAGAAAGCTTTTTGGCGCAATGATACTGTCCAAATCTATTTCATTTGTCTTTTTTATTTCTTTTTTGACTGTGTAAGATTCCTCGCTTTCAGAAGCAATGACTTTACTTCTATCAAGTGTGAAATTTTGATTACTAGTTTCGTGTTTTTTATCACGTTTTATCAAAGAGTCACTCCTTATTGGAACCTTTGGCTTCAACCTTGGTGGGAGACTCCTTAGGTTACTATTCGCAAGTAGTTCATAGTCTAATGTGCCATTCATTTGTAAATACTTAAGTGGATCTTTCTGTAAATCGTTTATAACTAAAATCAATTTCTTGGCATCGACTTTGGGTCTCCACATTGCAATTAATCCTTCAGACAGTGACTGAAAAATAAATCAAAACGCATTACACGCCGTTTATACTATACTTTTGTCAATAATTAGAGTTCCTTATAATTCAATGTTTGATCTATAAATACTTAAGATATCGTTGTCATACAGCCAAATATAAATAAGTGACAAATGTTAAATTATACTCAAATGTGATAAATATTTCATTGTTCTTGTCTCTTTTAAAATCTGTGTAAATATTATGATATAAATTGCTTAATTTTTCATCAAAACGCATAATGAAAACGCATTTGTGTTAGTAAACGTCACTTAACGACACTGTTTATTCATATTTACCAGATATCTTTAATGTTCATCAGATATGCACAAAAGCACGATACAAAATTCTGTAATTAAATCAATTGATAAAAGTTAATCACTTTTAGCAAACACGCTTAAGGTTATTTTAAACGAAGATTGCATTAAATAAACACAATTTTTTTTATAAGACTACATATTTTATTAGAAAAATTATGACCGACCAGTTTCGCTTAGCCTAAGCATCATCAGGTCACAAAATTAAACTAAACAAAAAATTCAAAGTATGCGGTTATGTATACATACAAAGGGTTTTGCCTGGTTCATTTCATATTATCTGTCTCATTCTATCTGTTACTTTGTTATAATTTGAATGTTATTCTTTTGTTTTTTTACTGTTCTCTTATTTTATTTTAAATTGTGTTTTCTGTGTGTATATATAACCGCACACTTTGTATTTTTTGTT
This sequence comes from Drusus annulatus, assembly GCA_022651775.1. Lineage (NCBI taxonomy): Eukaryota > Metazoa > Arthropoda > Insecta > Trichoptera > Limnephilidae > Drusus > Drusus annulatus. The sequence continues at coordinate 563,052 of JAGWCC010000325.1, forward strand.
TAGTATAATTTCCTATCCTGATGATGCTTAGGCTAAGGGAAACCGGTCGATCATAAAAAAATAAAATAAATCTGTAGTCTTATACATAGTTATTTTATATTTTTTATTAAATATGTCAAACAAACAAAGTGATTGATTTCTACTAAAAAATATTTTTTTAGATATTTTATGTTGGTTGTATGTCAACGATATGTCAGTAAGCTTACCAGTAATTTATATCCGTCCAAACATTTGTTATCAGCAAAAGACATGTATTCTTTAAGATTGTTGGTCACTAAAAAGTTCATTACATCGGTTTGCGTCCAACCTCTTACTATATTCAACAAAGCCATTTGTGTTTTTACTGTATACATTATCACCATAACTTCCAAAGATGTGTTTGACAAAAAGTCTTTATTGTAACCATGGGTTTTTATCTTCCACTGATGTCATTTTATCACAATTCCATTTTTTTTTAAATAACTAAACTATAGTTTTAATCGTCCACTCAACTCATTTCATCACTAATTCCGATTTGTTCTTTGTTAAACTACGAAGCTATAGTTTTTTATATTTCACTGACACGTTCATTACTCATTCCGATTTGTTCTTTTTTTTAAATTACGAAACAATAGTTTTTTTAACTTGTATTGAACACAGTTCATTGATTATTTCGATTGGTAATTTAAAAAAAATACGAAACTGTTGTTTTTAGTTTGCTGTGTGAAGTTTTGATGGCAAAAATGATTAACAAAATATCCCGACGGAGCTTTGTATGAAGTTCAATGCTGGACTGAGTTAGCTTAATTAGTAAAACTCACTTGTAGTCCAATTGAATGGTCGCAAAGCAAGTTGCTCTAATGCCATCAATTCACACTATTGGAATAAATAACTCGAAGGTTAGAAAACGAAGCTATTTAAATTATATGGTAATTTAGATACAAAAAAATATATGGTGAGTTAGTTTTGCATCCAAAAATTTAATAGCTATATATAATATAAAAGTGTTTCCCTATCTACCGTCAGATCTACAAAAGATCTTGGTGTAACTCTAAACTGTAATCTTTCTTTTAGCGACCACATTGATAATGTAGTTAATAAATCACTAAAACTTCCTGGCTTCATCAATAGAATGGTCTTTAAGAATATAAAGACCCTAAAAACTCTTTACTGCTCATTAGTTCGCCCTCATATAGAATATGCCAGTGTCATGTGGTTTATTTTCTATACTGTTCATATCCATCATATTGAATCCGTACACCATTGCTTCTTACGCGGTATTGCACGGAGAATAGGGCAAGAAAGAGGCGATTACTCATATGATGAAATTGAACAAACATTAAAAATGTCTTCATTAGAAAATAGTAGGAAAGACTTTGAATTAATCTGCATTTTCAAAAGTTAATTGTATAATTGACTCACCTTCTATGTTGCAACTCATCCTGTTAAACATTCCTTGCCGTAAGCTCGGAAAAAATGAATTGCTGTTTGTTAATCATCACTCTACTAATTATGGGTATCATTCTCCACTGTCCAGAATGTCGAGACATGTCAAACTCAAGCCATGGTCTTAACAAAATTAGTACCAGTCTAAATGATTTTTGTCATTCTTTACGACTCTACCAAAACTTTTACTTGACCTTGGCTTTGGCTTGAATGTTCTTTCTAATGCATATTTTTGTCCTTTTTTTGTCATTGCTACATTAAATTATGATGTATAGGCTGTTCTTTCTCTGTCGCTCTTTTTTCCCCATTTCGTGTTGTTAGTTAGTATATAAATAAATATGATAGGTGAAATTATGATATGAGAAAAAAGAGCAACAGAGAAGGAACATCACATACATAATATTATAATGAAGCAATGAAAAAAATAGGATAAAATATACATTAGAAAGAACATTCAAGTTAAAGCCAAAGTCAAGCCAAAGTTTTGGTAGGGTCGTAAAGAATGACAAAAATCGCTTAGACTGGTACCAAAACTTTCAAGACCATGGCGTGAGTTAACAAGTTTCGACATTCTGGACGGTGAAGAATGATACCCATAATTAGTAGAGTGATGATGAGGAACAGCAATTAATTGTTTATGAGTCTACGGCAAGGAATGTTGAACTGGATGAGTTGCAGATATGTTAATCAAAAGACAAATAATACGTGGATTTTAGATTTCTTTTAAATTTAAGGTTTTTTAATGCGGAAGCTTAGTCCAATTATTTTGTCTTTTGGTCCGATGAAAAAAAGTGTGAGCTTAGAAATTCATAGTGCAAGTTGATTGCAGTTGACCAGATTTTTTGTAAACTATTGACGAATGACATAAGACACTCCCTTCAGGAGTCACAACTAAAATGTTTCCCCCCTATTGTTGCAGATGGAGCTAAATTTAGAGAAAGAAGTAGTCAAAGCTTTAAACTGACATGGGACAATGAAAAGCTACCTTCACATATTCTAAATAATTGATAACGATTTCTGTCTATGCGATGACGAATCCCGGCAAAATGTTTAGGGTTTTTTGATGTCCTGACCCCTATTCAGCATGGATAGATTTAAGCTATGAAATATGTGATTTTGCAGCATGATAATGCCCGACCCCATGTTGCGAAAGTGGTCAAGACATACTTGGAAACGTTGAAATGGGAAGTTCTACCGTATTTTTCAGACGTTGCTCCCTCTGACTAACACTTGTTTCGATCAATGGAACACGACCTGTCTGACCAGCACTCCCGGTCTCACGAAGAAGTAAAAAATTGGATCAATTCGTGGATCGCTTAAAAAAATGACCAGTTTTTTGAACGCGGGATTTGTACGCTGCCCAAAAGATGAGAAAAAGTAGTGGCCAGCGATGGAAAATACTTTGAATCATATATGTACGAGTATAACCATTTTTTTTACAATAAAGCCTCGAGATTCGGGAAAAAACGGCGAAAGTAAAGTTGTACATCTAATAAACACATAATGCAGACATTGAAAGATGTCGGAGTGGTGATAAGCCAAAATAAATTATCACCCCTTTTAGTGAACCTTATCCCCAAAAGTTTTTTTTTTTACGTGATACCGCACAAGAGTCTCAACTGCTCCTAACCGTCTAGAGCCAGTGAGACCATGGCATCTCCAATAGGGATATGTTGTAAGGCTGAAGGTAGTGGGGTTGGGAAGTGCCTGGCTATTTAGATCTGGTCACCAAACACGGCGGCCAAAGCCGTTTCAAGCAACGTTTCAATTCTGAATGGTGGTATTTCACCAGGGCGACACTTAGAGTATCTACCACTATGCCAGTGTGCATATAATCAAAACAATCAACTAGCCATCACCGAATCAATCTAAAACAAAAGGCTTGTACCTAACAAGCAAATCAAATGAGACATAAAAATAAGAATTTGTTCAATTTAACACCAATCAGGAAGATAATCTCTCGGTGTGATGTAACTGTAACACAGAAATGTACATGCGAGAGGTAAGTAGCCACTGATTGAAGAGATACGCTTCATCAATTAGATGACATGACGAAGCCAAGCTATCTGCAGAGATGGCCAAAACCAACGCTGAGTTAAGCCAATTAGGCCTCGTAATATGTCGAAGTGTCCGGGCAATTTATTAGTATAAGTCAGGAATATGTGAACGACAACCGACCATAATTTTTTCAGGTAAGAAAAATAAAGTTTCTAATTAAACTGTTAATCGTAGTGGAACTCCATCTTAATGATATTAATAGTAACACATTTTTAACCTTATTCCACTATTTAAAAAAAAAATTAAGACCTCAACGGTTTTACCCTATGACGGGCATCTTTAGACTGGTACAATTTTAAATAAGTCTATGGAATATATACTATTAGGTCCGGAAAGGATGGGTATTGATGTTTATAGTGAATTATCTGTGACTTAAGGATTTTAGTTTTATGGCTGACAGAGGTGGCTTTAGACCTTCTGGGAGACGGCTTACACAGGGTGCGTTAGATGCGTTTGTAGTTTAAAATATATATAAATATATATATATATATATATTTTTTTTTGTATATTTAAAGTTGTCAGCTTTTTTTTGGCAGTTCGTTATTTTTGAATTTACTAATTAATTTTTCCGTCTCTGTTTGGTTAATGTATTTTGTAGAAGGTATATTTACATTGATAAAAATATCAATACCCATCGCTTCCGGACCTAATAGTATATATTCCATAGACTTACTTAAAATTGTACCAGTCTGAAGATGCCCGTCATAAGGTGAAACCAGTCAGGTCTTAAATAAAATAAAAAATGAGGAATAAACTAAAAAAATTGGTATTATTAAAATCATTAAAAATAAAGTTGTATTTACGAAGATAATTCAAGATAATGGGTTTAATTTATTGAGAAATATCAATATTATCCTTTCTGTCAACAGAAATGAATCTTCATCCTATCTCGTCCTACTATTATATAATTTCATGTTATATTCTGACTTGTTCATCAATACAGCTTTCATATTTTAATATGTTTGTATTTATAAAAGTTTTATTCCAAAAGGTATGCAGGAGTAGTGCAATGCAATACATTTCATAATTGATAATGATACATAAAATAAAGTTGTGATACATATATACATGACGGCCTCCACGGTCGAGTGGTAAGACGCTCGACTACGAATCCAAAGGTCGCGGGTTCAAACCCGGCGTGCGCCAATAACTTATATTTAATATGTATCATAACACATATAATTAATATAAAATAATTTATTGACTATTTGCGGCACGTTCCAGAGTGGTAGATACACTGAGTATCGCCCTGGTGAAAGCCTATCATTCAGAATCGAAACGTTGCTTGAAATGGCTTTAGCCGTGTTGGTGACCAGATCTGAATAGCCAGGTACTTCCTAACCTTCCTCTTCCCAATCTCCTTCCCTTCTCCACTACCTTCAGCCTCACAACATACCCTATTTGGGGATGCCATAGTCTCACTGGCTCTAGACGGTTGGGAACAGTTGAGACTCTTGTGCGGTATTCAAATAAAAAAATAATTAAAAAATGTCTACAGAAGGCCATCAAGAGTGAGTCCGTTCTGGCAGCATTAGGATTGATGGGGCCAATATCTTATTCCAATGAGCTTCTATGCTAGAATTCAAGAACAATGTGAGATTTAGTTCATAAATATTGTCGCCTTGTTCCAGATTGGATCATACTCTCAGTATCACCCAAAAAATCAACACGTTGCGTTGCTTGAAATGGCTTCAGCTATGCTTTTTGCTCAGTGAACAGATCTGAATAACTAGGTAGTCTACATTATTCCTCTTCCCCACTTATTCCAGTCTCACAACATACTTCAAATGGGTATGCCATTGTCCCACTCATTAAAAAATCCTTCATTGTTAAAAACCCACCTTTTACACTTTGTTCGCGGTTTACGTTCATGAGAGAATCATAAAAAAATATTTTGAATATTCCTTCTCCGTAAAACCTACGTATTTTATCACGTTGGTGTTTTACGATTCTGAGAATAGGTGCATCGACAAGTAGTTTAGTACAGAAACTATCTACCCACTGCTCTAATAAACAAACGGAGATGATAATGACGGTACAGCGATATTTCAATAACCTTGGCCAGCGATTACAGAGGTTTTGCAACATGTACAGTAACAACAGTTTTATAGAAAATTGTCATCAGGTGTCACAAAGACGTCCTACGTACACAGTATAGTCAGATTCACTATAGCAATGAAAGTTGCTTTGAATATGTTAAATAATTAGATGTGAATGGCCAGATTCTTGAAACCTTCCTTTCACTTTTTCTCCTTTGTATCACTCTCTACCATTCTTCATTGGACTTTTTGCTGTTGAAACTATTTTGTGGTATTGAATGCGTTTTTAACTCACTAATATATCAAGGGGGATAGGTTTGCGAAACAGTGTAGCGAGGATTATTGATTTTTTCCTGAGTAGGGTGTGGCTAGGGTTTTCGTGGACACACCTTTTTACACTCATTCATGGCACATATCGACGTAATGTTTTGTTTATTTGTATAACCACCTTTTCACAGTATTGTTATCAACCGAAATATAGGATACAACCTCAAAAACCGTTGAGTCATGTCGCACAACAAAACGTAGTGGGCGGAGTCGCCGGAGACGCGGGAGACGGAAAACATGCTAACATATCTAAAAGTGGTACGATATTGTGTGACAACTTATCTTGTATTTTTCTCTCTCGCGGTTTACGACGCAGAAACCCGGAGAAAGTGATTTATCGTAAATTTGTACAGGTTGGGTTAAAATATTTAGCTCTCCTTATGTATTCTTACTCCAAGGTTTTAACCATAAATTTGTTCCTTTCAAAAGCCTGCATCATATGTAAATAAGTTAGTATCAACTTATGAAAACACAAATTTTCTTCCAGCTTCTTACTTGAGTCCAGTTTCATCCTGCTAAAGGTACTCATATTTAGATGGTCAGAATTCCGGTCTTTTGCAAAGCCTTCCATCAAATCTTCCTCTGGATTTTCAGATGGGTAAATTTGTATTTGCTGTTTTGCTTTTCGTTCAATTTCACAATATAAATTGTTTTTTATTTTCTTAATTAGTTACTCTTTCTTTTTGGGTAATCTGAAGATGCCCTTCTTCTTTGTCGTATGCTAAGGGAGAGTTGGTGGAAGTCAAAGTGGAATGCTGAGGACGTTAAGTCAGTCTACAGCATCGACAGTCACTCGATTCAGCACAGATGTGCCTCCGGGAAACTGTTGCACGATACATTCTTCTACACTGTGTTCTGCAGTTTGTATTTGTCCACACCCACACAATTCAGAGTTCTTGACGCCCTGTTTGTGCATCATATACACACAACGACTGTGAATGCACTGAAAGCACTTTAGTGAGGTCCACATCTTCCGAAGGAGAGAAAATCCTGGCAGTTTAGTGGTTTGTTTTTTTTTTCATATTAACTCCACACTAGAGGCCTTGATGCAAATTATTTCCGCCAGGGCTTACCTGTATGTCATCTTTGAGCATGCTGTGTGAAGGGTCTTTTTGAGGAAAGTAAGGAATTAACCTGGGTCTTAAAGAGGCCCATGTTGAAGGAGGGAGGAAACACAGAGACTGGCAAATCGTTCCACAGCCGAGCTGTTGAACATAAGATCGAGTCTTAAAAGTAACCCGTTCTCATGTATAATATTAACCGTGTACAAATGTTTGGTGCGTGTTTGGCGAGTTTTCAGACTATACACCGGTGCCGAAGGGATCAATGACGCAAGTTCCTCAGGGTATCTTCCATTGAAATAACGGTAGAACAGGGACAGCATTCCCACCTAACATCTGTGCTCCAAAGATTGTAATCCGTTTGTTAAGATAGGAGAATCTATCAAACGGACCGCCCGTCTCTGCACAGAGTCAAGGGTTTTTGTTCAGTTTAGTTTTTGTTTAGTTGGGTCCACAACAAGGTTTTCTTTTTCCACGTCTGAAGTCTGCCATTGAGTTTACTATGACTCGTCAGGAGCGTGTTCTGACTGAAGAAGACTCTCGTTTTCAATCCAAAAAGGATATCTGAATGAGAGCCAGTTGGCAGGGGGTTTCCAAGGTCATCTCGAAATGTAAAAATCCGTGCAAATGTCCTTATATATCTACATAACATGTGTTTATATTTCTATCTTTAAGGCGCTGTATAATTTAGTTAATTATTATACTGATTCAAAACAGACTTCAAATGCTCTCCAACCGCATGTGCTTCACTTCTGCCAATGGCTAAAGCTTCTCATTAAGTTAATTCGGCACGGCGTTGAGTGGGTGTTGATTAAATGTCATAAATTAAATAAGTGTGATTGGTCCGTGTCTAGATCCATCTTTGAGACGCTTTTATACTTTTAATTGATTTACTCATCTGTTTATTCAAGTCAACAAGTTCCCATATAGCAGGAATATGTGGAATTAGATATAAAATGCTAATCTTCAAAATAATATATGAAAATGCACCTTTTTTAAAAAACAGATATTTGATCAAATTAAATTTATTTGTATTTTTATAGCGAGGTATTTTCACTGTTTTTTTTTTAAGAAATGAATATCAAAAATAATAGTTTTTACATTGACAAATTTTCGACAACAATTAAAATGAATACGATATATTCGTGTGGAAGGCGTCTGTGACGTCACATCGGCCAACATTTGTAGGAAATTCCGGGTCCCGATGGCAGTTGTGTAAGCAACCAGTAGCGGTACCTACGTCATTGTCAAATTTGGACCGTTTAGGAATTGGCGATTTTCGGATCATTTTTAAATCAAAAATTATTTTTTAAACTTTAAAATCTTACATTTTTAGTGAGACGGTGTGTCATGATAGTTATCTCCTTGCGAGAAAAAATACCAACGGTCACACTCAAGTGGGACTATGCTGGACACGGAGCACGACTTACAGATTAATTGAACGTAGTTACGCAGAAAGCGTCAAACCAACAATTTTCCAAAATCGAATTTACGTGTTTTCCTATAGATAAATACGAGATTTATATATGCTGAAAACATCCAAGCTCCAAATGCAATAGATTTTGATTGCATATATTTGACTTAAACGTAAGTTTAAATTATAAAATGAAGGATAACACAAGAAATACTTTAAAAAAAACCACACATTAATAAATTATAAATTACCCATATATAATAATGCTTATAAAGACAAAAAAACACTGATGTTCACTTTACAAAGGCCAATTACGCATATTAATGCGTTTTTATTGTCATATTAAAATTTTCAAACTTTTTTCTCAGTTTCATCTTTTTGGGGTTGAACGCTTTTTGCATAACCACGTCCAATTTAAGAAACGTTGTATTTTTTATTTATTTATTTATAATTTTTTTTGTGTTTTTTTTACATTATTTTTTTACATTACCTACCTCACTAGCTCATAAGAACCTGTTCTGAGGTAAGTGACAGTGAGTACAAGTAGAATAATTTAAAAAAATGATGATATTTGTTACACAATGTTCAGTTTGTCACGTGAATTTCTATTGTGAATAATGTTCTTCTTTTGGCGCCCTCTCATATCGGAGGTTGGCTAACATCAGGGCGATCCCACAGCATGCGGCCCGTCTTCCTCTGCGTAGTTTTCCAAAATACTGTTTCTGGATTATTAGTTGGGTAATTTATCGAATGATATAAAACAATGATTTATTATAACGATGCGTTTATTGAAAAATACCGTAGAAACGTAATGTTAACACTGTTAGAAACATATAAATTTATAAAATTGTACAACAATATGAAGCGTCATATTTCTACATTTAATTAAATATTACTGTTTTAACTTTGTACTTAATAAATAAAAGCGATGTATTAATTGAATTGAAAATGTTTTCAAAGGTTTTATGTTGATGCACATAAACGGTGTTCGTTTAAACCGGTTGCTTTAATCCACTTATTTCAAATATAGAATAATGTCTCCTAAAATACATCAAAGGTAGGTACTCTATTAGGTAGGTAGGGATTTGAAAAGATTCTTTTGTAAATAAAATAATTTCAATTATTAGTTCCAAATTTAAAAAGTACACTCACAAAGGAAATTACTGTATTGCGTAAAAGCTAAAAATACGTTTTCTGTTAAAACTATGGCAATTCAAATAAATTAAATATAACACTAAAATGAAACACAATTTTGTATATGATTTTGGTAAGAAATGGTTTAGAATAAAACATTTATTTTCAAAATGCTTACAAATTATAAATTACTTCTTAACCTCACATAACTTACAATACTAAATAATATTTTACAAAATTATAAAATTAACTCTATTATGTTTTATAATTTATATTTATTCAATATTTTTCTTTCATACGAAAAATCGATAAACATACGTACGAAAATAATTTAAGAAATTAAAAAAAAAAATGAAATTAATAATAATATTGCTGGACACCTATACAATCAAACAAATAATTATATGTACACTGTACAAATTTTTATATTTACTTCGAAGTTCATTTAATAACTTACACATAACTCAAACATAGACCTCAAGTGCAAGACACGTCATATTCATAAAAATCTTACGAAAAATGTAGCAGCACTAGTATCGTCTTGTATTACGTTTCACCCGCGTATGAAAAGGATAGCCATTCAAATAATATGTATGTACGGATGAGATAGCTATATGAACGTCCCACGCTACTGTTATAATCGGGTATTGCGCCACTAGCCGTGGTTGTCTTTCACACACTTATGTATTTCTGTGAATAATTGTATTTATTGAATTGAAATAATAAGTGATTTGTAGGTAATTATGAATGGAAAGAAACTCCATGAGATACGATTTTTGCTCCCGAATGATTTTTACACTCTTAAGGCATGTTTTCCCAGAAAGGAGCCTACAGCGACGCGTTTGTGACAGCTTGTCTGTCGAACGAATGTTTGTGTGATACTAAACGCAGTTAATCTCAGGTATGTCTCGCGGACTCGGTTTAGTGCATCCACGCGCGTTGTCTCAGTAACGTATCTACATTACTTAATTAATCTAAGAACTCAAACCATAAATTTATTGTCAATATGTTCATTGAAGAACCTACCTATACAATCTTCACGACTTTAGCATATAAATACTACACCAAGATAATAAACTTACTAAATAACTACATGTCTGTATTCTTACGGTTCTCGAAATAATTCAATGAAACTGAAACATTAAAACTCTAATCTCAGCACCATCAATACATTTATTAGTCAGGTTTTACTGCAGAGGTCACATACGCTGTAAAAAATTACTGTACTTAATTTGTTTATTGGTGTCTATTTTGTAATTTGTATAGTATGTTGTGCAGAAAGGGGCTGGCATTTCAAAGAAACAACATTTCAACAAGATATATGTTATAATAATGAAATGTTGTGAACTTGACATCTTTGCTATTCTATTAGCGTAATAGGTATCTATGAGAAGCTCTGAGATGCTTGCCAGTACCGCCGCCTGTTTGATCGTAGTCTGCGTAGCGTAGTGTATACGAAATGTATTGACTTTGAGTCTAGAAGTCACGGGTTTGATTCCCGAATGGCGCAAAAAATATGCTAATATGACTGTTCATTCATGGACAAAAGGTGTGTGAATGGGCGCTCTGGTAGGCTATCACTGTATTCAGTAGGTAGATGGCTAATATTGTTATTGATCAAAATACATTTTGTAACAGCATCGCTAAAAGAAATTTTTAAAGTCTGATAGTTCTAAATACAAGATTTCCATATATATAAATGCAGCTAATCCCAGAAGAGCAGGATTAATAAGAGAAATGTGATTTTTTACTTCAGCTCAAGTCATGACGACAGCTTTGAAGATGCAGGTCTCCTCGTCCATCAAGGCAGGCCAAATAAAGGACCTGATGAGGTCAGATCTCTGATCTGAGGAGTGGAAGCGGACGTGTTTGTCAGGCCTCATCAAAACTGGAATGAGAAAAAAATGACATTAGTAAATTGAGCAAAATCGTTGAATCTTTTCAAATTTTATTCTAAATCTTCACAGTAGCTAATAATATATAGATACTGTTCTGTCTGATGCGATGATGGTCTGTTTAGCTCCTGTTGCACTAAGCACTAATACCATATATTGGCCAATTGTGCTATCTGCAATGTTTCACTCTGCTCCTTTGATGCTAGTCCAAACGCTTTTCACGAGTTGTCATTGGGTGTATAGCCATGTCTTTTAATTCCACAACCTGGTATTAAACTCACTACGTATCTGAACCTTTTTCTTATCGAGGAGGATACTACCATCATAGATAAATTGTCTTTTTTTGTCTTCTTCTCTCTTCTTACAGCTATTGGTGCTTTCCCCAACAGCTAAATGCATCAGCTGAGGAGATAGTGCCTTATTAATAATCTTACTGGCTTTTTCAGAAAGTTTCTATCCAAATCAGATAGTTTGGTGGCTTGTTCAGGGTTTAGTAAGTTTGAGGAACGATCATTAAAAACTGTCTTCTGATCTTATTTAGACAATTGTCTAAATCGATTTCCACTGAATTTCACATGCTCAATGACCTACACACAGAGAGGCACTCCATAAAGGGACATAAGCACTGTCCACCCTTTTATATTCGCATAAAATATGTTTAATATTGGATTAAATGAAACAAAATTATTGCAAAAAAAAGCTCCACTTTGAAAAATAAGTTGAAAATTTTGCTAATCGCCCCGCCGCAAGCGCCCCACCGGTCTTCCCACTATAACGTGTCAAAAGCAGTAACTACATTTGCTCAAATGCCGCCAACTTTAGAGTAGATTATTCTACGTTCACAAGACTACACAAAATATGTATGCTGTCAGGTGTTACGCGTTCGAGTAGCATGTTTATGTTAGTATCTTTGTTAGTGTCTAAGGCAGTGCTTTTACAGAACAAATCCAATAGATATCAGTGACATCTGCTGGTATCTTATTATTATTAATGAATCCGCTGTTTTTCCTACTGCCTACCCTGATTAGAAACTACGTGCACGCCACAGCCTACACAACAATTCAATTTTTCGATTTGGTGTACAGTTAACTCGGACAAGAATCTTGACCTCGTCTGAGGTCATAATATAAAAATTAACTCCCCATATGCAAAAACGCACAATTCAAGTTCAGTAAACCGACGTCGTGATTAAACCAAAACTGACTGCCAATTAAATCTCAATAAAGTTGATAATTTTATGGATACAAATCTTATGGCGATGAAAAAACGGAAAAGATAGCTCCTAAAGACAAGCGTCTTCGGAAAACGGTAGTTTTTATGACTACACACGTAGCTGTACTGCCGAATTGCTCAAATTTGGTGTCGCCGTGTTATTGCGGCTTGGTCGCCCACGACTGTTTGCATCATCATTATTCAGAGTTTTACATATTTTACCAACTGTCGACGGTTCATTCACACCAAATGATTATCGTTAATAAATTAAGAGGTCAGGTTTATTGTAAAAAATTACATCGATGAACAATTTTACTTTATATTTTCGTAGAAAGCAATCATTTTGTGGTTTGACATATTTAATAATAACTTTGTATAAGACCACAGATTTAAATTTGATTTTTATGACCGACCGGTTTCGCTTAGCTTAAGCATCATCAGGGTACAAAATTAAACTGAAATAATAACAATTAAGTTCAGTTTTGTACCCTAATGATACATAGGCTAAGCGAAACCGGTCGGTCATAAAATTAAAAATAAAATTTGTGTCTTAATACAAAGTTATTAAATCATTTTCAATAACTTAGTTTTAACTATGCATGCTTAAAGCAGACATCTGATTGATTGAAGCAGCAAAAACTATAGAACGGTGAGTTCTGGTGTCATGCAATTTGCAAGATCTGTCTGTTATTTCTAGATAAACGCAACTGTTTTAAGCTTGACATTCATTGCAGTCTTGAACCATGGAGCTTTCAAATCTCCATTAATTGTTAACCGGTTAAGAGCTGAGTGGACTAACGCGTCGGATTCTTACTCCGGCGTCGTGGGTTCTATTCCTTTGCTAGCTAAATCCTCCATCATTGCAAAATTATGAAGGCAGTGGGAGTTTTTCAAATATTGTCAGGTTATTCGTGACCCGGGAATGTTTGTCTTTCTTAAAACAAAAACAAAAAAGTGAAAATTTTATTTGATGTTGGTAATCTTGACTCTGCAGGCAATACAAATTCAGCGGAATTGAACTTGTACCAGTCACGTAACTTTCAAAGTCGTGAGGCGTTATCTTTTCAATTCATATCTTCCCTTGGATTATTAGTTAAGTGACCTTTAAATCTTTCGACTCCTAAAGATGTGTGCATGTCTTCCTCTACTACGTCTTCCATCAATCTGGACTATCGGTCAGACGTACCTTTTTAATATATTTTTGTTTTGTTATTTATTTATTTAGTGAGCTTTTACAACAAGTTTGTACAATATACCTGGTGTAAAGTCGGTGCACAGAGACAGGGGCGGGCACTGGTTGCAGAGGGTCCAGGCCAGCCTACAGCAGTCGGCTATGTACTGCATCAGGCCGGAACAACGCTCAAGGCAGGGGTATTCGTGAAGGGTTGACAACACCTGCAAAACAATGCAATCAAATAAAAAAATAACTGAATCAAGCAAAAAAAAACGACAGAGGAAGATAACATTCGACGGAATCTTCTTTTAATTAACCCCCTACTGTGCTAAATTATTCTTCCCGTTCCGGCGCTGTGTAATCATTACACAGGTAAAAAAATGCAATTTTAAATCATAAAAATAAAAAAAAGTCACAGACAATTGCTTAAATTAATCATATTTGAAGTGAAAAGTGTTAATAATTGAAAATTTAAAGCTGAAAAACGAAGAAACCATCGGTTGACGCTCACAAAACGGGCGAGAGGACCACTTCTAGGGGTGCCTGAAAGCTACTGCCAGTAGTTCGAGCTCGTAGGCGCTGTGTATCTAGAAGGAAAAAGCATAACTGCGAACTGAGATTCCATTTCTCGGGTTCTCATATAAAGAAGTCAAATAAGAGTGAAATGTGACTTGCGTCGAATCTCCTCGCACACTCTTCACGTATCTTCGCATCCCATAGGGGTTTTTTAGAATGAACCTACGTCACACACTTGAAGGAACAATATATGGAGGGATTGCTGATTTGTTTTACCCAACCCATCCGAAATTGTAATAAATCACTGTTTCCGTGTTTTTACACCGTACACCATGAGAGAGAAAGAGACAACAAATTTCTTGGACGGCTTCTATATACTGTCGTAATGTTCTTAAGCTGGTTATTTTCGCTGGTTAACGGCAGGACTCCGCCCACATTTTTTATTTTGCCACTAAACTTGACACAACTAAACGGTTTTTTAGGTTAGATGCTATGTTTTTGTTGATAAAAATACTGTGAAAAAGTGGCTATACGAATACACAAAAACATTGTGTCGATATGTGATATGAATGGATGTATAAATACCGTAGCCTTAGTCTTAGCCACGCCCATTTGCGCCGAGTCATGTTAAAATCATCAAAAACAAGTCCAAAACTGACTTCACTGGCTTTGGCTTGGGCTACCTCTTGTATACTCTAAGGTCACACACTACTACACGTTTGATTTTATTGGTGAATTTATTCCCGATTTTCACAAAATATTTCTTATGTGTCCTATAAGTGCTAATTAACATAAATACTATTTTTTCATTCAATGCGTTAATGTATAATGGAGGAATACCTAAAATCTGAAGCCAGTATTTATGATGGTTGTAGAGATATTAAAGTTATTAGACGCAATGTGTAGTCGTTACACATCGTAGTAAAGAAGAGGTTTATAACCATTAGAAGAAGTTGAATTGTTAATAGCCACTGAATAGATAATACCTAGAAGTGTATATACTAATTTTAAAAAAAAAACTGATATTGCCAAGTTACATAAAACCTTTCGATTCCCAGGCCCCAAAAAGGACTTTGCAATTGTTTATCGGTTCCAGAAAGAATGCCGATATTTGAAATGTTGAAATGGAAAGAGAGCTAATTCTTTTTACCCAACCTATGACTTATAAACTTGCGATAAATCACTTTATTCAGGTTTTTACGTCGTACACCATGAGAGAGAAAGATACAACAAAAATAACACACCGCTTTTATGTACTGTACAGATGATCTTGGTCTCCCGCGTCTCCGGGGACTCCGCCCACAAGTTTTGAAATGCAACTAAACTGGACACAACTTAACGGTTTTTTAGGTTATATGCTTTATTTTTGTTGATAAAAATACTGTGAAAAAGTGGTTGTACGAATAAACAAAACGATTATGTCGACATGTGCTATGAATGGATGTATAAATAGCCCTAGTACTAGCTACGCCCAGGTCTGCCGAGTCCGGCAAAAATCATCAAAAACTGACTACACTGTCTTGGACAGGTACCACTCTATGTACTCTAAGATTTCACCAGAAGTAAGGAATATTGAGCTTAGTTATGCAGAAAGCGTCCAACCCATAATTTTCCAAAATCTAGTTTTACATATTTTTCTATGGATAATTACGAAATTTATATCTGCTGAAAGCATCCAAGCTCCAAATGCAATAGATTTTTAGTAATTTCTTTTTTTATCAACGCAAATTGCAGATGTTTGACTTAACATGAAATTTAAAAACATTATAAAATGTAACAAAACACATGAAATACATTTTTTTTTAATAAACAGATTGATAGATTAGAAATGACCTATTTATAATAATGCTCCTAAATAAATAAATAATAGAAAAACACTGGTATTCCTTCAATTCATCTGATAGCTACTTCCTCCATCATTGCACAAACAACATCCTCCGCTTATTTTTATGGCAGTAAGAGTTTTTCAAATACTGCCAGGATATTCGCAACCCGAGAATATTTAGCTATCTTTTAAAAAAAGAAAAGAAAAAAGTTCTTACCCCTGAAAAATCATGGAATCTAATTTGACTTGCCAAGAAAAAATATTAGATGCTTTAATCCACCCATTTTAAATATTGAGTTAAGTCCGCTGAAATACATTACAGGAAAAAATACATTCATACACTGTGGGCATAGACATAAAATACAAGGCACGTCATATTCATACAAATTGAACGATAAATATGGCACGCTCTGAAAGCATGAAAAGGATAGCCATACCAAGCAGAATATGTGTGTATGAATGAGATAGCTATATGAACGTCCCGCGTTACATTCTCCGCGTTACAAGCCCCCTCTTCCCTAACGAACTGAATGCGACGTACTCGTGTACTGTCGCTAGGTTGTCTTCCACACACTTATGTATTTCTGCATTTGCTATCTCACCTATTTGAATAATTGTATTAATTGAAATAATAAGTGATTTGTGTGTACTTCGCATGAAAAGAAACTCCATGAGATTTGTTTTTTGTTCCCGAATGATTTTTACACTTGTCAAAAGCACAGGAAGGCATTTTATCTCACAAAAGAGCTTACAGCGATGCGTTTGTGGCAGCTGGTGACAGCTTGTTCGTCAAACGAATGTTTGTGCGAGACTAAACGCAGTAAATCTCAGGTATGCCACGTTGGCTTAGTTTCGTACAGTCACGTGCGGTGTCTCAGTAACGTATCTACATTATTTAATTCATCTAAGATTGTAGGTAAGGTTTTGAAAAGATAATTTTATAATTAACATTAGTTTTAAATATGAAAAAAGCTCACACTCGAACGTAATCGTATGTACGTTTTCACAAAGGAAATAATGTTATTAGGAGTTTAGAAAATTACAAGAATGCAACCTTATTTATGCAATTTTTCAAATTAAACGTGTGAAGCACTTGATGTCATCATTATACTATCAAGAACTACTCGTGTGTAAGAAATACAATAGTTTGTAAAATACCGTTGTCTTATTATATTAATTTACGTGCTGGAGCACGTAGTGTTATATTGTGTGTGGATTCTCAGCCTTAACAACGGGGTTTCTATTAGGTCCATAATATTATATAGCACGTAGGCTCAACACTTTGTTAGCAGTAGACAAAAGACACCGCCCGGATGCTGTGAATCTTGACTTTGAGATAAACCCGTTTATTTTACCTTCAGATGACTGGTGAGTTTAAATAATATTTTAAAACTTTCAGATGGAATATGAATAAATCAAATATTGAAAATAATTGTTATTTTTTCATAGTGAATACGACAGTCTGGAGCCAGTGGGACTATGGCACCCACAATTGAAGCTGAAGGTAGTATGGAGCGGAAGGAGATGGAGAAGAGGAAGAGGAAGGTTGGGAAGTACATGTCTATTCAGATCTGGTTAACAAATACGCCTTATCCCATTTCAAGCATCATTTGGATTCTGAATAGTGGTCTTTCACCAGGGCGATACTTAGAGTATCTAGCACTCTGGAACGTGCCGCAAATATACCACATATGAACCTCAATGTTAATCAAATGTGAAATAGCAAATATTAATAATTTTTTTGCGGGATTTGAACCCGTGACCTCTGTATTCGTAGTCAAGCGTCTTACCACTCGACCATGGAGAATGTTTGAAAAAAGTTGTCTTTTACTTGTACCATCATGTAAAATCACCATGTATGACCGGTCAGTAGCTGTGTGGATAAACGCGTCGGATTCCGACCTGGGCGTCGTGGGTTTAATTCCTCCGCTGGACAAGTCCTCCACCATTGCACAAGCAACATTTTACGCTTATTATGATGATGACAGTAAGAGTTTTTCAAATATTGTCAGGTTATTCGTAACCCGGGAATGTTTGTCTTTCTTTAAAATAAATATATAATATTTTTTGTCGATGGAATTAAAACGCGTCAAATTGTTGTTTCCACGACAACAAATCAACGTTTCTGATTGAGCCGTGGCACACTCAAAATATTATACGAATCTACAGTTAGGTAGAGGTCACATCTACCAGCAGCTGATGTGTTAGAACGGTTCTTGGTTAGGTAGGAACCATGTTACCACTCAATCCAAAAGTCTCGACAACTTTGACCTTATGAATGCCCGAGTAACGCTTCCTCTAGTGGGAAATTCTTAATGCGTATAGAACTAGGCGATACTGAGGTCTCAATACTGTGGTTTGGTTAATAACGTGTAATTACTTTGAAGTGTGTTCTTATATACGTAATTGTTGGAATAAAATAACGCGTAATGTATGCCTTTATTGAAGTAATACTCAGTCTGAAGGTGTAATTGTTTTTTAATTGTTAGATGAAAGGAAAGAATATAATTTGTATTCAATGTACAGTAATCATAATGTCAATGTTGAGAAAATAGATGCCCATAAAGCTTTACCAATAAAATTTAAAAAAATAACCAAGAGAAAGCTGTGCAGATTTGAAAAAAATTTTAGGTCTATACGAAAAGAAGTTCTAATTTTTCCCTAAGGATTTATGTTATGTTTAAGGTTTCTGTGCGGAGGCTTTTTCTATAAAATGAAGGTGTTGTATCCGAAGCTGCGATAAAACAGCGAATGTGTTTTCAGCTTTTGAGCAGCAGACGAATTTTGAAAATAGTGGACTGTAAAACGATAAACTATACTACTAGATGGAAGTGTCTAATTAAGGATGTGGATAGATTAAGAATTGAAGGAAATAAAGGAAGCCAATTCACTCACCGATGGAGTCGATGTTTAGAGTTCTTGAAATCTTCCTAAGCAATTATATTATTGACGAACACGAATACACCACACTGACTTAATTCTTCTTGATTCGAAAAACCACATTTATTTTAAAATTATTTTGAGAGCAACAACAAAACCGACGAACAAGCGAGAAAACCAACAAGCAACACGTTATTCGCCAAACTCTTCTGCTTTTTGAGTGTTAATTGTTTTTTTCAATAAAGTGTTGTTGAATAAGAAATAGATTGGAGAAATGGCGGAATAGGTAGGAACTGAATGAAAAACAAAAAGGTAAGAACCTAACAAATTATCATTTTGAAATCCAACAGAAGGAGTAAACCTGAAGAAGAGATACACGTTGTAGGACGATGGAAATACGAAAGCATAGTTGAGCACGCGAAAGAGTAGTAAAAACGACCCTTTCTTGTGCGGAAAAATATCTAGAATGATGGGTGCGCGATTTTTGTCTTCCGGCTGTTCACCGGTCTTAAAAAAATCATTGACGCTATTTATTCCAAGCATCTTTCAGTAAAATACCGGTAGAACAAACAGCTCAATGGTTGACCTTTTGCCAGGTGGAAATTTCTTCCCACAAACCAACCCAGATACTTAGCGGAAATACAATCGGTTTAAATTGGTGTAGAACTTTCAGCATTTTTCGTTCCGGAAGCGTTATACAAATATATGCATACACATTATGGGTGAACGATTTAAAAGTGTTGGGTGAAGATTTCCAGAGTTCTCTAACCACTCGAGCGAAGAGAGAGTTCGCGTTCTGATATACAGTCAAATAGCTTCAGAGAAGTAAATGAGTTAATGTTGTTGGAGACATTTAGAGAAGGGAAAGTGTACGTGTTTTTATGTTTTTGTGGTAGGCCAATATAATCGTACCAGAATCACCTGTTTAATAAATCTAAATATACATACCTACTAACAGTTTTTATGTGTGACATAATGCAACATTTTGGTCAATTAGTTATCACTTCATAATAAAAGATAATTGAGTTCAGGTAGGTGCCATTACGGTGATTACCTGTAACTCCGTTCTTAAGTGCGGCACTTCAATGTTCATTCATAGCTTTTTAATGTCGACTTATATTAAATCAATTATTTTCGAGTTGTTTAATAGGAATAACAAAGATATATTATAAAATACTCTTCGATGCGGAATTGACGGTATGCTGTAACTGTTAAATTATATTATCTGAAATTTTAAAATTACAAGACTTAAGTCATAACCTAACCTAACCTAACCTAACCTATGGTAGCATTGGGTGTGGGGTACATGAAGAACTCAAACTAACCCGCACAGAGATCTGTTTATGTACACTACATCTGTCTAGTGAGACAGACCAATGTTTTTTTAATATATTTTAACAAGAATAAATAAATAAACTATTACAAAGAAACTTTAGATATTCAAGTGACGCTCTCTACAAGCAATTTAATGTACTTGATGTTCGATTGTGTTATTAAAAGTCAATAATGTATGTCCATTAAATTTAAAAAAAATAATTCTGCTCCAACGAGCAGCACAGCGATCTATTTTAAAAGTATTCTCGCGCCTAAGACCGAAAATATATTATTAAATCCCTTGACATCTAATTTGTAACTTTGTGAATTGTGTCATCCTTCTGTTCAAAAGCATTAGCTTTTACTAGAATTAGGTAGGACAGATTCAGAAAAAATATCGAAAAATATTATCTGTACAATGCATATTTTAGTGCCTAACCTACCGACTGTATTACCTTTGCATCGCTATTAATATTATTTTTGGTATGGATTATTCTCTTTGATTTGTTTTATTTTATACGCTTGTGTTTCCATTTGTTCATATTCTATTTTATTTTAGTGTCTTACCTGAAGGTACTATTTCTTTATTTTAATTCAATATTTCTCTTTCCAAAACATACAATAGTTTTGTACAGCAGTGTGATTAGTTTCTTCAAACAGATGCCTGTTTTAAAAGATGCGTGAAAGACAAACTTTTCCGGGTTGCGAATGACCTAACAATATTTGAAAAACTCCTACTGGCATCGTAATAAGCGGAAAATGTTGCTTGTGCAATGACGGAGGACTTAGCCAGCAGAGGAATTGAACGCACGACACCCGGGTGGGAATCCGACGTGTTTGTCCACTCAGCTACCGACCGGTCAATCGTATTGTATTATTGCGATGTTTGGGTTACTATGCCGTGTTGGGCTTTATTTTCCTTTACCCAATGTTTCGGACAGTCTTGCTGTGTCTGTCATCAGAGCAGATGAAGTACTTATTTTGTCACACAGAAACACAGTGGAAACTAGTGTTTATACCGGTAATTGTACATTATATAATCTGCTTCCCGATACCATTACAGATTCTTATAACCTGCAGTAACAACGCATCGTAATTGCGATCATTGCATCGCTAAAAAATACTAATCCAACAACTTAACCTACTAATTTGGTTAATTTTTGATTTATGAAGGATGACAAAATAATTATCAACCTCACCTTGAAGAGCAAATACACATTATAAAAAATAAACAATTCTATCTGTCCTCTGTCTAAGTGCATTATAAGAAGCGAGCTGTAGTTATTGACTCAAGATTAAATAATCAATCTAACAGTAACATCTGCCTACGTAGCTCCATATCGGCTAATCCTTAGATCAATCTCACCAACGCAATGTGTAATACAGACTTAAGCAAATTAAGGCCGATCCACAAACCGTGAAATTGTGGCGACCTTCAAAACGCGTTTTTGGTGTTTCCTTCGGTAACATAACGGATTCTGGACGGCTATTTTATTACGTTTTAATAACACATAATGTGTGATATAAAAGCAATCGATTAGATAAGCAGTGATTTGGATTCTCCACCGAAACGGGTTAAATTGAATTAATCCTCCATCATTGCACAATAATTTTTCGCTTTTAATGATTGCAGTAAGGTTAGCAAATACCGGTTTATTCGTAGCTTCGGAATGTTAGTGTATCTTTTAAAATATATGAAGAACTTGCGGTTTGTATAGATGAAGACACAATTAAAACAGTGAATGAGAAAGGCTGACTGCTTAAAGGAGACAACGGCTTCTAATGCACAAGAGCCATCAAATCGGTATTTCTGAAAACTGAAGAAGGCATATCGTCGCCGGAAAGGCAAAGGGGCTGATGCGCCGTTTTGGGAAGTTTACACTATAGCAATTTAAAGTTTTTTTTTAACAATACAATACATAAGTCTTTAGTTTGATTTTGAAATAAAAATTAACTGAGTTATGACAAATAACTAAAAAAATTACAAACTTGTGTCGCTTGAGTCAACCCTTCTTCCAAATGGTAAATATATTTTAGATGGCTGAAGGGCCACAGACGTCTTCAGAATCAATCGAGAGTCAGAGCATTCGATGCAGAAAAGTGAACTGATCAAAACTGCATATTTAACTCATTTTAAACCAAAGTGTCGCTTACGCCCTTTTCCAGCGACGATATGTCCAAATCTGAACAAAATAATTCTAATTAAGAAAACTCCTGTATTAATTCGACAACTTGTTAAAAAATGCAAAGTAAGATGATGCGACCGGTCGGTAGCTGAGTGGACAAACGCGTCGGATTCCCACCCGGGAGTCGCGTCGTGCGTTCAATTCCTCTGCTGGCTAAGTCCTCCATCATTGCACAAGTAACATCTTCCGCTTCTTATGATGGCAGTAGGAGTAAATATTTCCAGGCTATTCGTAACCCGGGAATGTTTGTCTTTCTTTAAAAACGATAAAAAAATAATTTGAAAGGAAAAAAAAACTCAATAAAAAATACGATTTATCCATTGTTTCAAAAAAAAAAATTGCGACAACGCCACTCAACACACTCCACCGTGATTAAAATAATTAATCTTCATTTTTAGATAGTGACAACATCATGATGAAGTATTAAAACCCACATCAGTACACGATTAATATATAATGTGCACCGAGGCAGATGTTGACGATGGAGATAAATTCATGAAGGCATGACCGCCTCCAGTGAGGCATTAAATGCATGGACTCAATTAGGTCTATTATTGGAGACCTGCCGGCACCCACCTGTGGTGACCTTGGGCCTTGGACCCTGGACGTGACGAAAATGTGGAACGCTAGAATGTGGGCACTAGGCACGCTAGACTATGTGACATAAATTAGAGAAAGCCAATGGCTTGAAAAGATGATTACTGAGTTTCGGATATTCAGAAATTTTGTCAGAGACGTGTCAAAAGGTGAACAAAACGGTATCCAAATTGTAGACTTATTTTTTGTATCTCCATTGTTTTGAAATATTCTTCAACTTTGGATGTTTGCTGTTCACCTGATTTAGATTGAATGGATTTTGTTTATCGTCTTTTAATTGATTGATTAATTTAATGTGTCTTTACTGGAATACCTACCTTTTTCAAAGGCGACATTGAACATGATTTTTGTTATAAGAAAGAGAAAAATTCCCGGGTCACGAATAACCTGACAATATTTGAAAAACTCTTACTTAATTTTTTATTATTTTCTTTATAGTAAATACCACAAGAAGAGTTCCAACATTGGAGTAAAAATATATATGGAGAGGTACCTTTGCGAAACAGTGCAGTCAGTATTGTTGACTTTATACTGACTCGATAGAAAAGGAACAGAGATATATTAAAGAATGTTGGATAGCCTATTAGTTACCGCCCACATGGAATTAGAAACACATTGAACAAAACAATATCAAAACACCATTAAAATGATTTGTAAAGTCAAAATAGCACACAAACACTAATAACAGAAGTTTTGCCTAAATAATGATGGAACCTTTTTGTTGATTTTATGTATTTATATCATTAAAAATGTGAGAGTTCTAAAGTTCGGTCAAAAATATTTACAACTGCTGAAATACCTATGAAAAGTGATGTTTTATAATCTATGTTTGGTCTTATTTGAACATTCACGCATAGCACATAATTATCACTTTCAGGTTTGATTTATTTGTATAACCACTGCAAATATTTTAATCAACACAAAAATAGGAAATAAACTCAAAATCCGTCGACGTAAGTTATGCGACTCGATGATGTGAAGTTAGCGCGGACCGAGAACATTCTTACATACTTAGAAGCGTTGCAATATTATGTGACGACTTTTCTTGTCTCTTTCTTTCTCGTTGCACACGTCGTAAAAACCCAGCGAAAGTGATTTATCGCAAGTTGGTATAGGTTGGGTGAAAAATATTTTACCCTCTCTCAATATATATATATTCTTAATCCAAGGTCTCAACTGCACCCAACCGCCTAGAGCCAGTGAGACTATAGCATCCCCAACGGAGTATGTTGTAAGGCTGAAGGAAATGGGAAAGAGGAAGGTTGGGAAGTACCTGGCCATTCAGATCTGGTCACCAATCACGGTTCATGCCATTTTTAAGCAACGTTTCGATTCTGAATGGTGGTCTTTCACCAGGGCGATACTTGTAGTATCTACCACTCTGAAACGTGCCGCAAATATACTTTATATTACTTTATATAAATTAAATATAAAATGACACATATTAACTCAATAAAAGTTATTTGCGCACGCCGGGTGTGAACCCGCAACCTTTAGATTCGTAGTCGAGCGTCTTACCACTCGACCATGGAGACCTTCGGTATGCGAAGAATATTACAAAAATATGTGGTTTGTAGAAAGCGAGCGTTTTACATCGCATATTGTATAATGTCAAACCACAAAGCGACGGCTTTCTTCTTAATTAAAAAAAATATGTACAAACTGAGAAGATTTCAGCACGTTTGGTTACAACCGCCAATTATTATCGAAGGTATGTAATGATGTGCGCACTAATCGACCGCACATTGCTGCAGTTGGTACTCGTGCTCGACATAATCGTCGGCCATTTTATGCGTGTAACTGCAGTTGGTTGACATGCCGGTGTCTTTCACCGCACGAGGTCAGAATCATTCCGTGTCTGGGCATTCATTTCCATCTGAACATATTGTTGCGACCAGCGATTCCTAAAGTGGGTGAAATCTCCTGCCCTCGGAGAAACAATGTACGGAGAGAGAGCTAATTCTTTTTACCCAACCTATACAATCGTGCGATAAATCACTTTCTCCGGGTTTTCATGTCCTACACCATGAGAGAGAAAGAGACAACAACAATAGCAAACCGCTTTTATGTACTGCATGGATGATCTTGGTCTCCCGCGTCTCTGGGGACTCCACCCACATATTTTCACATGCAACTAAACTCGACACCTATGGATATATTCTTACTCTACGGGTATAACCTTGGAGTAACAATATATGGAGAGAGAACTAATTATTTTTAGTCAACCTATACAAATTGGGAATAAATCCCTTTTTACGTCGTACACCATGAGAGAGAAAGAGAAAAAAAAATCGCAAAATATCACACCGCTTTTATGTATTGTGAGGATGTTCTCCGTCTCCCGCGTCCCCGGGGACTCCGCCCACATGTTTTCATATGCGACTAAACTTGACACAACTAAACGGTTTTTAGGTTATATGCTATATTTTTGTTGATAAAAATACTGTGAAATCGTGGTTATACGAATAAACAAAAACATTATGACGACATGTGCTATGAATGGATGTGTAAATACCCTTGCCCTAGTACTAGCCACGCCCAGGTCTGCCGAGTCCGGCAAAAATCATCAAAATCTGACTACACTGCCTTAGATAGGTACCACTCTATGTACTATATGGCGCTTCAGCCCTTTTGCCTTTCCGGCGACGATATTATTTTTGAGACACCATACAGAATCGAAAAGTTGAAATGTCTTTAGCCGTGTTTGGTGATCAGATTTGAATAGCCAGGTACTTCTTAGCCTTCTTCTTCCCCATCTCATTTACTTTCTTCAGCCTTACAACATACCTCAATTGGGGATGCCAGTGTACCGCTGGCTCCAGGCGGTTGAGAGCAGTTGGGACCTTTGTGTGGTATTCATTTAAAACAAAAATATACGTGTTCAATATATTCAATCTACAAATTAACATTTTTTATACTAAAAAAATATGTCAGATATTCTATGCAGATGTGTACACAAAAATTCACCGTCGAAAGAATTACACACATGAAAACCGTTCTTATACATATGAGCATTTTTCATTTTCTAAGGATAAGTACAAAATGCATATTGCAATTAATTTTCAAGACGGTAGGTCGACAAACTTAATTTCGACAATATCTTTAAATTTTACAAAATCGTTTGTAAAAATCAAAAGAAAAATAACCTTCTACCTGACAAAATTTGAATTCCCTACTCCCCTCATTAAAAGCCGTAATTGTAGCTTGTGCCATAATGACGGACTTAGCTAAGTATTAAACTCATCACTCAGGGTGTCCGACGTTTTGACCACTAGACAAAAACCGGTAACAAACCATAAAATAAAACAATTTCTCGCCTCCCAACGTTGCCCAACCCGGTGGCGATAAAATGCCCTGTCTGTGTAGTCAGTAGACCGTACAGAAAGAGGCACTCTTGTGAGGTGTCAGAAAAAAACACATTGTAAAAGTCTTTCAGTCATAAAATAGTCGACGTTTTTAATATTGATAAAAATGTGCTCGTGGTTTTTTTTCTGTAGGGGGATCGCTCTAGAAACTTGTTTCCGGAAAGGGGGCGCGGACTCGATAAGTTTAAGAAACTTTGGCTTAGATATTCTCATCTGTCAACAGCGCCCGGCACTAGATGGATTTCGCATGTAAATATGTGGAGAGTTAGGAATGTGCTGTGCAGTACAGTTATGGCTAAAATAGTTTGCACGAGGTCACGTGGGTTCACAACACCGGGTCAGTGGGTGCAAGCTGGCTTAATTACATCTTTAAAAATACTGTATTTGTGACGCGAAATGTCACTGAAAATTCATTGTCTCGAGATTGAAGCTTTTTAAAGTTTATAAAAGTCTGAAATATTTTAAAGGCGGTTTATTTTTAAATCATGAATATTGTGATTTTTGATTCGTCCGAAAAACTGCATTGAATTATTCACGATTCTTTAAAAAATCGCAACTGGGACTTATCTTGAAAATATTTTTCATCAAGTTGCTACGTGATTTAAAAAATGTTGTTCAATGCATGTTCAATGAAGCCAAGCAAATATTGAATGCATTACTTTTGGAATGCAATATTTTGTAATTGGCTTAAATTTGTTACTATGTGTGACTCACTTATATTTTTCATTTATCTTTTAAAGTTAATGCTGTTATCATTGTAATTCATAGTTAACATTATTGCATAGACTTCAAGGAAATAAGCTCAATTCACTAGTAATGTAACAATTGTTTGCTGGGTCCTTAAGAGACCTGCATCCCGTAGCTCTAAGCTGTCTCCACCTCGAAATAGAGTAATATCACTGATGCGTAAGTAGGATGTCTCACCTGATTAGCTACCTGCCTCTCGGCCTCTCCGAGGGGGAAGAAATCAGCAGAGGCCGCCATGGCCGCTCGGGCTGCGCCCTCCAGCTGGGCCAGCTCCTTGCCGAGTCCCTCGGAGGCCTGCGCCCCCGCGCAAAGACCCAGGGTGGTCCGCACGTCGCAGATTTTACGATCGCGGAGGATTTGGCAGGATCGGAAGGCGAGCTGAAAAATCCATTATCAGATGAGCTTTTGGGATAGTAAATTTACTATAACTGATAAGATAAAATAACAAAGAGACTAATCGAACAATGATTTACAACACAAACCTCACAATCTTTACACTCAAATGGGACTATGTTGAGCATTTAGTATAGCTAACAGATGACTGTTGGAATTGAAACATCTTCAAATGGCCTGATTGTGAAAATAAAACATAGGTTGCTCATAGATAATATGGGCTTTGTTGAGTGGGAGCCGCCGAGAATTGGCAAAATCAGAGTCATTTGCCGGAGACCTATCTCCAAAATTTTAGGCTAGAATGTTTACTAAAAAGGTGAAGCAGAAGAACAAAGAAGATCAGTTACATAAACAAGAAAGCAGTTACCAAATACTCACAGAGGAATAAACAGAAGGAAAGCCGGTACGAGAAAAGGTGAAGCCACAATTTCAAGAAGACGATTCGATGAAATTTAACAAAGAGTTCGTCCAAAAACCAGAAAAAAATTAACGAAATGTGGGGAATAGCGCCAATGACCGAGATATAGACGTTGTTTTTTTTTTTATATGAATACCGCACAAGAGTCTCAACTGCTCCCAACCGTCTAGAGCCAGTGAGACTATGGCATCCCCAAACAGGGTATGTTGTGAGGCTGAAGGTACTGGGGATGGGAAGGAGATTGGGAAGAGGAAGGTTGGGAAGTACCTGGCTATTCAGATCTGGTCACCAAACACGGCTATAGCCATTTCAAGCAACGTTTCGATTCTGAATGGTGGTCTTTCACCAGGGCGATACTTAAAGTATCTACCACTCTGGAACGTGCCGCAAACATACTTTTTATTATTTTTATATGAATTAAATGTGTTATGACACATATTAATTAAATAAAAGTTATTGGCGCACGCCGGGTTTGAACCCGCGACCTTTAGATTCGTAGTCGAGCGTCTTACCACTCGACTATGGAGGCCGTTGTAAAAAAAATTAAGCAAAATATCTGATTTCAATTTATTTAACATAACGTAAACGTAAATAATTGGTCGGAATGACAATAAAATATAGTATTTAGTTGATTTAAGAAGAAAAAAATGATATTAATAATTTTCAAATGAAGAATGATATCGATTAAAAATGCAGGGTTTCTTATAAGGTCTCCGTGGCTCAATTGGCAGAAACGTTACTCCCGGAAAGAGTAAAGGTTCGACCGTTATTATTTCTGTTTCATATTTTCGTTGAGGATCAAAGATATTATTTCAATAATTAATATAATTACTGAAGAAAATAAGTTTGTATCTTTCTTTTGGTAAGTTTAAAGTCGTAAAAACTATCTGTTATAATAATAATAAGATCAAGATGCCGCCTAGAAATAATCTAAATTTAACCTACTGCAAAAATCGTGGGCTTTAGCACGAGAAACTGATTGATTTAATTCATTTATTGATTTATGCCCAGTCTTAAAATAACGTATTACTATTTTTCACAGTATCTATTTTTATTATTCAAATCCACCGTAAGGCTGTGAAATAATTATAAATCCATTTGAAAACTGTTGAAGTGCAATCAAATAAATTTAATTTATTTCATCTATCTCAACATGGATATCACTTACCTGTCATAATATATTTATTGATGATATTAAATTACTGTTTAATTGAAACTCTCAGGTCGTGATGTTGCATTAATTCTTCATCGTCATCGCCTTCGCCTTCTCCAAATGTTTTCTTTCTCTACCGGCTTGACCGGTCCCTAGCCATTCGTCTCTGTCATTAGATCTTTCTATCCTGTTCTAATCTTCTTCCATACTCAATCTTACTCTTTCTAAGTCTGCTTCTATGTTGCTTCAACTGAGGCACCCACTTGTCCATGATTTTCGGTGTACTATCATTTGGCATTCTTTCTAAATAGTAAGTGTTTCTCTTTACTTTAATTAAGCTTCCTTGTTGTTAACATACTCGCATATTAACACATTATAGAATTCAACGATACATCTTCAAATAAACTAACATGAACCTGGTCTTGATAAAGTTAACAAGAGTTTTACTGTATGTGATTTGTGATTCTGTTGCAAAACAGATACTGTATCTTTTTCTAACCAATTGGAGGAATGCCCAGATCTGAGCCAAACGGTGGCTGAAAGAGATTCAATTTGTGGCGCCCTTTGTCAAAACCTAAATTCAAACTAATATCTTCTAATAAAATATATTATTGTGTAACTGTAATAAAAATAATCTTCGCTACATTCCACGTGGACCCATGAGTATTAGATATAAAAATCATAACTTTTATACAAAATTTCATCACTGTTAACCACTGGTTTTGGCAGGTTTCCTCTCCAACAAATTACGTGTTTAAAGTGTAAATGTTTTGTTCTGTTAAATTTGCATATTGTGATTCGTGTATTGTTAAATAAAAACAAATACCTTGATATTCGCCGCCTGGAGCGGACTGCTCCAATTGCGCCTTATTGGAGGTTAGCTATCATCAGGACAACTTTCACCCTGCAGACTAGCCAAGGATAACTCACTAGAACTACTCTGAAACCTTGAGGTGAGACGTCTTCATTTGAATACAAATCGCTGATATCTCCACTGTAACCTCTCCCTCATTCACATAAACTATGTTTGCAACAAAAAGAGAGGTTACAGCGTAATTCTCAGCGCCAGGACCATTTTCTATCCTGGAACATCAGTTTGGTAAACTAGCCCCTCTTGATATGACCAAGGCATATGAGGTTTCTTATTTTACTTCTGGTATTATAATTTGCTGTGTGTTGGAAATGAAATGGTTTATTTTTAATGCTTTTGTCTACTTACCACAATGACTGAGAAGAGTATCTTTGTCTTGAGCTGGTGAGCGTGCTGCAGAGGCGGGAGGGCATCTAAGGCATCCAGGGTGTCAACTCTTGACTTGTTGAAGAGTTGTCCGTACCTCATGACCAGCTCTGATCTGTGCGTCGACAAATACACAGATAAAATCAGATATACTCATATTTTTTAAATTATGACGGAGTATATTTAGAATTTGGGGATGTTAACATTTTAACAAGACTTTTAGAAAATACTGGGAATCGAAATGGCTATTATTTATTTCTTTAACCATTTACTACAATATGTGAAAATTTTCTACTTCTGTTATAAAAATCTGTATTTGGAGCTAATGGTATGACGGCGAAGCATGTAGAGTGTAGACGATGGAACCCGTGACGCCGGGGTGCAAACCAGTTGCGTTAACCCACTTGGGCACAAATTGGATATCATTAATGTATTCCTTAAAGCGCGTATATCACCTACATTTGTATACCTTTGCCTGTTATTATTTTTCCAAATTTCTATATATTAAGAAATAGTCAAATACCACCAACGAGAAACAGAGAGAGCTGTGTAGTAGTAGGTGGTTCTAAAAGTAAGGTAAAATTTATCTTACTTTTGGAGAAATTTTTCAATATTGAAAATCTTTCTTGAACAGAAAACTAATTTCAGGCAAATGAAATGGTCTGGGGCCTAGGAGCCAAAAGGTCTTAAGTACTTTTTCAGTTGTTTTTCAAATCGGTACAGGTCTCACGTCTATTGGTTTATCTCTTTAATGTCAACCATATTAAAACGACGGCCTCTATGGTCGAGTGGTACAACGCTCGACTACGAATTCAGAGGACGCGGGATTGAACCCAACATGCATAAATAAGATATATATGTGCCATAACACATTTAATTCATATAAAATAACATAAAGTACATTTGCACGTTCCAGAGTGGTAGATAATCCGTGTATCGCCCTGGTGAAAGACCACCATTCAGATTCAAAACGTTGCTTGAAATGGCTTTAGCCATATTTGGTGACCAGATTTGAATAGCCAGGTACTTCTCAACCTTCCTATTTCCCGTCTCCTTCCCCTAACCAATACCTTAAGCCTAAAAAAATACTCAAATATGGGATGCCATAGTCTCACTGGCCTAGATGGTTGGGACTCGTACAACTACTATGTTCAAATCGTCTGCAGATTATTGCGATTTCTCTCGATTGCATTCTCAATTGCTTCAAAAGTATGGTCCATCTATCATTTTACTGCAAACATCTTCCTTAAATCATCCTTCAAGACTGCATCCGATTTCTTACCTTTGTGAGTCAGCCTCATTGCCCGACGCGTCTGGGTCTGAGTGGTACCCGTCGCTGCAGCACGACAGGGCGGGCGGCGAGGGCGGCGGAGTGGCAGGGGCGGATCCGACGCTGGTCAGGACCGGCGCCGTCTGCGAGGACGTCGACAGCGCCGGCGGGGAGGGTAGCAGAGCCAACACGGCGCCGCAGCCGCGGGAAAAGCTCATCAGGAGACCTGCTGCGGCTCTGGAAAACAAAAACAAAAACTGTTTAATGAGGTGTTTATGGTGAAGAAGAAAGGTAGTAAGAAGAAGCGTCGTAGGCTCAATTCCTCTTCTAGATAAGTCCTCCACCATTGCACAAGCAACATCTTTCGCTTATAATGATGGGAGTAGGAGTTTTTCAAATATTGTCAGGTTATTCGTAATCCGGGAAGGTTTATTTTTGTTTAAAATAAACAATAGTTCAAAAAAAAAACCTTCAAGAGGAAAAGGCGGATCTCATGTGAAGAGAATGAGGAGATCAATTTAGATTATTAGGGGAGCTATGTGCATAGTCTTTATAGGAATGATGGAAATGTTTGAAAGAGAGAGTACGAGAACAGCGTATAATATAATTGAAAAATGATGAATACTTAGAGCAAGCGGATGAGTTTGTGTATTTGGGAATGTACATTCACGAGGGATAGAAAGGCTGATGAGGATATAGAAAGAAGAGTGAATGCAGGAAAATCCATTAATGGAGGACTGAACGCTGTTGGCGCAAATACAAAATGTCCAAAGAAGTGAAATTAGCAGTCCACAATGGATTGCTTATACCAACCTCAATGGGTGGCATTTTCAGTGTCACCTACTTCTCAACTTTCCTCTTCCCTATCTAATTCCCCATCCCCACTAGCGTCAGCCGTATAACATACCCTTATTGGGGATGCCATAGTCCTATGGGTCCAGACGAGTGCTAGCAGTTGGAACTATTTTGATGGATGACTATCTAAGACAGCATCTTCATAGACTATTCTATCTTCCTGCCTGTAGGGCCAACCTGCCAATGGTTCTGCCGGTGGGGAGAAGTATTTTGCTCCTGAACAAAATCTCTTCCGATATCGACTTATTTCATGTCAGTGAGAAGAGATTCAGAAGTGAAATCCTATTGATTCTTGAAAGAGTTTCTCCTCATTGACCTGATCATCATCTCTGCCTGAAATTTTATTTTTCTTGCGTATCTATATGGTACTATAATTTAAAGTTATTTTGTAAAAATTTAAATCTTATTTCTTATATGCATTACATTTGAAAGTTTGTCATGCATAAGGAATTTAATAAAAAAATATTATTATTATTATGTATTCACTTTAAAAACTAAAAAACAAACTTCTTTTCTACCGGACACAAAAAATCTACTAGAAAAATTTCTTTAAAGTTTTTTAAAAATAATTACTGTTGAACTTTCACAGCATGCTCGTAAAACACGCTCTAAAAATAATCGTCACGATTATTACAACGGAAAGGTCGCGGGTTTAAGCCCCTGAATATTTGAAACTCGCAAATCTAAATTCACACTCTCTTTCCCGACAGACGGAAATAAACACCAGCTTAAGAAGGTAATCGTGCGCCAGTGAGTGCATGCGGTATGCATCACGATGCATATGACCGCAGATAAGTTAAGTGTGTCACTATTTTCTCCGCTTCAATGGATTCAGTGCGATGCGCAAATGGTCCATGCTCTTTGCAAAAAGTGTGTACTTTCACTCTACCATCATTCGTTTAGCGCCGAAGATCAGGGGTTCTCAACACGTAACCGAGGACCATTTTATTGTTCACTATTTTAGTTTTCGAAATAATCTCTTTTAGTTGGTGCGATGTTTACCCCTGCCTACAAAGCATTATAATAAAAAAAAAAATGTTGAAATCAGTGGCGTGAATTGCTGAAGGGTGAAGTTTTCAAGATGTTAGCCAACCTCCAATAGGAGAGAACACCAATAGAAGAAGGAAAATAATAATGAATGCTTTAATTTTTATTTTGACGGCCTCCATAGTCGAGTGGTAAGACGCTCGACTACGAATCAAAAGGTCGCGGGTTCAAACCCGGCGTGCGCCAATAACTTTTATTTAATTAATGTGTGTCATAACACATTTAATTCATATAAAAATAATAAAAAAAGTATATTTGCGGCACGTTCCAGAGTGGTAGATACTCTAAGTATCGCCCTGGTGAAAGACCACCATTCAGAATTGAAACGTTGCTTGAAATGGCTTTAGCTGTGTTTGGTGACCAGATCTGAATAGCCAGGTACTTCCCAACTTTCCTCTTCCCAATCTCCTTCCCCTCCCCAGTACCTTCAGCCTCACAAAATACCCTATTTAGGGATGCCATAGTCTCACTGGCTCTAAACGGTTGAGAGCAGTTGAGACTCTTGTGCGGTATTCAAATAAAAAAATTAAAAAAATCATTAATGATTTAATGAAACATTTCTTAATTTGGTATTAATAAAATTAGAAATAACGTAAATGGTTGTATTTAAATTTTCTTTTTTACAATGAATACCGCACAAGAGTCCCAACTGCTCCCGACCGTCTAGAGCCAGTGGGGCTATGGCATTCGCGATTGGGGTATGTTGTGAGGCTAAAGGTAGTAGGAAGGAGAAAAATATAGTGAAGAGGAAAGTTGAGAATTACCTAGATATTCAGATCTGGTCACCAAACACGGTTAAAGCTATTTCAAGCGACGCTTTCGATTCTGGATGGTGGTATTTCACCAGGGCGATACTAAGAGTATCTACCACTCTGCAACGTGCCGCAAGTATACTATATACTATTTTATATTAACCAAATGAAGGTTGTTTGCGCACGCCGGGTTTGAACCCGCGAACTTTAGATTCGTAGTCGAGCGTCTTACCACTCAACCGCGGAGGCCGTCAAATTTTGTAATAATACCACAAAAATTTTCCATTTTCCAAATACAGGTAGGTAGGCACCCTTTTTTATGCCTTTTCTTAAATGTGCCCATTACTAAAAAAACTGTTGAGAACCCTTGTTGTAGACGCCAATGCTACAATCGCGTGTCTATGGGAATACGAACCCAAACCAAAAAAATAAATTCTCACACATTGAATACTAATTATTTTCAACTCAAATCTTCTGCAGCTCACTTTCTTTCTTACTTATATAAAAAAAAAGTTAAACAATACTGAGATGTGAATCTTCATGTAGTAATTTAGTTTCACTCTTCTCCTGGTATGATCTATAGTTTCTTCGTAATCTTTCTATTCAATTTGTAGCAAATTTCTACATGGGAAATTGAGCTACAATTTACAAATGAGCAATTATATTTTGTGAGCAGCTCTAATCGAACATTAATTATTATTGTACTAGTTGTTACCTGTAAAAAATCACGGGATGTAACTTGACTTGCCGAGAAAAAACATTGGTTCCATTTCAAATGTAGAATAATGTCTGCTAAAGTAGATTATAGGTAGGTACTTTATTAGGTACCTACATAGGAATTAAAAAGGGTTTTTTTTTAAATTGATGATTTTAATTAACATCAGTTACAAATTAGAAAAGTTCACACTCGAACGGTCGTACGTAGGTACCCACAAAGGATATTATTAAAAGTTAATTAATTAAAGATTTTTTTCAGCCTTCCTTTTCAATCGCAATCTTTTGGTTGAAAGAGTGAGTACGAGGACAGCGTGCAATATAGTCTTGAATTTTGAATACTTGGAGCAAGTGGGTGAGTTTGTGTATTTAGGAAGTATGTTTACGAGAGACGGAAAGGCTGATAAGGATATTGAAAGAAGGGTGGATGCAGGAAACTCCATTGATGGAGGACTGGACGCTGTTGGCGCAAATAAGAAATTGTCCAAAGAAGCGAAGCTAGCAGTCCACAATAGAGTGCTTATACAAACCCTGATGTATAGCAGTGAGGCATGGAACTGGCAGAGGAAGGATGAAAGAAGACTGAATGCTGTGGAAATGAGATCTTTGAGACGTATGTGCGGTAAAACCATGTGTGACCGTATTAAAAATGTGGATATCCGGAAAGAATGCAAGGCTGATGTTAGCGTAATGAATAGGATCAAAAAAGGGACGCTTAGATGGTTTGGGCATGTAGAGGGAATGAACGAAGGAAGGAGTGTGAAAAGAATATATGCTGCGAAAGTGAATGGAAGAAGAAGTCGAGGACGCCCGAGAAAGACATGGCACGATCGAGTAAATCAAATACTTGAATCGGGTTATGTGAAGAGTCAGAATAACAGATGAGTATGTATGAGACGATTTATGAATGTAAATGAAGCAAGGAGTGTGTGCCAAGACAGAGTTGTATGGCGGTCCGTCCTCTCTACCTACCCCTGCGGGGAAACGGCGTGATGGTTAGTTCGTTAGTTAATTAAAAATATAATTTTTAAATTTTCCTCGGCAGTGTTGAATTAATAAGAAGCTGTGTGGGATGGAATACTAAGAAACAGGATAATATTTTATGCGCAGTTGACTGAAATAATTAGTCGGGTACGTCCATGAAAGGCGTGGCTCCAAAAAACGAACTATGATGAATGTATGGTATTACGAATTAAAAGATCCGAACAGAATGCAAAGTGGGTGTTAGCGTATTGGAGAGGATTAAAACGGTATACCTAGATTGTTTGTTTATGATAGGTGGGTGAAAAAAGGAGTGTCAGGAGAATACATGACATGCAAGTGGATGGAATAAGAAGCCGGGGACGTCTCAGGAAGACATATGAAACGCTTTAGTCGGGTAACAGAAGAGTTTCTATGATACAATGTTTGAGTAAAAAGCACATAGTGTATTGTACCATCCACGTGTAACGATCCATCCTCTTTGCCTACCCGTAGAATAGCGTGATGATTAGTTAATTAATAGGCTGCGTTTGTAAGATTTACTCTTTCAACTCTAGAAAAAGATAACTGAATATCGTACAAGAGTCCCAACCAGTGGCGGCTCGTGACTTTTTAGTGTGCTAGAGTGCTAAGATTGAAAAAAACGTCATGATTGATGTTTTTTTGGCCGAAAATGAATTTAAAAAAATACATATAAAAATATACATTGTATGAAGATTTTCAAGATTTTTCAGTTTGGGGGGGTCATATGACCCACCAAAACTGAAAAATCTTGATACAAAATATATATTTTTTTTAATAAAATAAAATCATTTTCGTCTACAACAACATCAACAACGTCGTATTTTTCAATCTCAGCACTCTAGCAACCTAAAAAGTCACGAGCCGCCCCTGGTCCCAACTACTCTCAACCGTCATGAGCCAGTAACTATGATAGTAATAATAATAATTACAGTGAACTTATATAGTGCAGTTTTGTGATATTTCACCTCAAGTGCGCTTCATACTAAATTAATTATGCTAATAAGACTAATTAACAAGGAAAAAAATATTATATAATCTAAAATCATGATCGTTATCATAAATCATGAGAGAAAAAGGTTCAGATATGGGTATAACAGTGCATGTGTACATCAACAGATTAGAAAAACTATTTACCAGAAGCTAAGGGTATAAAAATTCAGATCAAAGAAATGGAAATTAGATTGAGGACAGTTTGATAATGCCCTCAGAAGGCGAAACAGCTGTCACGCGTAAAAATAGTTACATCGCAGAGCTTTTAACTAATTTTTTTTTTTTTTTAATTTAAAAATAATAGTAATCATTGTTTAAATAAAATTTAAGAAACCTAAAAATTAAAATGGAGTTCTACAAAATAAACTATAAGCCCATAAATAAAAATAAATAAAATAAAAAATAGATTGGGGACAGTTAATATGTTGGTACTTATGGGATTAATATTCAAGTTTTATAAGTAAACGATTCAAAAAATGTAAACAGTGTAAATATAACAAGTTACAAAAGAACAATAAATATTTTATGAC
Source organism: Drusus annulatus (assembly GCA_022651775.1). Taxonomy (NCBI): domain Eukaryota; kingdom Metazoa; phylum Arthropoda; class Insecta; order Trichoptera; family Limnephilidae; genus Drusus; species Drusus annulatus. The sequence goes on from JAGWCC010000325.1 coordinate 600,585, forward strand.
GATGAGTATATGGTAATCGTTAGATATTGAGATGATATCCTCAATTGGGGTGTGTTGTGAGGCTGAGGGTAGTGTGGAGCGGAAGGAGATGGGGAAGAGGAAGGTTGGGAAGTGCGCAGTAAAAAAAGAGGCAAGACCCCATAATGTTAGTTGCATATTTGTCTTGTATAAAATTATGTAGTCGCCATTTTGCTAGTTCATCTAGAAGCCATAACTTTGCGTCTATCCTAGAGCGAAAATTGTGGTCAGTCGTGTTGGTGAAACCGAGTCCGTCTCTTTGAATAGTATTTTATCTTAGCCATCGCTCAGGTTCCATCGAAAGCTCCCGTAAATGACCAACGCATTTGAATACCCGAGAATTCCACTTGTCCATTAAAAAAAACTAACTTACTAACCATCACGCCGTTTCCCCGCAGGGGTAGGCAGAGAGAACGGACCGCCATATAACTCTGTCTTGGCACACACTCCTTGCTTCATTCGCATTCATGCATTGTCTCATACATACTCTTCTGTTATTCTGACTCTTCACATGACCCAATTCAAGTATTTAATTTACTCGATCGTGCCATGTCTTTCTCGGGCGTCCTCGACTTCTTCTTCAATTCATTTTCGCTTGATATATTCTTTTCACACTCCTTTCTTCGTTCATTCGCTTTACATGCCCAAACCATCTAAGCGTCCCTTTCTTGATCCTATTCATTACGCTCACATCAGCCTTGCATTCTTTTCGGATATCCATATTTTTAATACGGTCACACATGGTTTTACCGCACATACGTCTCAAGGATCTCATTTCCACAGCATTCAGTCTACTTTCATCCTTCCTCTGCCAGTTCCATGCCTCACTGCAATACATTAGGGTTGGTATAAGCACTCCGTTGTGGACTACTAGCTTCGCTTCTTTTGACAATTTCTTATTTGCGCCAACATCGTTCAGTCCTCCATTAATGGAGTTTCCTGCATTCACCCTTCTTTCAATATCCCCATCAGCCTTTCCGTCTCTCGTAAACATACTTCCTAAATACACAAACTCATCCACTTGCTCCAAGTATTCATCATTCACAACTATATTGCACGCTGGTCTTGTACTCTCTCTTTCAAACACCATGACTTTGGACTTACTTATAATCATCATCAACTCATTTTGCATACATACTTGTTTCACCCTAGACACGAGAAACTGTAGAACATTCATTATTTTTTTCTTCTCCATTAATTCCCTGCATAATTCTAAGGTACATTTTTAAATGCCGGAATCTTCCCACATTACACATGATTATATATCTTTATGTCCGGTGACATTAAACGTGTGATTGATTTGCGCAACTCTGCGCAGTCATACCGTCATTAGAATTTCACATCACTTATTTTAATGACGTTTTTATAAAGCCTTGTTAGAGCAGGCTAAACCTGACGGCTTCCTGTCTTTTGGACCCGAGAATAAGTCTCGCATCTTATATAACACGACTCGTGGAAGAATACAGGAAATTGCGGATGTAACCAGTTATATGTGTCGGGTCATTGACTCATCTTCGTCTGGTCTTACGAACAGTGCAGCAATTTTATTTTTCTCTCTGTAATATTTGATGTACGCAGAGACGAACTCAATTATTTTTTACTGCCTTATAATAATATAGCCGAAGAAGAAAGTAAGCGTAATTGAATAAAAAATGTTGTCTGTTATTTTTATTTCTTTAATAATTTAATTAAAATCAGTTATAGAAACACTGTTTTATTAATAAAGAACCTTGTTGAAATTTGACACTGAATATGAAAAATATCAATTATTGAGATAATATCAATAATCTTCGAAGAAATATATGAAACAGAAAAAGACTGAAAAAAAAATTGGTAGCGACCGAAACTTGAACTCCGAACCTCTACTCCATCTGGGAGTAACGTCTCTGCCAATTGAGCTACCGAAACCTTAAAAGAAGCTGGCATTTTAATCGATCTCATACTTCCTTAAAAACTATTAATATTGTTTTTTCAACTTTCACCGACGTAGGCTGACATCTTTATCAATAATCAAAATACAATAATATTAATAATTAAGGTTTTCTTATTTATTCTTTTTATTTTCTGTATTTTTGTGTTTCATGTTTTTGTTGAAGATTATTGATATTATTACAATATTGATATAAAAAATAAGCTAAAAAGATTCAAAGGTAATTTAAATTTAAATATGATTTTTTAAGGTGCCCGGAGCCAAGGAATGTACTACATATGTTGTGAGACTGAATAAACTAAAGGATGGGAAAGAAGAGGGGTAGAGGGAAGATATAAAGCTGTATTTCTTACCAGGGTGGTATTAATAGTAAATTTTACCAAAAAAATCGCCCTGGTGATCCCACCTAGAGACCACCATTTCAAATAAAAACATAATTTGCTTAAAATGGATTTAGCTTTGCTTACAGGCCCGATATAAATAGCCGGGTACTGACTAACCTTCCTCTTCTCTTCTTTATGTTGTTTCTCTCTTTATATATATATATATTTGTTTTTTTTTTGCCTTACAATATACTCAGAGGCATACACTCCATTTAGGCACATAAGCAATTCCTACTTTGCCGTAATCGCATTAAAATGTAAATTATATTAGACTAAATTATTTCAAAAAACAAATCTACACTTTCAAAAAATACGCGCGAAGTTTAGCTAATCGCAGCGCCCCACCGATTGTCCTACTATAACGTGTCAAAAACAGTAACTACATATGATCACACGCCGCCAATATCAGATTTGATTATTTTATGTTCACTAGACTACACAAAATATGTATGCATGTATGCTGTGAGGTGTGTGCGCGTTCAAGTGGCTCGTTTGTGTTAGTATATTTATTAGTGCTTAGACAATACTTTTACAGAACAAAAGCAATAGCAATCGGTGATATCTGTTAGTACCTATCTATATTATCATTTAATCCTCTGTTTTTCCTACTGCCTACCCTGATCAAAAACTCTGGGCACGTCACTGAATATACTCCGAATTGGGGATTTCATAGTTTCAATGGCTTCGGGCAGTTTAGAATCATGTGCGATAACACAAAAACACCATACTTTACGGTTCTACGAGATATATTTTATGAATCGTTCGTTATTTTAACGTATTAGATTCACAAGCTTGCGTTTTATTTTATCTGCGTACAACACGTACACGTGAATACGCTGGATTACGTAAGACGTAACGAGGAAATAGCAAAGGAGAGCAGGAGAAACGTAGAAAAAAACATCTCGAATCACCCCATCAATCACCTTTCACTTTACAACTTTTTGCAATAGAGAGTGACTAATTTGAACCGTCTATTACGAGTTCAAATTACGAGTTACCACAAATTTTGTTAGCATTACATTACTAATTTGATATCCATGGAAATTTGCGTAATCCAAAATTAAAATAAGTGATTTGCGGTTTCCCACAGAATTTGCCACGCCTCACAAACAATTACTAGAAAACAATAGGTGATTGTTATTAATAATCTATTATTGATTACATGCTCCCAAATTTAATTACGCTCAGACAAATGTGAGTTTCCCAAACTGGTAAAACAGGCACTGTTAATGGTAACTCCTCCCACAGACGAAATAATCACAGAGAGAGTAGTCTACGAGTACTTACATCATAAATTACCACAGTCAACCTATACTTGTACTTAATACCACGTAATTTATTACCACACTTTGAGAATAAATTTGAGGTAATAGAAAAAGGGTTATCAATAAATTTAAAAAAAACATCATAACCTTCCAACAAATATAAAATGCAGCATAGTTATTGCCTGGTATCAATTTGACACTTTTATTACTACAATAATGCAGATATAATTATATTTGAACTACGGCGGTATTGCAGCGCTTCGAGTATGTTTACCGAAGCCTGCATCCATAGTTCACAGCTTTATCTTTTTCATGCTCATGAGGCGCCGGGTATATGTTCTCAAACAAAGACTTGAGACAAATAAAGGAATAGCTCCCTCCTTCAAGGATATTTCGGAATTAAAGGTTTCACTTTTCATAATTTTTTTTTTTCAATATAATTTTATTGTGTTGTTTAATATCGTACAACTTACTTTCGTTCTGTTTTATTTTTTTAAATTTGTCGTTTGTTTGTGTTGTAAATGTAGTAGATTTCATCAATAAGGCTGGTCATTTATTTCACATACCGACGCTGTATCCTTGGAGTGAGAATATATATGGAGAGAGAGCTAAATATTTTTGCCTAACCCATACAATTTTTTCGAAAAATCACTTTCTCCGGGTTTCTACGTCGTAAACCGTGAGAGAGAAAGAGATAAGACAAGTTATCACATGATATCGCACCAATTTTAGGTATGTAAGCATGTTTTCCGTCTCCCGCGTCTCCGGGGACTCCGCTCACTATGTTTTGTTATGCAAGATAACTCAACGGTGTATGAGATTATATCCTATATTTTTATTGATAAGAACTCTGCGAAAAAGTGATAATACAAATGAAAAAAATATTATGTCGACATGTGCTATGAATGGATTTATAAATACTTTAGCCTAGCCCTAGCCACGCCCGAGTCAGGCAAAAATACTGGTTACACTGTTTCGCAAAGCTATCTGATGTATTATTGCTCTGAGGCTGTATCTAATTAAAATCCTTATAATTATCATCATGGCGATTTCAAATTTAAAGAGCAGGTAACCATGCCAAATCTTTTTGGTGGTGACAGTTGGACATTAAATCAAATAGCTTTTACAAGCCCTGGCTTACACAACAAAATTAATTTTAATTAATGTGTTAAGGAGGAATGCTTCCTTTTCTAACTCTTCTATTTTCCGCGTTCATTCTACTCCGAGATTCACAGATTTATTTTCCAAGCCCTGGCTTATATAACCCAACATCAAAATTAATTTTAATTAATTTGAGAGGAACGTTTCCTTCTCTTACTCTTCAATTTTCTGCGTTCCTGCTACTCCAAGATCCACAGATTTATTACCCGTCGGATAACGATCGATATCTCAACGCATCAGTGAAGTTACTGAGAGGAAGTCTTGCCTTCGCAACCCATTGTTTGGCCCACGAGAAGAACAATGGAATTTCGCTACCCAACGTCTACTTTATTTGAGATCTTTCGCGTTCAGAACTCTGTACATAATGCGCTCAGGCTGAAAAATCGTTACGAGTCTACTTTCTTATGTAAAAGAACAAACCTATCATAACAATCTGAGATTGCACGGTAAGCGAAGAATCCCTTTTATGACTACCTGTGTTTTTCATAATTTTAATTTTAAACAGAAACAATCCCGCCCTTGAAAATGGAAAAGTCTAAAGCTAAATAAAACAATCAAGACTTTAATATAAAACTTATCTTTTACAAAAACAGCATCCGTATGTGATTGCCTTGCTGGAGCAAAGCACCGTTAGATAGGTGAACCAGACGAAGACATCCTTAAATAACATTTAGGCAAAGGCATGCACTCCATATAGGCACAAAAGCACTGCCTACCCTACCGTAGTCGCATAAAAATATTAATAAAATTCAATAATAATAATAATTAACAGAAGAAGCCAGAAAATAAAAAAAAGACAATGGCCACAGCCGAGATTCGAACTCGAATCCTCTACTCTATTCAGGAGTACAGTTTCAATTAATTCAGCCATTGGAACCCTATTAGAAACCGACATTTTTAATCGATCTCATACTTTTCATTGAAGATTATTGATATTATTTTTTCATTTTTTTCCTCCGATTTGGCTGCCACCTTTGTAATGATAAATAAAGCTTTACCCGAGCACATTGAATACCTAGATGGTGTCTTGGATAAATATATATTTTTTTATTACAGAAGATCTTTTGACTTCTTACAAAGTCGGGAATTAAAATTGATTTATTAATTATATTTGTTTAGATGATATGAATCTACACGTCTACAAAAAAACGCGCGAAGTTCACCTAATCGCACCGCCGCGAGGGCTCCATAGACCGTCCTATTATAACGTGTCAAAAGCAGTTACTACATATGCCCAAACGCCGCCAACATCAGAATAGATTATTCTATGTTCACTAGACTTCACAAAATATGTATGCATGTATGCTGTGAGCTGTGTGCACGTTCAAGTGGCTCGATTATGTTAGTATCTCTGTAAGTGTATAGGCAGTGCTTTTACAGAACAAATACAATACCAATCAGTGACATCTATTGGTACCTATATTTATTATCAATTAATTCACTGTTTACTTACTACCTGACCTGACCAAAAAATCTTTGCACTGTACTGAATTGAGGATTGTAAACCGTATTTAATAATAGCTAACCTGTTTCATCAAAGTTGTGTAAGATAATATGAATTAAATTTTTGCAATTTTCTGCAAATTCACGAAATCACAGACTGTGACTGTGTTTTTGGGAATGGCCAAGCACATTTTCGAGTTGCTTGAAAAATTGAAAAAACCTGACCTTTTTTAACATCTATTCTTCCACCAAATTAATCCAACCGTGACTTTAAACTTAACTGGCATCTTCTAACTCACTAACTGACCGAGTTACTCGACACTTAAAATTACTAGAATGACGACACTGGCCTGACAATACGATTTTTAATAACTGTATCAGTACGCAGAATACCTTTGGCGCAAGCAGCGATTACCCAGCCGTTGCAGGCTGCAGACTCCGCAATAGCGTGGGATAATTCCGCAGCCGTTTTGGATTGTGCAGTGTGTTGTCGTTGCTAATATAACAATCTTGATCTTGATAGCAGATGCTCTAACCACGAGACACTCGGTAATGAGACTGGGGGTAGCGGGTTGCGACTTTACAATGCCGTTGTTGATGGGCTGAATAGCTGATAGGCTGATAGGCAGGCAACTGTCGCGGAGAAACTGACTGGAGTTACGCGGTACGAATTCAGTATATATATATATATATATATATATATATATATATATATATATATATATATATATATATATATATATATATATATATATATACATATAATTTTGTACAAATATATATATATATTTTTGTACAAAATTATCATTTTTTACTTGTACAAAGTCTAGTTTCTAGTCAATGATAATTACCTCCCTTATTAAGAAAGTTTTCGTGTATGCATTTGTAATATGCCATGGGTTATGTCTCAGAGCAATAATATAATACCAGGAGGGAGCGCTAGTGTTTTTTTAAATTATATTTGTATAAGAATACCGCACAAGAGTCTCAACTGCCCCCTAGAGCCAGTGAGACTATGGCATCCCCAAAATAGGGTATGCTGTGAAGCTGAAGGTACTGGGAAGGGGAAGGAGATTGAAAAATGGAAGGTTGGGAAGTACCTGGCTATTCAGATCTGGTCACCAAACACGACTAAAGCCATTTCAAGCAACGTTTCGATTCTGAATGGTGGTATTTCACCAGGGCGATATTTAGAGTATCTACCACCCTGGAGCGTGCCGCAAATATACTTTTTATTTATTTTTTACGAATTAAATGTGTTATGACACATATTAATTAAATAAAAGTTATTGGCGCACGCCGGGTTTGAACCCGCGACCTTTGAATTCGTAGTCGAGCGTCTTACCACTCGACCACGGAGGCCGTCATAGTGTAGTCGGTATTGATGATTTTTGCCTGACTGGGGCGTGGCTAGGGCTAGGGCTAGGGTATTTATACATCCATTCATAGCACATTCAACATAATTTTTTTGTTTATTTGTATAACCACTTTTTTACCGTATTGTTATGAACGAAAATGTAGGATATAACAAAAAAAAACGTTGAGTTCTGTCTTGTTATGTCGCGGAGGGTGGTGGGCGGAGTCGCCGGAGACGCGGGAGACGGAGAAAATGCTTACATACTCACGGCTTACGACGCTAAAACCCGGAGAAAGTGATTTATCGTAAATTTGTATATGTTGGGTAAAAAATAGAAGAAAAATGCTGTGCAAACGGTCTCCGCATCAAAGAAACATAATTTAAAACAAGCTTCACTTGAAAGAAAACAGAGAAAGAGATATGTCTCTATTCCTCTGGACGGACCAAGTCAAAACCGAAACAATTTTGAAACACAGAAACTCTGGTAGAATTGGAAAAGTCTATTCGAGATAATTAAGATCACGATCTTTAATCATGAAGAAATATTTACGAAGAACAGATGCCTGATTGCCAAAAAGTAATCCTGAGAGATGTAGAGTTTGATTTATGTTAAAGTCTTTGGTTCGACTTTCTCTAAAAAAACAGTAATTAAAGTTCTTTCCAATAACGCAAACCAAGTTTCGATTCTTTAATGCAAAAAGTAATACTAATTACCAGTGTTTGTTGACAGAGTTGTGCGGCATTTTAACCTCTCTGTTTACTTGTGGAGATAATGATGTGATGATTAGTCGGCTAGTTATCGTGGGAGTCGGTGAGATTGATTTATCTTAGTGTATCGGTTCAACTTTCTCCCAAAGCAGTAATTACAGTTCTTTCTAATTGTGACTCAAACGGGTTTCCGATTCTTACAAACAAATACTAAAACTGACCGCCGGTGTTTGTTCTTGTTTGGCCATTGCAAATCAATCACCTTGACGCGTTCACACCTAGTAATTATCTGTAGACCCGATGAGATGTTAAGCCATGTATTGTTATAATCTGTGGTTACTGTTTACCATCAACATTTCCAGCATCCGATAATGATCTCCGCATGGACCGAAACACGCAGAGTTCAAATTGCCGTCTGATTTCTTTGTTGCTCTAAATACCACCTATTGTGGCTTAGCCGAAGGAGAAGATTGTAGGGGCCTTACGCGGACTACAGAGTGTTTGTAGTTTTTTTTCGAAAGTTTTCTTCGAAGATATGGTTTTCTTTGCCAAAGTATATATTATGCGACACCCATGGTAGAATCACGCTGCTCACAGCCAGTTGAGTTATGGCACCCTTTGTAATTGGAGAATGTTTCAAGGGGGGTAAGTGTGGGAAAGGGTGCAGAGGAGGGGTAAAGACATGTAAGTTTAGTACCTGGCTATTTAGGTCTGGCTTATTTACAGAAAAACTGTTGTGACTATGATGTTGGTGATATTTCTTTACGTATTCATAACCATCAAATTTGCGTTTGGGCAAATTAGACTGTTAGAAAAGTCTCAACCCTTTGTCGAAGATTAAAATATGTCATCTACCAACCCGGTAGATACTTAGAGCATTTATTTGTAAAATCAGTATTATTATTAAAAATATCGTCGCTGGAAAGGCAAAAGGGCTATAGCGCCATTTGGGGAAGATTACACCAGAGTACAATTTTATAAAAAAAATTTACAATACAATTCATAAGAATTCAGTACTTGGTTAGATTTAAAAAAAAAAAAATGACTCAGATAACTCAATACTCTTACTGAGTTACCTAAAGCTTTAAAAAGGTAAAAAAAGTCCCAAACTTGTTACGCTTGCGTCAAGACTTCTCTCAAATGGTAAATATATTTTAGATGGCCGAAGGGACACAAAAGTCTTCAGAATCAAACGAGAGTCAGAACTTTCGATGCAGAAAATAAAACTGATTGGAACTGCGTATTTAACTCATTTTTGACCAAAGTGTCTCTTCAGTCCCTTTCCAGTGAGAATATGGCACCTACTTCAAAATTTTATGGAAAAACAACCCTTAAAATGTAAAAAATGCATATAATAAAAATTAGTTCCTTCCTTCCTTAGCAGTGAACTTAATGCATCGCCCAAAACACACGATGTGTACACATAACCATAATGTTACTAAATCACTGTACTTGCAATTTATATTTTACTAGTGAAGCCAATAAATAATATAGGTCGCTTTAATCCACTCATTTCAAAGATAGAATAATGTCTACTTAAATACATTGTAGGTAGGTACTTTATTAGGTAGGTAGGGATTTGAAAATGTTTTCTAAAATTTTATAATTACAATTGATATCAATTTCAAATTCGAAAAGTTCACACCCGTATAGTCGTACGTAGTCACAAAGGAAATTATGTAAAGGTAACAATAATTGATATTTCTTAGTTCATCTGTAGACAGGGAATGTAAACGATTGGATTCTTTGACGGGCTTACCTGGTGTATAATTATTTAAGATCAAAGCGGATGCTGACGTAGATTTTTGTAGAGTGTAGAGTCGACAATGGGAAGTGGAAGGCACCTGATGATGCGATTAGAATCATTCCGAAGCGTTGGAACATGATTATCTAAACCAAACGGTTTACTTTGGTAAGAAAGTAGTGAAGGAATACAAATCTGGGAGACATTTTAATAATCATGTTAACCTTCTTAACGCGAGGTATCGATGTAAGAAATCATCGACGCTTTTTGATATTGATTCATATTATTGCCGTATACATACGATCAATTCAATACCATCTTGTTGGAAGACTTATACGATGCTTTAAATGACTTTGGCCATTTATGACAGTTCGTTGAAAGTAACTTATTGCACCTGCCTTCAGTTTTTGACGGCCTCCATGGTCGAGTGGTAAGACGCTCGACTACGAATCCAAAGGTCGCGGGTTCAAATCCGGCGTGCGCAAATGACTTTTTATTCAATCAATATGTGTCATTATACATTTAATTCATATAAAATAATATATAGCATATGACAAAAAGTAAATGCAAAGAATATACGACGCGAATATGAACGAAATAAGAAGTCGGGGACGCCCGAGGAAGACCTGGCACGATCAAACGAATCAAATACTTGAGTCAGGCGGGGGGAAGAATCAGAATAACAAAAGAGTATGTATGAGACGATGTGTGAAAATGAATTAAGCAAGGAGTGTGTGCTGAGACAAAGTTGTATGGCGGTCCGTCCTCTCTGGCTACCCCTGCGAGGAAACGGCGTGATGGTTAGTTAGTAAGTTAGTATATTTGCGGCACGTTTCAGAGTTATAGATACTCGAAGTATCGCCCTGGTGAAAGACCACCATTCAGAATCGCAACGTTGCTTGAAATGGCTTTAGCCGTGTTTAGTGACCAGATCTGAATAACCAGGTACTTCCCAACCTTCCTCTTTCTCATCTCTTTCACCACCCCACTACTTTAAACTTTACAAAATAGTATTACGTCAAACATAATGTCATGTCATAACACATTTAATTCATATAAAATTATATAAAGTATATTTGCGGAACGTTCCAGAGTGGTATATACTCGAAGTGTCGTCCTGGTGTAAAACCACCATTCAGAATCGTTGCTTGAAATGGCAATAGTCGTGTTTGGTGACTGAGTAGCCAGATACTTCCCAACCTTTCTCTTCCCCATCTCCTTCCCCTCTTCACTAAATTCAACCACATGACATACCCTGATCGAGGATGCCATAGTCTCACTGGCTCCAGACGGTCAGGAGCAGTTGTGACTATTGTATTGACTTGATTTTGACATATTCCAGAATCCTGAACCATAAATCAACAAAAAAGTGAAAAATTACGACAAACAGAATTTATCCTACCTTTCATCTACATTTTCCAGCGTGGGGTCCAGCCTCTTGATCTGCCCCACACATGACAGGACTTCCTTGTCATTCTGCACCCTGGAAGACAGCTGCTGAATGAGGGGAGGCAGCGCCCCCAGGGCTGGTCGGTCCAGAAGGGTGAGCACCGTCTTATTGTCGATGAGTCGTTTTTGGATGTCTCCTCGGGTCGTCGCCAGGAGGCGCTGGTGGGAGGATGAGGCGGGGTCTTGGTTAAGGGTGACGTTGGACTGGAACAAAAAACAACCCTTAAAATCTGGAAAACATTAACCAACACACTAATCATTAACTTCGTTCTTATATTAATTTTATTTCATCTTTTCTCTCATTTTTACAGCATTCACTCTGCTTTTATCCCTCCTCTGCCAGTTCCATGTCTCCCTGCCATATATCAGAATTAGTATAAGCAGTTCATTGTGGATTGCTAGCTTCGATTCTTTGGACATTTTTTTTATGTGTCGTCATCGTCTTGCGCGTCATATATTCTCTTGACACTTTTTTATCAGTCATCTGCTTTACACGTCCCAAACTATCTAAGCGTTTGATAAACTTAGGATAAATAAACAAGTTGGATCTACACTCGGAAAACATTCGCACATAGTTTTACAACACATAAGCCTCACACATCTGCTTTTGTCGTTCCTCTGACAGTTCAATACCTTTCTATCACACTAAGGGTTGGTTTCATATCTCAATTGTGGAATCTTAGTAATCCTAGAGTATTTTAATTGGATAGAAGATTAATGTGAATTATTTTATAACTTCTAGCTTATGAAATACGATATCGTTAAAATTTCACATCTCATTCGTAAATCTCACGTCTAATATTGACAAACGTGTCTGAGAGCACACACACAGCGTATAAATAACGGCATAAACCGGAAATTCCTTTTGAATTTTTCACCATAAAATCAATTATAAAGCCTTTTAAATCATTCTGATTAATGTTCGACAATTTTGCCTTGTTGGACCGGAGAAAGCGCGTGAAATAAAATTTATCTTCTTTACCTAGTTGCGTTGATACTTAATATTAATGGAGTAAATTTGGATCTCACCAAATTAATGCTCTGCTATAATTTATGACATTAATTTCGGCAATAGTAAGGTAGTTTATCAGGCATTTTGACAGGCTTTATCATGCGAACAATCCCATAACATTATAAGTAAATAATAAGCCACTATCGCTTTTATTATTTTACCAGTTGGCTCTCACGCAGATTTCAGATCAGATAGTTTTCAATCAAACACACCAATTAACTGTTGCAAATATATTAGTGATTGTTCATGAGAGCAATTGGGCTACATTTTTTTACTTGTCATATTTACACTGCTTGCATTTTTAGAATCGCTTACTTATAATACTTGAATATTAATGTTTTAAGTACCAACATACCGATATTCTTTATTAAAAAAAAGAATGCAGGACCCATTCCTCTGCTAGCTATAGCTATAGCAGATAACTTGACTACTTACCGGTCTGAGAATAATGGTGGTAACTGAATTTTTCATATTATGTTGTCATTAAATTATTGTAGAATTCTTTCTAATGTTCAGCTTTTGAACATATCCCACATTGTCTTCGATAAAATTGAATTGACCGCTTTCACCAAACGAAACTGTAGGTACCTACGTACCCTCAGTCAAATAAAAATTGTCCGGACAGTCATTGAAAATTTGATGTGTACCTGTGGATGAAAACTGCGCTTAGCTGGACGATACAGAGGTTGTGCTCTTGAGTCAATTCTCAACTCAGCGGTGCTTCGAAAACTGCTCTCTACCAAATCTCCATATTTTCTAACACAAATTATAAATCAGTCGAAGGGTTTGTGTCTTCGTATGAATAAAACTAGCCCTTGAGATGATGTTTCACAAATATTGGGCTAGTAATATAAAGCAGATTTTCTTCTGATAGTTTTCACTCACCAGTTCATCTAGTTTGTGTACAGCCGTCTTGTAGGTTTCTATGTGTTTCTGAAGTTCATTCTTGAGGGCCACGTGAAGGGAGATGAGGTCTCCACTGCTGTCAGCTGTCAGACCATGGGTACCTAAACCTGTTGACGAAAAAAAACTTTTTTTTTACAAGAAAAAAGAAAGCTAATAACAAGATTGATTACCCGAGAATAATGAAGGGGAAAATCTTTAAAAGCGAAGAATTTTACTATAGGAGTGTAATTGAATTAATATAAAAATAATCAGTAGCTGCAGACGATTGTGGTTTAAGTTATTGTCGGGACAAAAGACAAGAAGAAAATGAAATTAAGAGAAATTAATATAATAATGGTGGTTTGTGTTAAAGCAAATAAAAAACAAACAAAAAGTAAGAATGAATGTAAAATTAATACATTTTTTTTATAGGGAATACCGCCCAAGAGTCTCAACTGCTCCCAGCCGTCTAAAGCTGGATTCACACCAACGTCCGGATCCGCTCAGTGACGATATTGTTCCGCATGAGAGCTTATTGATATGGTATGAATATCAATCAAGGAGTATGTGCCAAGACAAAGTTGTGTGGCAGTATATCCTTCTGCCCACCCTTGTGATATTTAACTACTTAGTTAGTTAAATAATTATGTCAAAGTGTAAAAATACTTACATCGCAGTTTTTTTTATTAAAAACCTATTTTTATCACTAAATAATATATTTAATGATTATTAATTATTCAATTCAATTTCATTATTCATTTTAAAAACATCACGAAATAAATTTTGAAGGCGTTTTTAAAGATATATAGAAAAAATGTATATGGAATGTACAAAAAACAGAGTACAATGCATATACTCGTATACTTAGACGAAATCTTATAACTAAACAATATAGATAAATAGTAAATAGAAGTTAAGCAAGCAGCAATAAAGCTTGCTGTTCAAAGGATTAACAACTCCAGAAATGACCTCATCATGGAATCCCGTCAGCATAGAAGCGCATTGGAGTAAATTATTGGCCCCATCTATCTTAACGCTGCCAGGATGGACTCCCTCTTGATGGAGTTTTGCAGCAATGAGGCCTAATATCCTCCATTAATATTTTTTACTTGTATTATTCAAATTTTTTATTCTATTTATTTATTAATTTTTTCTCATGAAATTCTGTTTATTTTTTATTTGTTAACATTATAATTACTATGTATTGATATCAATTATGGAAGGTATTGCATTGCACTACTCTTGCATACCTTCCGGAATAAAACATTATTATTATTAAAGACAGTTTCGCTGACGCAAAAGATGTCGATATCCGAAGCGATTCGATTCAACAGCAAGAGTGCCCTCCCCACCGGCATGGCCATTGGCAAGTGAGTCCTGCAGGCCGGGAGATAAAACAGTCTATGCTGTCGATGACGGCGATAACCATCGGGAACACAAAAGTTAATGCTCTCCATGATAGCTAAGTTTTCGAAACGTCCACGTATCAATTTGAAGAAATGGGTGACGATGTACGCATCCCTTCTGAAACGCAGACAGTTCGTTCCGAGCATACCTAAGAGAAAGTCAGTCGGATAGAGCCACGGGTAGTAACCGTACTCTCTCAAGTAGAGAAATCTCAGAAATTTCTTCTGAACCATCTCCAACATGAGGGAGTATTTCTCTCTTGGAGCATTATATGTTCCTGTGAAAAGTGATGGCTTAGGTTAAGCCTGGAACATATGAAGATGAGTAAACTAGACAAAATGGAGTAAAGTCAAAAAAAATATATGAAGAATTACAGGTTTCAATAAAAACGATAATTTAAGTTGAAGTAAAGACGGAGGAAATGAAAAAAAATACAAGAAAGAGGAAAGTTCAAGTAAAAATCAAGAAGAATGATGATAAATTTATATAAAAACTTGGTTATAGGCCTCTCCAGAAAGTGGTATTTTAGATTAAAGCAGAGATACCTTTCTCCAGAAACTGAAAGTTTAAGCTAAATAAGAGACCTTAGATAGCGACTCAACAAAAAGAAATAGAATGAAGTCTAATGAAGATATGTGACATGTCACAAAAAATGGTGATTTAGACGAGTAGAAAAAAGAAGATAGAGAACACATTTATATAAAGACTTCACGAAATACAGGTTACTGCAGAAAGTAATACTTTATATTAATGGGCTAGAATACTAGAAAAAAAGGATTAGAAAAAACTAACGTTAATAAAGACATGCTACAGAAAGTGATGATCGAGGTTAAAGTAGAGGTTTGAAAAAAAAGTTTAGTACGCCAGGAGGCTTCTTTCATTTTGATATTCTTCTGTTTTTTTTTTTTAAATATCGGAAAGCCTTACAGTCTGTTGCAATTTTTTAACCTCGCACATTTTGCAGCAAGCTGCAATCTGTGGCATTAGGTATAATAATAATATAAAACAGTGAGTTTATATATCGTAGTTTTGTGATAGTTCACCTTAAGAGCGCTTCACACTAAATTGCCCAACCCAATATAACAAGGAGAAAATAATATGAAATATGTATACGAGTACAAATTAAAACTATCTAAAATCATGATTGTTATCATAATTCGTGAGAATTTTTTTTCAGATATGGGTAAAACAGTGCATATGTCACAATTCTTTAATTTTTCAGGAGAGGTACAGTTAATTCCTCACCACCTTAGTTTCTTAAAACGAGACTTTACGTAATTTGTATGTATAAATTAAATGCACAAAATGTAATGCTCGAGTTGTATCTCTTTACTCGAACTTCCTTTTACCTTTTAAAGTAAAACAGTATCCCTAACTCGTTTTTGGATTTTGAAAAAATAAGTTAACTAAACTGCTTCACTCTCATGTTTACTCTTCTGTTACTCCTGACATGGACCGACTCAAGCATTTGATCCTTGTACGGTGATTTTTTAATAATATTAATTATTCTGATATTGCTTGAAAATATAAAGCAATAATGAAGGTAATTCTACCACTTTTTACACTTTTAATATTTCAAAATATAATAGCCGGAAAGGCAGAAGGGCCATTTTAGAAAGTTTACACCAGAGCACTTTAAAGTTTTTTTTGTTTCACAATAAAATTCGTAAGTCTTCTGTAGCTGGTTGTATTTTGAAATAAAAGTTAACTCAGGTAACTCAATGTCGCTTAAGCACTTTTGCCTTTCCAGCGATGATATGACGCGCAAGACGATGACGACAAATAAAAGAATGTCCAGAGAAGCGAAGCTAGCAGTCCACAATAGAGTGCTTATACCAATTGTATGGCAGAGGCATGAACCTGGCAGGGGAAGGATGAAAGTAGACTGAATGCTGTATTAAGGCATATGTGGGATAAAACCAAGTATGACCGTGTTAAAAAATGTGGATATCCAAAAATAATGCAAGGCTGATGTAAGCGTAATGAACAGGATCAAGAAGGGAGGCTTAGATGGTTTAGGCATGTATAGCGAATGATCTAAGAAAGGAGTGTGAAAATAATATTTGACGCAAAAGTAAACGGAAGAAGAAGTCGGGAACGCCCGACGAAGACATGGCACGATCAAGTGAGTCAAATACTTAAGTCGGGTCATATAAAGAGTAAAATTAACAGAAGATTATTTCATACGTCTCATAGACGATGTACGAGTGTGCAAGTGAATAAAGCAAGGAGTGTGTGCCAAGACAGAGTTGTATGGTGGTCTGTCCTCTCTGCCCAACCCTCCGGTAAAACGGCGTGATGGGTAGTTAGTTAAAACGATGAAAGAAGATGTTGGAGATGCCTCAGAAATACAAAGTTCGATCAAATACAGCATTAGATGCAGAATGAAAAACTGCATGTTTAACTAATTTTTGACTAAAGTGTCGCGCCTTTTTGCTATTCCAGTCACAATATACCTCTTCACCTGAGTGCCACAATAATGCTATTTATGTTAAAATACCTGAAGGTCGTAAAAATCTCTTCAGAATTCCATTTGTTACCTTGCACCGCCTTGTCCAGCTCCCTTCTTCTCGTGACCAGCAGATCTCTGAGTGGCGGATGCCAGCAAGCAAGCTCCCTCGCGAGCCCTCCGCACCTCTGCCGCAGGCTGGCGTCCTGCTGCCTGCTGAAGAGTCTGACCAGCCTCCAGGCCACCAGCTCTGGCTGGACATCTGGTCTCGGCACCACTTCTACGGTGCATAATCTGGAACAAGCAAGAGTTATATGAGACTAGTGATATTACTTTGATCAGAAATGATTTACCTGTTCATATTGTTGGATTTTAAAAGTCCATCATTATAAATTAACTAATTAAGAATTGGAATTTCTCTTGTTTTTATTTTTATAAATTTACGCTCACAATCACTTCCATTAATTCGTTTAGAATCTTATTATTTTTTATAGTAAATACCGCACAAGAGTCCCAACTGCTCCCAACCATCTAGAGCCAGTGAGACTATGGCATCCCCCATAGGCTGAAAGTAGTGTGAAGGGGAATGAGATGGAGAAGAGGAAAGTTTGGAAGTACATGGCTATTGAAATCTGGTCACCAAACACGGCGAAAGCCTCCGAGGTCGAGTGGTAAGACGCTCGACTACGAATACAGAGGCCGCGGTTTTAAGCCCGGCGTGCGAAAATATTTTTAATGTAATTCATATGTCATTATACATTTAATTCAGGTAAAATTATATGTATAATGTTTGCGGCACGTTCCAGAGTGGAAGATACTCTATTTATCGCCCTGGTGAAAGACCACCATTCAGAATCGCAACTTTGCTTGAAATGGCTTTAGCCGTGTTTAGTGATCAGACCTGAATAGCCAGCTACATTCCGACCTTCTTCTTCCCCATTCTAGACGGTTGGGAGTCTTGTGCGGTATTACCTATTTACTATAAATGACTTGAGTTTATTATTTCTAATTTTGAAACTGTTAATTCGTGGTGGAATTCCATTTTAATGATTTAATAAAACAAATGTATAACTTTATTCCACTTTTATTTTATGACTGGACCGGTTTCAGCCTATGACGGCCATCTTCAGACTAGTACAAGTTGTTGTTAAGTTGTTGTTACCCTTGAGTTTGATTATGATTTCCACAATTTACAAAAAAACATGTTTACTCTTACAAGAAAATGCGATTTTCGACTTAAGCTTTTATATCAAGCTCGCAAGGTATTATGGCTTTTTTAAACGTATTTTCAGAAGAGTGAAAATTTCACAAAAACAGTTTTGTAAAATTTTTGCTAAGTATCATGTAGGTACCTACTTAAATGAAATTATGAAATAAATACTCTCAACAAATTGAGACGAATATAAAAAAAATAATCATCCGAATATTACAGTTATTTTATAATAATCGTTATCAGATCTGTCGATGTAGGTTTAGGAAAAAAAAACAGTTGTTATTTTTAAAACGGTCAAATAACAATCACGAAGAACTTTGGGTACTTGTACGTTAAAACGGTTATTTTCTGGTTCTAAAAAGCTATTGTCGTGATTAAAATTGAACAAATATAAATAATAATCGAAGCATTTTATCCTCGTCTAAACCGCTTCCGAGAATTAATACAAATACAGGTATTTTGGCCTTCCTAACGGTGAACAATTATAGCCCGAACCAAGTCACAATCGTTTGGTAAGGAATGCCCAATTGAGATGAAAAAATACACGCATTCCTCTGTAAGAATGAGCTGCCGGTCCGTTTTCTATACCTGTAATTACGTTTTTATTCGGGGAATCGTAAAATTAGGTTTCACAGAAGAGCGTGAACCAAAACATGCCATCTTTTTTAGTCGAGTGGTAAGACTCTCGACTGCGAATTCAGAGGTCGCGAGGTCGAGCCCGGGGTGAGCAATTATTATTCATTTATTTAATATGTGTCATAACACATTTAATTGATGAAAAATAATATACTACTAGTTTAGTCTTGATACACACGTCCAAAGGGATGCGGTGAATAAATCTTGAAGTAGCGTAATCTGAATTAAATTTCCAACCTTTTTACGTGTGAGCGAAAATTAACAGTGTTGTTTTTGCAGACATAAGCGCTCCACATGACGATCTAACGAATCGTATACAGAAGACGGCTTAGCGTATTAATACTATCAGATAACGCCTATTTAGGGGTATTATAATATGTATTTACATGGCCAGCAACGGGGCGCACCTAACAGCCGAGCAGAGGAAGGTATTCCCCGCGGGAAAGGTGTTTCTAGCGGGAAAGGAGGAATTTGCCGCTGACACTTCGGTTTACCCTTCGTGACGGAAAACACCTCTTGTTTTGTGATTACTTACGTCAGCGTGTTTAAATTCGTAAATAAACGTGATCTATCTAACCTTAAAGACTATAATAATAGTATATTTGCGGCACGTTCCAGAGTGGTAGATATACCAAGTATCGCCCTAGTGAAAAACCACCATTCAGAATCGAAAAGTTGCTTGAAATGGTTTTAATCGTGTTTGGTGACGAGATCTGAATAGTTAGGTACTTCCCAACCTTCCTCTTTCCCATCTCCTTCCCCTCCCCACTACCTTCTGCCTCACGAAATACTCCTAGTGGGGATGCCATAGTCTCACGGGGTTTAGACGGTTGAGAGCAGTTGTGACTCTTTTGCGGTATTCACGTAAAATAAAATTTAATAAAAAGCTTAATTTTTGTAGAGTTTTTTTCAAAGATAGGATTAACTTAGTAATATAATTAATTGTACATTAAAGCTGACAATGTACAAATCAAATTGATTTGTATTTAGTTTGGAGGCCAACTTTGCTCTGAAGCATCTAAAGCTGCTTGCAGATTTTTTTCACCGTTTTTTTGTTTAACTTTTGACTCAACCAGACGCAAGTGCTTTTACAACATATTTGACGCTGACAGACGAGCCTGTACAATTTGAAAGTCTGCCTAACTGTTGAGTTCGGCAGCCACCTCTGGTCGGGAGCACCCATATATCTGAAGAATACCTACTGTTGATTCTTTGTTAAACGATCAATCCTTTTGATAGATTTCGTATCTTAACGGACGATTGCAATCTTCAGAATATAGACGTCTGGCTGAAATTTTGTGTTTGTTTTATGGTTATTTCAATGGAAGGTGCTATAAAACAACATCACTGATACCTTCGGCTTCGGTGCACAATCGGAAAATACGCAAAACGCGTACCCTACGTATATTTGTGCACAGTTGGCGTATGTCGAATGAGAATGCTTTGTTTTCCAAGACTCGCTTTTCTCGACAGATTTTTCGGATTTTGTGTTTGCACCCTCCCACAACTTGGGCATTAAGGCCCAAGTCCACTCCGTCATCTTCTTTAAAAGTCTCTTATGTGCAGTTAATGCAAAAATAACCTTTTTTTGCCAAAACACGAACAACCCACAATCGTTGTGGAATGACTTAAAAGCAGTAATTCAGGTAAATCTCTTTATTTCATCTAATTCCTAATGCTTTGTTTACACGCCATTTCGAAATTATTGTAGAACATTATTACAACTTATTTTGTATATGTATTTATAGTAAGAGTATGATGAGATTTTGCCCCAGATCTTAAGAATTTTGATGAACCTATGTAATTTGTCAACACCGTAAATATAGTTATTATGTGTTTTTGAGTAAGTACAGAAGGAATGAATGCTTTCGGTGATTAATACATTTTTTGACATAGTTTCTAGGAAAGTTAATACAAAAATTCTATTTCTAGTAAATAGGTTAAAGTTCATCAAAAGCTAATGGAAAAAAAATAGTATACGAATTTGAACTACTTTGTCAATTATTTCCATTTCCTTCAATACTCTTTAATTCTGGTAATTTATTTATTAAAATAAATAAAGAAATAACTTTGTTTAAGACCACGAATATTATTAAAATTTTTATGGCCGACCGGTTTCGCTTAGCCTAAGCATTATCAGGGTACAAAATTAATGTAAACAAAAAAAAATGAAGGGTGCAGTTATAAACACAGATAGAGGGAGAACCAATTATAAAATGAAATAAAAAAAACAATAAAATAATATATTCATGAAAAGCATTTACTTTGTGGCTTCCATATTTATAAATAAAACAGATATTTGTTTGTAACCACTTTTGTTTTTCATTATTATTATTATTTTATGTATTTTTATAATAAAAATGGTTAAAAACAAAGTTTATCTGTTTTATTTACAATTTAATAACATTTAAATTATAACAAAATAAAAGAGATAAAGAGACAGATAATATAAATTGAAAGAAACAAAACGTACAATGAGAAGGTGATTAAAGAATAATGATAAATTTTATGAGTTTACAGAAAATATACCCAATATTGGACTACTGGACAAATTTACCTGTTTATTAAGAATATGAATATTGATTTGAATGGCTTTCTTTATTTCTAGTGCGTCTAAATTGTTTAATCTGATGCCATGATATTTTTTGTGAAGAATATGAGCACCGGTGCTTTTATTGAGGTATGATTTAATTTTTAATTTATTTATTATTCCTCCATTCACAAAAAGTTGTTTAAGAAGCCATTGTTAAAGAAATTAATATTTGACATCATTTTTCTTACCTTTGCACGAATTAAGTTCCATTACGTCGTTACACTTAACAATGTTTGAAAATACATAATAATAGTGATTGTTAAACGTTTTTATTTTATCACTAAGTTACCTGATGGAATTTCTGCTGAAATGGTTTTTTATTGAAAATTTATAATGATAGTAATTTAAAGAATGTCTCTTTAGTAACTGAGACAACTGAGACCACACCCAAAGTTTCTAATCTACTATTTCCTCTTACGAAACCATTATTAGGAACTCCGATTTCCAAAGATAGGCCCTACTGGAAGGCAATGATACGTTGATTTTATTTATTCAACACCCTCCGGGCAAAAGAAGACGTGGAAAAAAACAAAGGCGATGCCACTTTTGCTATCTTAATTCTCCAGAATATGTTTTAATAAATATAGGTTCTTCTGAGGAATAAGGAGGAATAGTCAACCATGGACACTAAAAAAACCGATTTTGTTGAGGAGTTGACGTTTTATCTCTTTCAATTCTTAGTATTTTTTTTTAGTTTAATGTTGTACCTTGATCGCTTTCTATGAAAACATATGTTTTTTATAAATTTCAGATAGACAACATCCTTCAACTCTTGCAAAAATAACTATGTCTAGTACGCACATGAGATTCTTGAGATAGGTGGTCTCAATCTAATATAGGAAAAGTCCTCGAGCCCCAAAAGATCTCAGTTGATGAGGATTGAACTAGTGGTAAAGGTGCCAGCTGAACGTCTATCAAATAATAGAAGAAGACATCTAGTCAGTCACCTCAGTCAAGAGGAAAACAAATAATGCAGAAGCTGAGAATGTATAAATGCTACAGAAGTGATGCAAGATAGGGATGCTCGGAAGAGCCTTGTTGAAGTAATGGGAAGGAGTGCAGTATGATGATTACCAAAATGATTGGTAAATTTAATATTTGATATTGAATGTTTTCAAATATATCATGGCAAATTGCCTTTTTAATGGCATTCGTTTAGCACATTGCTCGGTCATTACATATTATATTCTGTTAATGAAAGTGATTTTCACTTTTGAGATCAGCAGCGTGTCATTTATTCAAATTCGAGATGAAATCTCAGACAGGTACTAAGTAAGCATGCGTTGTTTAAATAGCTGGGCAGTTTCTCTATTTTAATGTGCATTGAAGTGTATGCTGTGTCAATAACGTACATTTACTTGTTAATTAAGTTTGACGGTGGGATGCTGGGTCTGTTTTCTATCATTGACATAACTGTAAAATAGTTTTTTTTAAATATTTAAACAATATCAATAATCAACAACACAAATATGAAACATAAAAAGAGAATGGTCACAACCGAGACATAAACTCGGATTCTCTACTCTATCCGGGAGTAACGCTTCAACCAATTCAGCCATTGGGACCTTATTAGAAACCGAAATTTTGTATCTATATCAAACTTTTACTTGGAATATTAATATTATTTTTTCATTTTTTCTCTGATTTGGCTGTCATCTTTGTAATGATAAACAAAGCTCTACCGGGGCAGATTGAATACCTAGATGGTGTCTTGGATAAATCATTTTTTTTAGTCACGGAAGATCTTTTTGACTTCTTACAAAGTTGGGAATTATAATTAAAATTAGATTGAACTTTAAAGCATTAATGCTTATTTTAGACATTGTTTTGTTTTGTATTTTTATTTGGATGTATGCAATTTTTTTTTTTCACACATCTAGTAAGAAAAACATTTATACATTTCACAATAATAGAACAAAGAATATAAGGTTCCTGTACAGCAGATATAAATTAAAAATTTTGTAATCTTAAGAATCACAGGTTTTTTTTAAACATATTCAGCACAAATTCTACGAAAAGTGCCAAGACTTGAGGCTTCTTTTAAGGCATTTGGAAGACTATTAAAAAGTTTTTGGCCTTTATAAAACACGCTGTTTTGAGTACACACAAGTTTCGTTTTGGGAAGCCTAAAATCAAGACAACTTCTCGTAGGATAATTGTGAATATTTACATTATTTATAATATTATTTAGCAGATATTTAGGGAGCATGTTATTTATAGACATGTCTCGGTTGTTACCACTATCTTTTTATTTTAGGGCTTTTTCTGTTTCATATTTGTGTTGTTGATAATTATATTTAAATACTAAAAAAAACTTATTTTATTTGTTAAATTCAAATATGTTGACGTAATCGTCTCTTCTTGATATAAAGTGTACATGGATAAGTTGTGCTAATTCTAGACAAATAATTAAAAAAAAATTATAGTTTTTGTGTTCAATTTGTAGAACTCCATTTTAATTTTTATATAATTTAATTGAATTAAATTTAATATAATTTTTATTGAGTTCTGCTATTTTCAGTTTTTTATTTTTAGTGACAGCTGTTTCGGCGTTTAAGTTTCAGTTTGACAATGGCCTTAAACGCCGAAACAGCTGACACTAAAAATAAAAAAACTGAAAATAGCAGAACTCAATAATAGTTATTTTAAATTTAATTCAATTAAATTATATAAAAAAAATAATTAAATTATTATAATTGTTTACTTCGGTGGGTTTGAATTTGCGACATTTTTTCAGGGAAGCAACAGCCGTGAACATTCATCTACAGAAACTGCCAATGCTATATCGAACTAAAATTGAAAAACCGACCGAATACTAAACAGCAAACCAATCAAAACGAAGAAACGTGAGCTTTATTATTAGCAGGAAATAATATTTATTTATTTATTTGTTTGCGGTTGTCCGCGGCGGTCTATCATCCGCTAATCATTAGTAGACAATAATCAGATATTACTTTCTAAGGTGTCGCTTTCATAAGATAATGATAATAAATAAATAACTAATAATCACATCACCATTTTGAGATACCTCCTCTCGATGAGACGTTTCTTTTTACTGAGATCTTTTCTATCGCAAATCGATGAGAAATTCTCCATTATTTTTCATTATTATTGGGTGATATGATTTCTTTTGTGAAGCTATCACGATTTTTTAAACACCAAGGCAATAACTTAGATGCGCCATATTACTGATTAGATTGTATCTCTTCAACGATGGCATTATTATTGGTCTGAATAACAGAATACAAAATGCGACTCTCTTGCAAAATCAGAAAGTTGGTTAAGGATTAGATTGTAAAGAAATTTAAAACAGTTTTTTGTTATTTAGTTTTTATATACCGGGTAATAGCTGAGTGGAAGAACGCGTCAGATTCCCATTCAGGCGTCATGGGTTGAATTCCTCTACTAGCTAAGTCGTCCATTATTCCACAAGCAACATCTTCCGCTTATTAGGATGGTAGTAGGAGTTTTTTTTTAAATTCTTAACCTGGAAATGTTTGTCTTTCTTTTTTCGAAAGAGGAAGAGTAATGTAAGGGCGTAACTCGCTATTCAGATCTAGTCATTAAACAAAGCTAAAATTATTTTGAGCAACCTTTAGTTTATGAATTAATATTGCAAGTATTACCCTCTCTGAATGTGGCGCTTACGATTGTTATTTGTTAGTAGGTAACTAACTAACTAATTAACCATCACGCTGTTTCAAGGGGTAGGCAGAGAGGACGAACCGCCATACAATCTGTCTTGGCAAACACTCCTTGCTTCACTCACATTCATACATCGTCTCGTACATACTCTTTTGTTATTCTGACTTTGGACATGGCCCGACTCAAGTATTTGATTAATTTGATCGTGCCATGTCTTGCTCAGGTGTCCCCGACTTCTTCTTCCATTCGTTTCGCGTCATAAATTCTTTTCACACTCCTTTCTTTGTTAATTCACTCTACGTGCCCAAATCAGTAGGTACGAATGATTTTCAAATCAAACATTGATATGAGGTTAAACTCTGCTTTAGGGGCTTTATCTCTGGGCAGGATAACTTGATTTCGATTCCTTAAGAAGTAAAAAATACACACTTTAAGTATTTGTTAACGCCATTATTTACCACAGCAAGGAATAAAGACTTTACGACGTAGAGTATTTCATTTGACTGATAACACAGTTGTGTACGCGCTTTGAAACTGCAATGTGATTTTTGTATGCTTCAGCAGTTTTTGTTCAAGAAAGGCGGAATTTTCAATATTGTTTTGGCGAAAGTGAACTTGTACGCAATCTTGATGGATCGTGTGAACAATGTCAACGATTTGGTGGATTATTAGTGTTTCCTTTGGTTAAATCAATAATATTACAATAGTATTGACTTTAAATGTTGCAATTATATCATAATATATTATTGATTTAGGATACCTATTTAATTATCAAAGCGTGAACAATTTTTTTTTAAGTTCCCTTGTGGTGAAATTCTTAACTAAACAGCGCTAAAAACATTGTTCGAAACCAAAAAAAATAATTTAAAAACCCGGGGAACGATTTACCATCCTTATAAAAAATCACGTAATGTAACTTGAGTTTTTAACTTTATTCGACTATTTTTTATTTAAGACTTGACCGGTTTCACCTTATGACAGGCATTTTCAGACTGAAAATCAAATAGTGAATTCAAAAATAGCCAACTGTTAAAAATAAAGCTGACCAAACTATATATTTTGTATAATTAAAAAAAAAACCACAAACGCATCCCGTGTAAACCGTCTCCCAGAAGGTAATAAAACTACCCAAATGTATTTGTGAAGGTATGGTAAAGCCACCTCTGTCATAAAACTAAAATCCTTAAGTCACAGATGATTCACTGTGAATATCAATATCCATCCCCTCCGGACCTAATAGTTGATATTCCATTGACTTACTTAAAATTGTACCAGTCTGAAGATGCCCTTCATAAGGTGAAACCGGTCAGGTCTTAAATAAAAAAAGTGGAATAAAGTTAAAATTTTGGTATTATTAAAATCATTAAAATGGAGTTCCACCACGAATTCACAGTTTAATTAGAAATAATAACTTGAGTTGCCAAGAAAAAAAATTAAGTTGCTTTAATCCACCCGTTACAAATATATAATGATGTCTGCTAAGACGCATTACAGGTACGTACTTTATTAGGTTAGTAAAAGTAAAAAAAAAATGATAATTTCAATTAATATTAGTTCAAAATTGAAATTAGATTCAATTTAAGTTCGATTACAAAAACTACTATATTTTGCGGCAGTTCAGTTGAAAAGTTGAACTTCAAAGCCTACAAAGAAGTAATTTATTTCAATTGAAGTTCGACTTCAAAGTACTTCGATTGAAAGGGTCGATATCCTTTGTCCGTTCTTTTCGCGATTTTGTGGGCGAGGAAGGTTCCAGTTATTTTCACTTTTAAATCTCTACCGACTAGTACTTTTATTTTGGCGAGGAACTTTTGTCGGTTTGCTAGCACTTTTCGAAAAAAACACCAGGAACCGGTTCCAAAAAAGAACTGGATAAATAACCGGTTCCTCGAACCGCAACACCCTTAATTCTGATGTTGACTTCATCTCTAATTTCAAATCTCTCTTTGGCGAGTTCGACTTCAATTAAAGTAGTCACTGTGAAGGGTTCATTTTAAAGAACTAGCAATTCGTGAAGCATTCACAAAACGTTGAATTTTTTCCCAACGCTAATACGGACGTATTTACTAATGAAATTATTTATAATTAATCAATGACGTATACACAAAATGATACCACAATGTCACGTGCATCCGAATATAATTAAAATAATTTATAAAACGTCTACCAAAAAGAGAAAACAAATACAAAACACGGAAATTCTACAGTGCCCATCAATTAAATTCAAGCAATAAAAAATATTTACCATTTCCTGTACGAACGTTGCAAGTTTTAAAATAATTAACACATTTTCTTTCTGGAGATATCTCAATTGTTTCATCTAGGTAGGTGCCTGTTTACATTATTTCTGTGTGAAAAAAATATAGGTCGAGTGGTAAGACGCTCGACTACGAACCCAAATGTCGTGGGTTCGAGCCCGGAAGGCGCAAATAACTTTCATTTAATCAATATGTGTCATAACACATTTAATTCATATAAAGTAATACTACAGTATATTTGCAGCACGTTCAAGAGTGGTAGATACTTTGAGTATCGCTATGGTGAAAGACCACCATTCAGAATAAAAAAGTTGCTTTAAATGGCTTTAGCCGTGCTTAGTGACCAGATTTGAATAGCTAGGTAATTCGTAACTTTCCTCTTCCCCATCTCCTTCACTCCTCACTACCTGCAGTCTCACAACATACCCCAATTGGGGATGCCATAGTTTCACTAACTCTAGACGGTTGGGAGCAGCTGGAACTCTTGAGCGGTCTTATTCATACTCTTCTGCTATTCACACTACACATGCTCAAACCATCTTAGCGTCCCTTTCTTAATCTTATAAACAGATAGAAGTGAGTTATGAGCTTGAAGTAACAATATATGGAGGGATAGCTAATTTGTTTTACCCAACCCATCCGAAATTGTAATAAATAACTTTTTCCGAGTTTTTACATCGTACACCATAAGAGAGAAAGAGACAAAAAATTTCTTGGACCGCTTCTATATACTGTCGCAATGATCTTAAGCTGGCTATCTTCGCTAGTTAACGGCGGGACTCCGCCCACATTTTTTACTATGCCACTAAACTTGACACAACTAAACGGTTTTTTAGGTTAGATGCTTTATTTTTGTTGATAAAAATACTGTGAAAAAGTGGCTATACGAATACACAAAAACATTATGTCGATATGTGATATGAATGGATGTATAAATACCGTAGCCTTAGTCTTAGCCACGCCCAGGTGCGCCGAATCATGTTAAAATCATCAAAAACAAACCCAAAACTGACTTCACTGCCTTGGCTTGGGCTACCTCTAGTATACTCTAAGGTTGTGAGCGTGTCCGTGTGTCCTAAGTGAACCATTTTTTTCTTTTTCTTCTGGTATAATTGATAAAATATTTTCAAAAATCGAAATTCTTTCGAGAGCAGACAGTCAATTTCATTGGCCTATCTAGGGCCTAGGAGCCAAAAGGTTTATTTACTTTGGCGAAATTAGTTAAAATAAATCAGTTAAATACTAGGATGGTTTGCGTTTTCTATTTCATTTTACATTGTTCCAACATTCCACAGTGGTAAGATTCAATTATTTTTATTGCATGGGAAAATATATCAATCATGTCTATTGATCTAATTTTTTTAACGTTGTTTTTATGGAATTCAATAAAATCTAGGTAAGTAGGTTACAATTATTTTTGTCTGTATCTTACTACGATTTATTGTCATTTTTTTTGGAATGTGCTTATTGTTTAAAAATATTTGAAAAACTCCTACTGCCACCGTAATAAGCGGAAGATGTTGCTCGTGCAATCATGGAGGACTTGCAATGAACCCACGACCCCCTAGTTGGAATCCGATGCGTTTGTCCACTAAGCTACTAACCGATCGATTTATTGACACGATTTGTAAATGTTCTTGAAATAGTTTTTCAGAAGTGGCGTTATAAAAATGAAAAGTAATTTATTAGTAAGAAAGCGTTTTCTCTAATTCATTAGAATTGTGAAATGCTACGATTTTGTTTCTGTTAAATTTAAGTCACCGTGTAGCAAATGTTAATACCGCACAAGAGTCCCAACTGATTCCAACCGTCTGGAGCTCAGAGCAATAATATACAAGAGGTAGCGCTGCTGTAGTCAGTTTTGATGAGGTTTGCCAGACTCGGCTAGACCTGGCGTGGCTAGGACTAGGGCTAGGGTATTTATACATCAATTCATAGCACATATCGACACAATGTTTTTGTTTATTCGTATAACCACTGTTTCACAGTTTTGTTATAAAAAAAAATATATAGCATGTAACCTAATAAACCGTTGAGTTGTGTTCATTTATTTTGCGTATCATAACGTGTGGGCGGAGTCAACGGAGACGCGGGACACGAAGAACATTCTAACAATACTTTAAAGCGGTGTGATAATTCGGGAGACTTTGTTGTCTCTTTCTTTCTAATAGTGTACGACTTAAAAACTCGGAGAAAGTGATTTATCTCGAATTTGTATAAATTGGGTAAAAGTAATTAGCTTTTTCTCCATATATTGTTACTTAAGGGTTTGTTTATATTTCACAAACGCTAAACTGCTATGTTTATAATAAAATTACTTTGAAAAACAACAACAAATAAATACAAAATCAACCTAATGTCGGTGGTCTTGCGAAATAGACTTTACCACTGTCACAACGGAAATAACAAATGTACAAAAAATTAAGCAGTCATTTTCACGCCACGAATTAAAGTGGTTTGAACCCTGGTCAACAGCGTGAGAGCGAATCGCGTAACCATACATCAAACCGTTCCAAAAGATTTATTAATTCGATTATTTGTTTATCTATTTGATTAATTAATATACCTATCGTCGATTGAATAAAGATATTGACTGATTTTCTTCGGCGTACAGCACTGAAGAGATCAACCAGTAGAAGTGTATTGTGAACGTGTCCGTGTGCCCGAAGTAAGCCCAATTTTTCCTTACTTCTGGAGCCCTAGGACAAAATATCGATGTAGATTGTATCGACAGGGTAGGTAATTTTGAATCGTTCCCGAGGATGACTGCAGATTGCCAACGAACAAACGAAAGTTTACATCGACTAATTTAAGCATGTTTAGTCGACGTGAGGTGTTATTCGTTCGTTGGCGATCTGCAGCCATGATGATCGATGTTTCGTGCTAGGGCCATAGATTTTATCGACAATGTCCTCAATATCAATAATAGTTCCCGAGTATGACTGCAGATTGCCAACGAAAAAAACGGTAGTTTACAACAACTAAAATAACCATTTTTATCAAAATATTATTTTTTATTCGTTCGTTGGCGATCTGCAGGGATGATGAAATTATGGTAACATTTTCAAATATATATATATATTTTTTGAGCAGATTATCAATTTCAACTGCCTGTTTAAGACCTTGTAGTCAAAAGGTCTTACGTAAATTGTTGACATCAATTTTCTTGATTGGTACGGATCATTTCACTTCTAGGTATTCACTCTTCATTGATTACCAGGCTAAAAGCATCGTTACGTTGTACGAAGTATGAATAAATCGCTGCTTTCTTTGTCGGTGACTTGACCCACTTGCTCACTAAGTAATGCATATCGTGAACACGCTGACTTTTACCCTCATGCCGCTAAATTAGTGAACAAATAAATAAATTCAAGATCAACAAAAGTTTGCGATAAATAAAAATAAATGAATCAGCGAAGAAAATGATTTCTCATAGCCCAAGAGCGGCAGATTCTTTTTTGATACTGAATAGAACAATATTTAAAAATAACACGTGGCGGAGCGGTTAGTTCATTGGCTCTGGGTCCCAAAGACGCGGATTGGGTAACTTAAAATGAATCATGTTTTTATAGGATTGTCAAATACGGAAAATGCATAAATGTAAATATGCAATATATGCAGCTCGTTGCGGGTGGAAGATGTCTACTCTCAGTATCTCACTGATGAGAGACTGTCATTCAGAATAAAAAAGTTGCTTGAAATGGATTAAGCTATGTTTAGTAACAAGATCTGCGTAAAGTGGTAGATCCTCATAGTATCCTGGTGAAAGAGTACCATTCGGAATCGAAACGTTGCTTATAATGGCTTTGGCCGTGTTTGGTGACTAGATTTGAATAGCCAGGTACTTCCCAACCTTCCTCTTCCTCATCTCTTTCCTTTCCTAACTACATACAGCCTCAACACACATCCCAATTGGGGATGCCATAGTCTCATCTGGTCCGGTATACACTATAAAAAATATTTGACAAAACCAGGTAGGTACTAAGCTTCATAAAAAAAACATTTCAAATATCTATCTATAGTATAAAACTCTGGAACGTTGACCCTCTGAGGTAGTGAAATTTGTACATAATTTCTGTCTCAAATTTACAGGTCAACGCGACTATTTTCAGCTAGATTCCATGAAGTGCTTTGGAGCTTTTTCCGTGAAAAATAAAAATAAAAACAAAAACAAAACATACGATAAAAAAATTAAAAAAAACTGTTCAAAAACATTTTTTCTTTTTTGAATTCGAGCGAAACCGGGCAGTAATTGCAGGTTATTAACGCGACTATGTGTATTGAAATTCCGATCTCAATTTACTTATCAGGCTGTAAACGCACGCGAACCACCACGCCGCGCACACAAATAAGTAAGAACTACACTAATGGTAAAAAAAAGGGTTTTAACATATGCTGTGAAAGTTGCGTGTCTTTTTTTTGCTTCTTCGGCACTCGTGAATGTTCTACCGATTTGTTGCATTCTCTGGGAACGAACCAAATATTAATATTCTTGCTGGTAACGATATGAAGTATGCATTAATGTAATTACTTTCGTGAGGTTTGTAAACCATACAACATAAAATATTCAATGGTATATGTATTTTTTAAATTTCTATCAAATATATAAGAACAATAGGGGTTTGTTGTGAGGTGAAGGTAGTGGGGAGGGGAAGGAAATGAGGAAGGTGAAGGTCGGGAAGTACCTGGTTATTCAGATCTGGTCATCAAACACGGCGGTTAAAGCCATTTCAAGCAACGTTTCAATTCTGAATGGTGATCTTTCACCAGAGCGACACTTAGAGTATCTACCACTCTGGAACGTGCCGCAAATAAACTACATTTTATTGTTATATCAATTAAATGTGTTATGACACATATTGATTTAATTAAATTTTATTTGCGCACGCCGGGTTCGAACCCGCGACCTCTGGATTCGTAGTCGAGCGTCTTACCACTCGACAGGAAAAGGCTTAAGCTTTACTAGGGTTACGAATAACTTGACGATATTTAAAAAACTCCTACTACCATCGTAATAAGCGGAAGATGTTGCTTGTGCAATAAGGAATTGAACCCTCGACGTCCTGGTGGGAATTTAATCGGCTAGGTCAGCTGTGATCATCCCTGTAGGGTTGCTAGCGACGGTTAGTGTTAATCTTTTCTTTGGTTTGTCACTATTTAGTATTTTCTTGAAATTGCAGCTACTTTTATTGTTTTTTTTTCTTTAATCTGTAACCATTTCGTCTTTTCTTCAAAACGTAATATTATCTTTACTTTGTAACTTCTTTGATTGTAATCCTTTTTTTAATTTGTCACTATTTCGTCTTTTCTTTAAATTGTAATATTTTCTTTATTTTGTGACTTTTTTATTTTAATCTTTTCATTAATTTGTAACTATTTCGTCTTTTCTTTAAATTGTTATATTTTCTTTATTTTGTTACTACTTCGTATTTTCTTTAAATTGTAACGTCTTGGACTTGAATCTATTCTCTAATTTGTAACTATTTCATATTTTCTGTAAATTACAAATTTTCTTTATTGTGTAACTTCTTGATTGGAATGTTTTCTTAAATTTGTGACTATTTTATCTTTTCCTAAAATTGTAATATTTTGTTTATTTTGTAACTTTTTTGATTGTAATCTTTTCTCTAATATGTAACTCTTTTGTATTTTCTTTAAATTGTAATATTTTCTTTATTTTGTACTGCTTCATGACTGTAATTCTTTGATTGTATTTTTTTCTTTTTTTGTTAGTGTTTTGTAATTGTTATTTGATTAGTGCCAGCTTCAGAGTACAATCACACCTAACTACGAACAATTTTGCAATAAATCGACAGTAAAAACTAACATTGCCTCATGAACGACTCCAGGCTGTTAACGGCGTCTTTATAATGTAACAGTAGTTAGAGTCATTAAAGCATAACGATTATTGTTATTATTGATGGAAAAGTATTCGGTCATTCTGATTGAATAACATCAATAACTGAGTAGAGTAGTTTGTTTGTATTATGTGAGAATCTTCACTACCTGTCGGAATTTCATAATTTTGACCATTAGCTTTTGCCCATTGACTGTCCTAAAACGGGAAAAACTTTCTAGTAGACAGTCAAAAATGTATTTAAAATATGTCGAATAGCGTTTTTAGTACAAATAAAAAAATAAAAAAAAATAAATAAAAAAAAACCATGGCTGACTAGATGGTGTGAAGGAAAACACGACAGCTTTAGATAGAAGGAAGTGAAAGAAAACAGCAGGATTGAAATCATTTAATGGAGGAGGC
Source organism: Drusus annulatus (assembly GCA_022651775.1). Taxonomy (NCBI): domain Eukaryota; kingdom Metazoa; phylum Arthropoda; class Insecta; order Trichoptera; family Limnephilidae; genus Drusus; species Drusus annulatus. The sequence continues at coordinate 634,400 of JAGWCC010000325.1, forward strand.
CAATACTCTCCAAGGACTGTAACATTAATGATAAAGATATATATATCGACGCCGGAAAGGCAAAAGGGCTGAAACGCCATTTTGGCAAGTTTATATCAAAAGCCTTTGAGGTTTTTTTTCTGTATATAAAAAATAATCATAAATATTCGGTACCAGGTTGGATTTTGAAAAAAAAAGTTAACTCAGGTAACTCAATGCTCTCTCTGAATTACCTGAAGCGACAAATAGCCAAACAAGTCCCAAACTTCTGTCGCTTGAGTCAGCCTTCTCCTAAATGGTAAATATATTTTGGACGGCTGAAGGACCACAAAAGTCTTCAGAATCAAACGAGAGTCAGAGCATTCGACGCAGAAAAGAAAAAAACTGATCAACACTGCACACTTAAATCATTTTTGTCCAAAGTGTCGCTTACGCCCTTTTGCCTTTCCATAGACGACGTGTTTGTATATAACTAATGAAAAAAATCGGGGCGATTGCTATCAGCATTTGAAAAGCCAATTATTTTTCATTTTAGGTAGACCTTAGTGAAAAACGCTAAGGTGGAAATGTTTAAAACTTTCTTGACATTTGACATCGTCACAATTCAACGATTGATGTCATTTTGTTTTTTATTTTTTTAACATTTTAATGGTCTCCGTTAAACGTCAATTTTAGGTCCGTTTCAATTTTTGAACAAATTGTGATCACCTGACAAGCATTAAAACTTGACCTTTATGCTTTTTTCAGCTGATCACAATTTGTTCAAAATCTGTAATGGACCTACAATCGGCGTTTGACAGGAACCGTTCAAACCTTGGAGTAAGAATATATATGGAGATAGAGCTAAATATTTTTACCCAACCTATACAAATTTACGATAAATCACTTTCTCCGGATTTTCACGCCGTAAACCGTGAGAGAGAAAGAGACAAGACAAGTTGTCACATAATATCGCACCACTTTGAGGTATGTAAGTATGTTTTCCGGCTAACGCGTCTTCGGCGACTCCGCCCACTACGTCTTGTTATGCGACATGAAACAACGGTTTTTGAGGTTATATCCTATATTTTTGTTGATAATAATACTGTGAAAAAGTGGTTATACAAATAAACGCTTCATTATGTCGACATTGATTATGACGGCGTCCATGGTCGAGTGGTGAGACGCTCGACTACGAATCCAAAGATCGCGGGTTCAAACCCGGCGTGCGCCAATACCTTTTATTTAATTAATATGTGTAATAACACATTTAATTCATGTAAAAATAATTAAAAGTATATTTGCGGCACGTTCCAGAGTGGTAGATACTCTAAGTATCGCCCTGGTGAAAGACCACCCTTCAGAATCGAAACTTTGCTTGAAATGGCTTTAGCCGTGTTTGGTGACCAGATCTGAATAGTCAGGTACTTCCCAACCTTCCTCTTCCCAATCTCCTTCCCCTTCCCACTACTTTCAGCCTACTTGGGGATGCCATAGTCTCGCTGGCTCTAGACAGTTGGGAGCAGTTGAGACTCTTGTGCGGTATTCATATAAAAAACAAATATAAAAAAACATGCGCTATGAATGGATGTAAAAAGGTGTGTCTATGAAAACCCCAGCCACGCCCGAGTCAGGAAAAAAAACTACAATCCTGACTACACTGTTTCGCAAAGCTATCCCTTCTGGTAAATTATTGCTCTGAGGTTCAAACTTTAACAAAATTACGCTTATCGTTAAATAGCGATGTCAAATGTGACGAAGCTGTAAACACTCCAACCTAACAGTTTTATGTTCTTCTCTTCTAATTCTTTCCTCGAAGAATTCAACAGGTCCTTAGTGAGTGGTTATTCTGCAGTTTTGTGTAATAAATTAGTTCACTTAAGTTTAAAAGAACGCCCATCTTTTTACAATGATAACAATTATTTTGACAAGCGCATTTTACCCAAGCGTAAAAAGCGCTCATCTGTAAATTGGTGAGAAGAGATCTCAAGATTTTGCTCCTCAAAATAATAGGTCCATTGTCATTGTTATCATTTAGGCGAATTTTACGTCACTTCTCTAATTGTTTTTTTTCTACACTCAAATGGCCCTTAGCAATAATTCAGGCACTATGTAATCTTTTGCAATGCTGTGGGGAAGGTTTTTGTTAGGAGAGGAAGAAAATAATGAGTAATGAAAATGAAACAATAAATTTGTGTAAGACCACAGATTTTATTATTATTTTTAAACCGACCGGTTTTGCTTAGCCTAAGCATCATCAAGGTACAAAATTAAACTAAACAAAAAAATATTTCAAATTTTGAAACCAGTGTGAAGATGCCTGTTATAAGGTGAAACCGGTCAGGTCTTAAATTAATAATAGTGGAATAAAGTTAAAAAATTGTTATTATTAAAATCATTAAACAAAAATACCTATATATATATATATATATACTCATACATACATTTCATCTCATATTATCTGTTTCTCTCTCTCTGTTCCTTTGTTATAATTTAAAGGTTTGTTATTAAAAAAAAAATTATGTTGTGTTCTCCTTTGACAAGTGACGGCTTACCACCCGTCTTACCTATTTGCCCATTATTTAGGTAATATCTCTTGTTTTGGTGGTAAAAGTCACCTCAAGGGCGCTATGAGTATATATAACAACGCACTATGTATTTTTTGTTTAGTTTAATTTTGTACCTTGATGATGCTTAAGCTAAGCGAAACCGGTCACTCGTAAAAAATAAAATAAAATCTGTGGTCTAATACTTAGTTATTATTTCATTTTCATTAAATACGTCAAACAACAAAGTGATCGCTTACTACGAAGAAAAAATTAAAAATAATGAGTCATGAAGAGATCCATGTAAGATGGATGTGGGAATCAAAAGCAGGCAAGTTGTTCCAGTAGAACGAATCTGTTGAATATAAGAAAAACTCGTGAAAATTATCTGATCTTGAACGAAAATTAACACGTTTATTGCTAACTAAAATTCGTAATTCATAAAAATGTCATATGAATGACGGATCAATTCAAACTGACTAACAGTGACGGGTTTCCCTGTGCCCTGTGGAACTACTCAAAGCCACACGACTGCGACTGTTTTAGATCGGTTCAAAGCGAAGAGGCGGCAGAACGCGCGTGGCGCGTTGTGCGCATACCGGTCACACGTCTGTCAACGCGCGACGCGCGGTATCAGCAATGGACGTGTTGAGCTGTGTATGTGTGCTGGGCACGCACTTGTAATGTCTCTCAAATGGTGCTGGAAAAATCAATTGTAGAATACTGGTAAAAAACACAGCACTCGGAGCAACTTTTATTTAAATACCAGTACGACATTGGAACACTTAGAATTAACACAACATTCTAACCTTGAAGTTACAATATGTGGAGGGAGAGCTAATTATTTTTACCCAACCTACACAAACATGCGATAAATCACTTTCTCCGGGTTTTTACGTCGTACACCATGAGAGAGGAAGAGACAACAAATTTCATAGACCACTTCCATATACTGTTGGTAAATAAATGTGTTGAGTTTTTTATGAAAAAATCAGTAAGTATTAAATTTCTCGTTGGTTCGGGTTCGTGAATTGAGAAGTCACTAGTACATCATACTATGCGTATTTTATTTGTAAACATTTTACAAAAGTATAAAATTAGGCATATGTCTGTACCTTGGAGTAACAATGTATGGAGAGAGAGCTAATTATTTTTACCCAACCTACACAAACTTGCGATAAATCACTTTCTCCGGGTTCTTACGTCGTACACCATGAGAGAGAAAGAGACAACAAATTTCATAGACCGCTTCCATATACTGTCGCAATGATCTTAAGCTCCTTGCCTACCGCGGGACTCCACTTACATTTTTTTATGTTGCCACTAAACTTGACACAACTAAACAGTTTTTTAGGTTAAATGCTATATTTTTGTTCATAAAATATTGTGAAGAAGTGGATATACGAATAAACAAAAACATGTCGATATGTGATACGAATGGATGTATAAATACCGTAGCCTTAGTCTTAGCCACGCCCAGGTCCGCCGAGTCAGGTTAAAATCATCAAAACATGTCAAAAACTGACATCACTGCCTTGAATAGATACCACTCTAAGATTCTAACATTACGATATTTAAGTTAAAAAAATTGCATTTCGTCCGATAAGATAGGGGAATCTAGTTTTTTGCATACAGTCGAAGGTTTTTTATTGTACACCAGGGGCTTCAGACTAGAGGTGGCTACCTCGCAGTACAGTTGGCGATAGTCAATATTCAGTTGCCTACTGTTGTAAATAAGTATCTGCGGAATCTGCACAGTACGCCCAGCTCCTGAGAGCCTAACATAACGGTGATCAAATACAGAGTTTATTGAGGAAAAACAGAGCTCGTTGCTGTTTACGGCCTCCGTGGTCGAGTGGTTAAGACGCTCGACTACAAATTCAGAGGTAGCGGGTTCAAACCCAAACAACTTTTATTAAATTAATATGTATCATAACACATTTAATTCATATAAAAATAAGTATATTTGCGGCACGTTCCAGATTGGTAGATACTCACAGTATCGCCCTGGTGAAAGACCACCATTCAGAATTGAAACTTTGCTTGAAATGGCTTTAGCCGTGTTTGGTGACCAGATCTGAATAGCCAGGTATTCTCCAGTCTCCTTCCCCTCCCCACTTCCTTCAGCCTCACAACATACCCTATTTGGGGATGCCATAGTCTGACTGGCTCTAGACGGTTGGGAGCAGTTGAGACTCTTGTGCGGTATTCATATAAAAAAGAAGATTTAATTTAATTTACATGTATTATTTCTCACTTAATCAATCTAACATAATATAATACAGCACGTTCTAGAATGGTACTCTCACGTGAAATAGCAGTATTCATAATCAAAACGTTACTTTAAATGGCTTTAGCCGTGTTTGGTGACCAGATTTAAATAGCCAGGTACATTCCAACCTTTCTCTTCCTCATCTCCTTCTTCTCCTCACGCCTTTTAACCTCATATAATATCCCAATTTGCCACGCCGTAGTCCCACTGACTTCGGACAGTCGAAACTCTTCTGCGGCGTTAAAAAAAATTTCGGTGAGAAATTAAAAATTTACCTTTTCACAGCAAATACATCAGGGGAGGCAATGCCAGCAAGCATTTAGGTTGATTACTGTTTTCCGAATCGCTTGATTTATTCCAATAATTGATCATTATCAACGGTAGATGATTTTGATCTCCTCCAAAATCTAGGTGTTGAATTATTTTAGATTTAAATAATAATGAGTTATTTCTTTTTTTGAAAGGTTTTTTCTACAGTTACTACTAACTCACTTCTTTTTGAAAGGTTACGAAATCCGATAACTACGAAGTCATCGCAAAAAAATTCAAATGAACATGTTTTCTTGTTCAAAGTTGAAATGAAGCAGGAAACAAAACGATGCCTATCTGGTCAAGTTAGATTTGAAAAAAAACAGAATTTCGTAATTTAACGATTCCTTTGTTTTGTTTTTAAAAGCAGGTACTGATATAATAATAATAAAACAAAGTGATATCTAGAGGTATATCAAAATCACAATGGCTTAAAACAAAGTGCCGTTATTTTTCCAAAATAAGTATTTACAATTTCTAAGTTAAATATAACTTTACTGTAGCTAAAGCCAACTGGAATGAAATTAAACCGTGCTTTCTTCGTGAAGCTATCCTCAAATATCAGTTAGGTAATACTTCAGATAATAAATAATTGTTAAGTTAAATAATTCTGAGAAAATTATTTGTCTGACTGGTGGCTTTATACGGCAAGTTAGACTATATAATTCGGATAACGTGCACATTTCTCTGAAGCCTCAGAGAGACGACTGTATCAAAATAATCACTTTATGAAGAGAGCTAATTCTCTTTACCAACCTATACAGATTCGGGATAAATCACTTTCTCCAGGTTCTTACGTCGTACACCATGAAAAATAAAGAGACAACAAATTTTCCAGAATTATCACACCGCTTTAAAGTATTGTTAGAATGTTCTTCGTGTTCCGGGTCTAAGTTCACTCCGCCCACACGTTACGATACGCGAAATAAATTAACATAATTCAACGGTTTATTAGGTTACACGTTATTTTATTTTTTTAACAATTTTGTGAAAAAGCGGTTAGACGAATAAACAAAAACATTATGTCGAAATGTGCTATGAGGATGTATAAATACCCGGTCTAGCCGAGTCCGGAAAACCTTGTAAAAACTGACTACAGCTCTCTCTACAGGGCTCTCTCTTGTATAATATTGCTCTGAGAGCAAATGTTATTTAAAAATTGAAACTTTGAAACGAATAGTAAATTGTATTTGAGTTGTGATAGCAGAGATGTATTTTGGATTTTTTTGAAATTTGTAGGTTAGATCTTCGATTGAATCAATCTATTTTTGCAAGTATTTTGATGCTAGTGTAGATAGCCAAAAACTAACTAATTAACTAGCCATCATGCCGTTTCTCCGCAGGGTTAGGCGGAGAGGGCGGACCGCCATACAACTCTATCTTGGCACACACTCCTTGCTTCATTCACATTCATACATCGTCTCATACATACTCACCACGAAACACAATTAACTTGTTTAACATTTATCCAAGGATAATTATTTTCTGTTTACTAATATTCACATAGGTATAAAAGTGCAATATAAACTATATTGCGAGATATTTCGTGGTTATCATCCAGTAACGGATGCCCCCAACGAGTATTCCGTTGGTATTTTCCTTAGGCCATAATAAAAGTTGAAGAACAATGGTGTTAACCAATTAGTTGCCTAGCTTAGCCGTTAGTCAACGGAAGAGCTAACCACCGTCTGATCCCATGCCATTTCAAACAAAACTTCATTCAGTTTGTTTATTGGGTTTTACTTTTTTATCTCAGATTTAAATCAATTTCGATAAAAAATGACCCTCAACGTCACTATGTAGCATTCTAATACAAGCAATACTGCAAATGATTTATTTATAAATTCTATATGAGTAGTTAGAACAATGTCTAAGGTTTTCAGTTAATAAAAAAAATAACTGTAATTTTTAAAATTCTATATGAAATGCATATTGGAGTTTTAGATAAATCGCAAATTATTATTTAATCACCTTCTCAGTTGACGTTTTGCCTCTTTTGTTTTATATTATCTTTCTCTTTCTCTCTGTTATTTTTTTATAATTTAAATATTATTCTATTTCTTTTTCACTGTTCTATTATTTTATTTTATATTGTGTTCTCCCTCTGTATGTATATATAACCGCACACTTTGTATTTTTTGTTCAGTTTAATTTTGTACCCTGCTGATGCTTAGGCTAAGCGAAACCGGTCGCGAACCTTTGACATTTTCCTAACTATCCATATAGAATTAACAGATTAATCATTTATGATTTTTACTTGTATTATAAAGCCAAACAGTGTGTATTTTTATCCTTAACTAATTATCTGTTGCTTTTATAAGTTTAGTATTAACCTAGTGGGCGTCGGGTCAGAAGTAATTTCATATTATTTGACTTATTGTGTTGTGTTCGAGATGTCATAGTTAATAATGTTTAAAGTAAGTTTGAGTGTGTTCGAGGTTATGTTTGCTTGCCTCCCGTTATATTCAGTTTTAACTCCAACGTGTACAAGGATTCTGCGGTGCCAGATTTTCAACTGACGTTATGATCACAATGGGTTCACATTTAGATACACGTTTGAAGATGTCTTTTATCTTCTTGGTGCATTAGGAAAATTTTGAAAACAATTTATTTATTTACCCCCGTTATAGGATTTATACATTTTTTTAAAACAATAACCTCATTAGTACAAAAAAAATATTGTAAAATAAAAATAAAAAAGAGAATTGAATTGCAGATACAAAACATTGTTGATAAAAATAACTAATAATAAATAACAGGTTCAAAATTATTGTAAAAGAAAAAAATAAAATAATATTAAATAACAGATCCAACTATTAGTTTAGTTCTGCCAGATGACAACAACTGTACTAAATTAGACTTATAGTTTGATATTGACGTGAATGTATCAGCGAAATCGGAGTATGTGTTTTCCAGCTGTTGCATTCGTCGCAAAGGCGTGTTGAATTGCGAGGTTGAAGCAGAATTGCTTCAATAGAATAGTACGGTAGGTATGCAATTTTATATTTTTAAAAAC